>CM063502.1:116635696-116680696 GCA_032207245.1 Pardosa pseudoannulata | reverse complement strand
CAATGGATTCGCATCGGGAACAGCTCATTTATCTTAATAGAAAGAAATTACAGGTTTAATTCCATTTATATTTAAAATTAATAATGACTCATTCCAAAAAAACTAAATGATTAAAGTACTTATTTCATTTTAATGTTAGCATTAACTTTCAAATTGTGTGTATAAAAGAATTCACGTGTTCAGAAAGCCTTTCCTGGATAATCTTTCTCCTAAATGAGCCATTTTAAAGTAGTGTAAGTTCTTTTTTGACAAAACGTTAGTTAGTGACAACAATCTGCTATGAGCTTTTTATCTATAACAGTTCTTAAAAAAATCCTTCAAAGTTTCCATCAATTGTCAATATAAATTTACGTAGTTGATAAAATAGCAAATATAAATAATTTGGAAGTTGTGTAAGTCCACTTTCCGTAAAGATATACATAGTTCAAAAAGTATTCTACATAGTTATGGTACATTCTTTTAACTAACAGTTTAAAAACGATCCCATAATGAACTTAAATCAATTTAAAGCAATTTTTTTCAAACTATTCAAATGCACACCCTCAAATATTTTCATATAATATAAAATGGACATACCCAATTTTCAAAGAAAAGGGCTCAAATACAAGCAATCTATTCACCATATCACTGAGTGTATTAGTCAAAAAATTTTAAATAAATGGGCAGATTAACTATAGTTTAATGTAGCAGCTTGGGTCAATTATTTGATCAAAATCCAATTTTATTTCTTCAACTTTTTTTTCTTTAAAAATATTACTGTGAGAGTCAAGTTCTTGGCTCTTCTTAATTTAAAGCTAATAACAAATTATTAAAATATGATTAATCAGACGTGTATTAGTTCTTTGTGTATTGCACATATACGCCAAACTGGGAATATTCTGTCCCAAAGATACCCATGAAGTAGAAAAATTATTATAAAGGAATGTTTGAAGTTTAACTAACTAATTTTTCCTAATTATTAGAAGCATCCCATAATGAACTTAAATCAATTTAAAGCAATTTTTTTCAAACTATTCAAATGCACACCCTCAAATATTTTCATATAATATAAAATGGACATACCCAATTTTCAAAGAAAAGGGCTCAAATACAAGCAATCTATTCACCATATCACTGAGTGTATTAGTCAAAAAATTTTAAATAAATGGGCAGATTAACTATAGTTTAATGTAGCAGCTTGGGTCAATTATTTGATCAAAATCCAATTTTATTTCTTCAACTTTTTTTTCTTTAAAAATATTACTGTGAGAGTCAAGTTCTTGGCTCTTCTTAATTTAAAGCTAATAACAAATTATTAAAATATGATTAATCAGACGTGTATTAGTTCTTTGTGTATTGCACATATACGCCAAACTGGGAATATTCTGTCCCAAAGATACCCATGAAGTAGAAAAATTATTATAAAGGAATGTTTGAAGTTTAACTAACTAATTTTTCCTAATTATTAGAAGCAGCGAAATAGATGATACATTTAGACATTTGGTAAAAAAAATATCGGTCACAGATAGCAAAAGAAGGAGTGACAATGTGGTATTCAACAGAGTAATTAGCGTTATTTTTCTATGGTAGTATTCACTTCTTTCTGTGAATATAATCATCTACAATGACACACGGCAATTATAGGGCATTCTTTCTTTTATACGGATAAAACTACACAAGATGAATAGCATTTGTAGTGAAATATTAGAATAATAGCGATATTTCTCAAAAACTGAATCTGGAAACAAGAGTTTGATTTTAATGGAATAAAATATGTTTCTCTATGAATAATATTTATCTATGTATGATAATGATCTAAAGTATAAGTTTTTTGTAAATCTCCTATGCTCTGGTAGGGGAGCATTTTTACTGTCATCAAAAACATAGTACGAAAGAAAAACTGAAAAAAAGAAATAACGACACCCCGAAAACAAAATTTGGAAAAGGGAATGTTCTTTGCAGTCAACAGAATGCATTCGAAAATAATCTCTTCAATAATTAATATTTGCAGAGTTGACAAACATAATGTTTATAGACCGATACTTCCTTACAAACAAAATGTTTGTAAGGAAGTATCGGTCCGACCATCTGCACAAAGAGAAGTTTTGAAAATAGGCTACTTGTAAATGAATTAATGTTTCGTCACATAAAAAATGACACACATCACATTAAACATCACAGACAAATAAAATAAAGCCAAAGATTTTGTAAAATCTAGCCGTTGTGTATGATCGAGACTTATAGCGTGCAATACATTTCAAACTGAATATTTAGCCAGAAGTTTGATGACCACCTTTCTTCCTCAACTATGATAAGAAACAAATTGAAAGTATAAGAAGCTTGATATTTTGATGTAAAAACGGCAAGATTTGAATGTCTATCATCACTTAAGTTTAATTTTGTTTCTCAATTAGGAGAAAAGTTAACTGAAAATTATTTTACCGAATACAAATCATCGTTAGATATCGGCCATAATGGATCTCTTTAATTCCATATTAACAAGTTAATCAAGCACAATTAAAGAATTTAAATTTTGTCAATTCTTGGTCGATTTATTTAATGGAATTCCATCATTTTTATCAAATAATTTAAAATATAAATTCTTATTAATGCTGATTGCACCATCAGTTAATAGCAAATCATTCGCAATGCTAATTAAGTAAACTATTTTATCTTCATTCATTTTCCTATTTTTTTCACCCATTTGAAAGTACTTAGGGGCATCATCAAAATTATAAATTGTTCTTTGATATAATCTTTATGATATAAAAGGTTTTGCTATGCTATATCTATATTTTCATTTTCTTTTTCTTTATCAACTGTTTAGATGAAATTTGATTATCACTCTCAAACAAACTGGTAAGTTCAGGAAAATTTTTGATAAAGCCCCTTCCTCTAATTTGGCCATTTTACGTGGAAATTCTTTTATCTCATCGTTAATTAAAGAACTTTCATTTCGAATTATATCAGACTCGTGAAAATACTTAATGCAAATAAAAGTTTCTTTTTATGCCTGAAAAGTATTTAGGAATCTTTTCAAGTCAAAACTCTTTATGTGATTCAAATTTTGGTAATGAGAAAGTTGCTACTGCATCATTTTAACTTCCATAATTGGATTTGCATCCTCTTACACTGCTACACATCGGCACAATTTACCTTGGAATTCGAACTAAAAGCTTGAAAATTCACTTCCTACATCAACATATGTACGATAATCCAAAATTTATGATAATTGATGAAAAGAAAGCAAGTATAAATACGTTTGAATTTATTTCGTGTAACCTCATTATTTTTTATATATTTGTAATCCCAAAATAGTATTGATGTCGAAGAAAAGAAATATTATAGCCTCATCTGGAGAAATTGTTAAGAAACAAAAGAAAGCTTTGGATCGAAATACTGAATGTTTGAATAAAGCTGAACGTGGTAGGAGTGAACTTTAAAAATACTGTAGAGAAATTTATCAAGAAAAAAAGAATATAAAGCAAACCACATTTACGAGTTTTTTTCTTTTTGACTCCAGGCCCTACGTCATCAAATGTACGACTTCTGTTCGATCGTCATCTTTATCCAGATCTTATATAGCTCCAAATAAACGAATGATAATGTATACATATGTCATGTTTTATTAATAAATCTGAATGCGTGAATAAGATTTTTTTTGCCTAATTTTTATAATTTTATAACGCTTCTATATTCCCGGCTTATAGTTCGTCGCTTATCGACGAATTTGAATAACGCCGTAGTCGTCAGAACAAAATTCGGTCTTAAAGTAAAAAGTACCTGTATATAATTTTTTCAACAAATAATTTAAGGATACTTTTCTTGCTCCTATTAAACATTTTGCCCATTACCCTAATAATGAGCAAAATGGGCATAGAAATTTTATTACTCTATCAATTAGTAACATTTGTTTAAAGAAATCCTTAAATACAAATCATCCAGAACTCCGGTACTTACTCACCTTAAGAAGACAGGGGACATTCAAAACTAATTTATTTTGTTTTTAATCAATTTACTTCAAATTTTAGAATTATTAGTAATATATGTATCGAAAATTGGTTCAAATTTCTACAGAAATTATTAATTGTTTATAAACTCTTAGTTATCAAGTAATATAAAAAGTAGTTTTATTGAAAATATTTCGTGTGCATTCCTTTTACACATAATATTATGTGTAAAAGTGACTCTATCCCACACAGCACATATATGTGCTGTGTGTGACAGAGTCACTTTTATTTATATATCTTTTAGACATTTCTATAAAACTTAATTCTTATAAGCATTCGTGAACAATATTAAACAGAAATGACAGTAATTGTAAAAATATCTATTTTTCTCGCTTTAAAATGTCTGTAAAAGTTTTTTATGAACAAACTTTAAACATTTTGCATTTTGAAATATACTAATTTTAACTAACTTTTGTCATATACTTTAAAGATAAATGGTTGATAAATTTCAGAATTAAAAAACAGCTAGATATTATCCTGGAATATTTCAAATATTATTAACACAGAAAAATGTTTGCTCTGAAATAGTATTTAAAGTTATTCCTTAGCATTCTGAAAATGTGGACGAAGATGCAGTGGAACTATGGATTAACGAATATTCGAAATTAGAATGATATGAAGTTCGAAAAGAGGCCGATATTGTGTCGTATGTCGTTGGTGACACAGAATAAACAAGGAATTTCGAAGAATGTGTTTAAAATGATTTGAAAAAAAATATTATAACTTATTAAAAATTAACTCACTGAGGCTCTTCTTAATTACTTTGATCAAGAAGATTAAAGCATACCAGCTGAAAAAATGATATTGAGAAGTTAGCATAGAAAAATTCGAAGACTAAATAAAAATAAGAGAAACTTATATCATTTTATTTATTCGGTGAGGTAAACTTCAAAAACGGTGAGGTATACTAGTATCTATTAAAATTTTTTGTACTAATTGTAATTCTAAATACCAATAAAATTCTTGTCCATTGTCTTAGTTTTGTATTAAATTTTTAATGTCCTATTGTGTAATAGTTTTATATTTCTATCATTATTTGAAAAGTTTTCATCGAAATTTGCATGAATTCGATTATTTGGTATTTTTGCTTATCCGTTTTTAGGCATTTTTCGATAATCCTTGTTAATCAAAATTCAACTGTAATTATATTCATTATTGTAGTGTTTCTTAACCCAGAGTAAGAGAAAAAATATTTATAAGGGTTCGAGAAAAGTTTTTTAATCCTTAATGGAACTAACGTCTAACTCTTACTGCATATAAAAAAAGAATGTCCATCCATGTTACTAATAAATTTTAACCATAAATTTAAATTTGAATTTGATATATTCCGGTTTACATAATTTGAGGCTTATCCATATCCCATTGAATGTTAAAAATTATTTTTGCCTCTTGTTTCGAAGAAATTCTTAACACATGCTGACAATTACATAGTTTATTTTAAGCTCTAAGTTAACCTTGGACCTCAATGTAAACTTATTTTGCTGTATTTATTTTATTCTTAGTCACTGCAGAATTCCAGGGAACGAAAAACCCGACATCCTTGCGAAAAACGGATGTAACCTGCAGCAGCCTCCATGTTACCAGCAAATCTATGGAGCTATTAATCAAAAAATACAAAGGTCCCTGCGAAATAATTACGTTGAAGCCATAGCGGTTAAAGCTTGGAGTTCTTTGCTGGGTTTTCCACTCCCCATGAACCTTCCTCGCTCGGTGCCATAGGGCTTATGGCCGATGCAGCCGCATCCCGGACGTAGGAAAAAAAAAAAAAAAATCCATACCAAACTTATTTTGCCATGAAATTGTAGCAATTTAAATTTACAATTACATCCTGTATTCATTTATTTTTAGTGATTTATATTGTATTGACGTTCTTTCTAGAAAATATTTGAATATATGTTAATGAAATAATTTTATTGATTTAATAGAATAAATCGCAAAAGGAATGATTCACTGTATTTTCCAATGAAAATAAGGAATCATTCATGGTTCACGTTCAAACATTTGACAAATGTGTTTACAAATACGCTGTCGGCATATGGCCGATTACAATTGCTAAATATATTTGCCAAATATAATACGAACAACAAAAGATAGGAAGTATAGAGCTGTATAGAATCCATACCTAACTAAAAACTGAAAACATTGAAAACGGATATTGGTATTATTGTTTGTCGATGTTAAAAAGAGAAACGAAAATCTTTCCTCAGTAAAACGAATTGCAGTAAGAGTATATTGTTTTAAAGTTTAAAATCAATTTACAATGACTTAAAGATAATTCAGTTTTAATATTTACGCAATTTATTTTACAGATCAAAGATATGGCTACATTTTCATTTATTTTACTTTTTCTTCAATATGAAAGATGAAGAACATATTTGCTTTTGCTGCAATATATTTGAAGAACAGAGAATGCAGTAATCATAATGAAGGTATTTTATTTCATATAATGTTAATTTCATTCCATGCTCTTTAAAATATCTTTATTATTTAATGTAGAAAGAATGCTTTTTTTTATAATTCCATATAAAAATAATTACTTGAAATTTTCCATTATATGTGTTTTCTTTATTAAAATTTAGTTATTGCTATTACTGTTTTATGTGAAAACTTCATTTATTTCCAAAAGTTTTTGAGAAAGTACTTCGTGATGAACACAAATTTCTTTTATAGGGAGAGGGAGATAGACAAAAGCACTACATGAATTTTTGTATATGATACCCCTGATATTTTATCATATAATATAATACAAATGCATATGCCATTGTATAATCCTCATGTTAAAATTAAAATATATGAATTTCTTTTTTCAATCTATGGGCCTGTATGGAGGGGTGACCATCCCCCTTATGTATACTGCAGTAAATATTTTTTGTCTTCCAGAATCTAATGAAATATTTTATAGTATTGCATCTTTTTGTTTTGGAAACAAAGAACTAAATATTTATTTTATTTTTATATTTCGTAGCACCAAGGAAGAATATTTCATCTGGAGAACTATGTTAAATAGTTCCTTCTACATAATGTCTTGTAACTAGTTATATTTGCATTTATATTTTAAAATATATGTATAAGGTATGCAATTTATTTAACCTGTAATTCAATAATGTTAGGAATTAAAAGAAAATTATACACTACTTGAAGTTATTTTACAACTTACATTTTGATGTAATTTAATTTGCTTTGATTTGTTGCCTTTCATTTTATTTGTTCAAGTACTTCTTGGGACTATTTCATCTGATTGTGAATTTATACACTCTTTAAGAGTAGAATAAAACTCACTATGCTAACATTTATTGTAGCTATTAAGAAATCAAGCCTAATTATTATATCACTCTGCTCTTATTACTGTTATTTTATTATATATTATTTTAACTCAGAATAGCCTAACTACCCTAACAAGTATATGCCTTTTCTGATGCCCTATTAGACAGTTTCCTCAGTTTGATCATCTTCACGAGAGGGGAAGGAAGAATTTCATTTTCTCCTTATTCAGTACCTCTTTCTTATCTGCTGATCTCATTTAGAAGCTATTTAAATTCTCAGATTTATCTTACATGTAATGAGTATACAGAAAGATGTTTAGTCTGCTTGCGATGTTTAAAATTGCAATCCTCAGCTTCTATCTCAGCATATCAACTACTAGACTATCTCGTACACAGGGAAATTACTATACACATGCTATTTCTAATATTATTATTAGTAAGTTATAAAAATGTCTGTTACTGATATCATTTAGAAAGGGAAGAAGAAGGTTTTTAAAAAAATGTTACTAATAATTTGAAAACACCATAAATTTGTTAACATATTGAAGACGGTATGTGCTGAAAAGTATCTAGCCTCAGTTCCTGCACATTTTTTGTTAAAGTGATAAAAAAAATTTCAAAAAAAGTGAATTTCCGTCATCTGTCGCCAATAGTTGAAAAATAAAAGATGGGAATTCCCGTCTCCCATCTTCAATGTGTTAAGAGAACATGACTATTGATCTTTTTCTTTGGTTCTTACTTAAAATCTTGGGTTTAATTTTTTTTTTTTATCTATGGTTTACTTTCCATTTTGTTTTGCAGTTTTTGTATTTGAAAGGGAAGAGCATAAAATAAATGTCCATGTCAAAGTTTGATATCAGTTAGGTTAATGACTCATCTAAGTATACAAATATAATGATGATAATGCTGAATAATTGCCAAATAGCTTGGGTGCTCTCTTTTGGTGCTGGAGTTTGAAGGTCTAATTATACAGATGTTCATAACTATTCACAATAAGATTTAAGCAGTAGGTCCTAATCTAATTAGCATTAATGGAAATCAAATAAGGTTACTTATAAGCATTATAAATTATTTAATTTATTTCGATAAAACTAGTATTTATTTTAATTTTATGATTAGTTTTTACTATTGTTCGTCAGAATAAATATGTTTACTTTTTATATGATAAATGATTTATAAATTTTTATAAATTTATTTTTACTTATAAATGAACTTGAATTGTTATAGAATTAAAGAAAAATAAGTTGTAACAAAGTAAGAATAAACTATATTCCTCTAAAACCCTTTTTTAGAAATATTGAATTAAAATTTACATATATATGATAATTTAATAGATAGATATAAGAAATTCTTCATCTGTACTAATTTTTTATTTTATATTTTCTTTTATATAGGATCATATATAACTACCTTTCTGAGGACAAGAAAAAAGTTTAAACATGATGTATCGACGGTCAAAAAAATCTATTATTATTGCACTTATTATAATTTTGACATTCCTTAGTGCAAGAATATGGAAAGTAAAATATAGTGAAATAAAATCATTTATCAATAAAATATCAGACTCTTCAAAATTGAATATTAGTTTTAAAATGCCTGACAATGTAAAAGCAGAAACTGCTGTTCCATGGCCACCCTCATTCAGTCACATGTACTCCTGCCCTGTGTGTTTTGGTTATGGAATGTGTAATGAGGTTATGAAAGGATCTATATTATTTCATGGTGAACTAACTTTAGCACATAATTCAAAAATTTTATGGAAGAAAGGTGTACTTCAGACTCAGCGAGTTCTAATAAGTTCTTTGATTTCTGAAGAATGGGGCAAGCTTGATGAATTTTTGTGTAGAAATGCCAGTCAAGCTGTACCTTGTGACTTATCATCAGCAGTTTGGAAGACTGTGCTTGCTGCAGAAGATTTGTTATCTCTTAAGAAATTTAAAAATCTAAATGCATTATTAGATATTCCTCTTACTCAGCTTGCGTGAGTATAATCTATTTAAACATATTGACTATTTTTTTAGCTAATTAGTAAATGCACAGCTTTTAATAAATTTTGCCAAATGAAAAGTACTATTTTATTCAGTTTAATATAACATTTATTTCTTTGTATATAAAAGTGAATGTTTGTATGTAGGAATATTTATTCTTTATTGAAATCCATACAATTTGTCATAGACTCCTCTAATTTCATATAACCATTCTTTTTAACAATGAGAGAAATACTATTGATATTTAAATCTTCACCAACCACTATGTCATGTGATGGTACTCTTTCCCATGTTCTCAGTAAATTATAAGATTTTTATACTTTTTATATTCGTGGAAATTATACTTGATTCATGGGAATAAACATACAGGCATACATAATTATAAACTATAATGAAGTAAAATTAATTCCTGTCTTAAAAAACTATCACTCTTTCTAGAACAAAAACTGAAATGAAATATATATATCAGTTGTTTTATTTTGGTTCACTTTTGTACAGGGTTGCCTCTCCTCAATGAATATGGTTGCCTTGCTATGTTATAAAAATATTTCCTACAACAAGGGTTTCTTTCAGGGTTCAAAACCCCTGGTCACTTTTAGGCTATAAAAAAGCTGTCCACCCTCTTGATTTAGCTATCAGATTGCATATTCCTCTTAGCTTAATGATCATGTCAGCCAATAATTGATAACAGCACAAATGTTATTCTAATATTTGAGAATGTGATGTAGATATTTTCCCCTGAATAACAGGGAATGTAAACACACACATATATTATGTTAGTATGCTGTTTTTAAACTCACTGACATTAGACAATTGTGTAATAATGTTACAAAATTTTTACAATTTCTTTTTTACTGTTAACTTAAAATAAGAGTTTAATATGAGACAGTCAGCTATAAACATTCTTTTTTATATATAGTACAGAAAAAAAGATCAGAGGGATACACAGCAGCCTGCCCCTTCCTGCTGAGGTACACACCATGTTACATATATATTTGTAACACAGTATACTGTGTTACTATGTATGTTTAGGCAATGCTGGGTGATTCAACTAGTAACTGTTACTGTATTATTTATGCCTTTTGAAGTTTATTGAATGAGTTACACTAATGTGTATAGTGGAATAATGTCCAAATTGATAGATTGCTACTCATTGGAACTGGAGTTCTTGGGTTTAAATCCCACTTCTAACATGGATGTTTGTACAGAATCTTGGAATTGGCTTTAAGCTGTAGGTCCCAATCTCATTAGCCTTCCTGTTGCTAAATAGTAGACAGTAGCACTATAAACTTATCCATATAAATTATTGTGTAAACTTTTTATTTTAGTAAATAGATAACATTTATTTTATTTAAAATTATTTTAGTAAATTGTCTTCAAAAGCCAAATGTTAAACTTTGAAGTGTACAAATGAAAAATTGAAAAAAAGAATACATAAACTAAAAGAGAGGTATTGCCAAATAAAATTTAAGAGTGAAGAGTAGATTGTTTATGTAAAGTCATCTAATATTACAAGAAATAAGTTTCTCAAATGATTGATAATCTATTGAGTATCATTTGGGTAATGGTTAGGTTTATAAATAGAGTAAAAATGACCTAGTTAATAATACAATATAAAAATTGCCTGGAAATCTTTGTAATGCTAAATTTGTATATTTTCCTGTAATCCTTGGTTATTGCATATTGGCATCAAATATTGTGGAATTTATGAATGTTTATATTGAATCCATTAGGCAACTTTTCACCAGAAAGAGATGCTTGCGCCACAAGTGTAGCATGAATAAGAAATGATGCTTTTATTCATTTTGTCTTCTTTACTTTCAAGGACTCTTATAACATCCAATAAAATTATATTTTCCAGAAAAAGGTGTTATATATGTTTTATCTGTAGACAGAAAATCAGGAATGTGTTGTAATAAATGAGTGGAAAATGTATGCAGTGAACATACTTTTTATGTTTGGAAAAAGTGCAAGGGTAATAAATGTAATTGTTTAATTTAGTATTTGATTATCCTAATATAATTCTTTTTTATAAATGTGTTTTAAGTTCTCTTCTTTTTGTGTCTTATGCTAGTAGTTTCAGAGTACTAATGAAGAAATCTACAGTTAAAAATGCTTTAAAAAATTAATATTTCAAATCATCTAAAAGATATTTTTATCCATTAATAATACACATATTCTTTTTAGAATCAAAAGCAATTTTGGTGGTATTTTGTCGAGAAAAAGTTGGGAGAATGTGTACTGGTGGATGTTCTCTTGTAACTGCTGGTAACACACATCCTTGTGGGTTAAAATGTTATATATTAAGAGGATTTATTATTCATTATTGATAATAAATTATATTTAAATGCTAAAAGGAAACAAAAATAAACTCATACAAGAATAGATACTTCTTTAATGTTTTTATTTTTTCTCTTCTCATTTGAATATAAGGATTTAAGTTTATCTTTTTATATAGAATATTATAAACAAGTAAATGATTAAAGCACTGATTAAACAATCATTTTTGAAGTTATCCATAAATTATTTTATTTTTCAAAGTCTTTATGATTTATATTTTAGCTAATATTTTCGTATCCGAAAAACTGTTTTTCATTTAAATTATTTAAGAAGTACTCTTATAGATAAGTCTTTTTGGAATCAGTCCTATTGAAATATATATATATATATATATATATATGTTTAAAAAATTAAACTCAATATAGCTGAAATACTAAATTCATACATGATGAATTTTTGTACTTTTATGTATACTTATTTTTTTTTATCAATAGTTATAAGTTTACATATCAGAAAATATAAGTTATTGATGTTTTCTTATTTAATTTTTTGTATATTCACTGTTTAGTTATTATATATTTAATTATATTCTGATTTTTTTTTTTTAATATCAGCTTACCTGTCTGTTCAAGCAAAAAGTTACTGAATGAATTTATTAAAAGTTTTGATGAAAATTTTGATGGCCTTTTTGATAAAGATGAAAGAATTTTGCTATTAACTAGCCTTATGATGCAGCCTGGATATGTTATTCTGAAGGTAACTTTTTCTAGAGTGTAAATAATTATCTTGGTTCCTTGATAAAAATTCTCCTTTAAAAAATATATATTAAGATCTTTTTTTAGTTACTAAAGAAAACTGACATCTGTAGTAACTATGAAAGGTGTACTTTAATTCATTACTTGTTTTATTTATCTCTCTTAATTATAAGACACAGAACAATGAACATAGTTACAACTCTTGTTTTGCATTTATTATGTATGTTTTAATGTAATTATTTTGTAGGAATTATACAGAGGTATTAAAAATATTTAAATCTTATGAAATTAATATATGAATAAAACAAATAACTCTGGTTTATCAAGTAACACATAATTTAAATAGTTAAGATGTAAAGAAGAGCAGTGTCTGATAAATTTCATTTCTATTCCCTTAGAACTTGCTTAATCAAAATTTTTGTGTTAAGTAATACTTCAAAAATGTTCTCATCACTTCCAGCTATTTTAATGAGCTTGCTTCATATAGAATTTAATTTTTGAGTGATAAACTTAATAAGTCTTATTTTAAATAAACTGTTGTCCAGTTCCCCATTTCTTCTTTGGTGATAGTTGATATCTAAATAGCTAGGGCAGTAGAATTAAAAATTTGTGGATTTCAGTCCTACTACTTTTTGTAGTTATTGGGAACAAATTTAACCTGACACAAGTAATTACTATTTAAAATACCAGTGCTCGCATGTCAGTTAATTTTCCACAGGTAACAAATGCATGAAAACATAAAGGATAAAAATGCAATTAGTTTTTAAAGTTATTTTTTAATGAAGTCATTATAAAAAAGTTTATAACATATACACTGAATTAAGTAAAATGACTTTACAGAAAAGTTTCCTCAAAAACCAGTAATTTAGAGAGAAAATAGTAAATGTTTTATATAAATTACTTGTGCCATGGTTGGAAAGACCAATTTCTTAAGTAAGAGCAATAAAATGGTAAAAAAAATGCAATAATAGCTTTTAACTGTACTGAATAAGAGGAAAACATTAAAAAATAGTTAAAAGAAATCTTCCATTATAACTTTAAGATGTGATGAGTTAATGTCGCATTAAAAGGGTAAGGAATCAACCAGTGCTCAAGTATCTTCTATAAAAAAGTAGGTTATGGTTTAATAAATCCTTCATAAGTAAATCAATTACTGTCTAATCCTAAAACCATTCATTCCTTTTAGATGATGAATATATCTAGCAAAAGAAAGATTGCATATCTTTTAATTATGAACATTTACAAACATTGATTTCACAAAAAGCAGAATAATTTTCCTTATTAAGCATATTAAAGTTTATGTATGTTAAGTAGATACTTATGTATGTCAGCATGTTAAAAATATTAAAAACTTCAATTAATGGTTGTCCATACAATTAAGTCTGTGTTGAGCTCAATCTGAAGAGCTAGCTTAGGTTGATAAATGTTGTATAGAATGTTGTAATCTGAAATGTTTTCTATTAATATTTCAAATTTACATTGTATCAATTTTTTTAGTTGCAGGCAAAAACTCGAATGACTATGCCAATGCCAAATTTACTTGGAGCATGTGGTCGATCAATAATACTTGAAGGAGGTTTAAAGCCTTTAAAATCATTTCTTACTGAATCTTTTGATGCTAGGGCAGGTCTGGCAGTTCAAGTTCTACAGCTGGTGGAAGACTTTGAGGTTTCATATTAGCTGTATTTAATTCAATTTGCTTTTTGAATTTTGAATTTGTTTTGATATTTTTTAAAAGTATTAATTTTTTTTCTATTAATGAATATTTTTCTTAAATCTGAATGCTATTTTTAAAAAATGTTTTGAAAACACTTATTTTTACTTATTTCTTCATTTTTATTGAAGCTTATTTCATTTTCATTTAAAGGCTTTTGTATTTAATTGTACTTAGTGCATGTATTTACAAATGGAGTTGAGTAATTAATTATAAAATAATTTACCTGGCTTAAGGATTCATTTAATATTAGTGCCATTAATTTAATACTGTATTTATTGAAAAGATTTAGAGTTGTTTCTATCAGCTTTTTCATATAAAAAAATTCACTATTATGTTCTAATAGCTGAATAATACTTCTCTTATATCCTGGTATAAAATTTATTTTTAAGGTTAATGACCACATTTGTTTAAGAATTTTCATTTTACTAACTTAAAAAAAAAATCATAGTTATCCCTTTCTTAAATGGGGTAAAAAAATGGTGTATACTTTGTTATGCATAGTTTTTTATAGCAATTTTGTCTGATAAAGTAGGTTACTGTCTGTTGGCTTCTATGATTTTGAATCTGATAGCTAACATTTGCATCAATACTGATTTAGAATGAATTTTATGAAATAAAACCTAGTCTAATTTAGTCCTTTTGTTAAAAAGCAAAACAAAAACAATAGTGCTATAACTATTTATTCTATTCCATTTTCAAATATTTTAAGAATTTCATTTTTATCAGCTCTTCACTTTAAAGTAAAATTGCTCACTTATTATAATTTAGATATACTTGCACTAATGAATTGCATGCTATTCATTTTTATTCTCACTAGTTATGAAAATGTTTAAATACTTTTAACTTGTCTTTATTAAAACAGTGAATGTTAGGCTTTGGCCTTTAGAATAAATTATAAATCCAGGAAATATTGCTATTGAAGGAAAATCTAGCAAAATGGAAAATGAAAGCAAAAATAAAAATACTAGTTCTGTTTCTTATATTGTGACCATTTTAAAAATGATGACTGACGAAGATAGAGTTATAGACTGATAAATTTAGAGCTGAAGATTTTGATTATATAAGTTTTCTGTATTAGTTTATCAATGAAAATATTTCACCTTTTCTTCTTTTAAATTAAACAATCAAATATTTGAGATTTAAAAATTACCAGAGTTTGAATGGTTATCCTATGCATGCTACTTTAGCTATTTTTATTTCACATTAAAAACATTTCAGCCAAGAAAAGAATCATGAAAAAATATGCTTAAACTATGAGATTAAATTGAAGTATATATTAATGATTTGAATATATAATGTATATTCATATATATGCATTGTTTTTAATTGACATATTTATGTTTTAACAATTGGTAAAACCTTAATCTATCATTCTTATATTATTCATTTTCTATATTAATCATATAATTCATTTGATCTCAAATTTGTATTTATAGAACCAATATTATTTTCCCACATTCCTGGATTGTTTGATTTTCTGCTTCTATCATTAAAAATGTTCAATCCTATCACTTTGTTTTTACAGGAGTGGCATTTTTGTAGAATTTAGGATAATTAGGGAATGAAAGAATAACTGGTTTGCTAAAGCTAGTTTTAGAAAACCGATGTAGACTAATAAAACTGCATTTCTTGAAATTTATTAATTGTTCCAGATGGATTCAAGAAGGTATTTTGACATAAACTATGAGGATAATGTTATAGCTTATTGTAACCTAACTACTAGCAGGGTCTTAATAGTGTAGGTCCTATGCAACGATCAGAAGCAAAATCATGAGAATAAAAAAGAAAAGGAAATCAGAGATGAGCTTGAGTCACTATTGTGTTTTTCTGAAGCATATTAAACTTTATAATAATTTAAATTATTTATGTATGATCACAGTGACAATGATAGTATATTTATGATGCTAGAGGCAATGAGAATGATACTTTTTGCAGTCAGGCAGTCCATCTGTAGAAGCAGGTATAAGTTATAAAATATTTTATGAAATGTCAAGTATTTCCAATTGGTGATGCAAGTATTTTTTTTTAATATTAACATATTTTACTGAAATTCTATATCCATTTCCACATACATTGAACTGTCTTCATAGTTTTTTATTTCTATCAATTTAAGAAATGATGGATTGAGGTTTTACCATCCTATACACCATTTTCAAAATATATTTAGTTAGGTTTTATATTTCATAGACCATTTAAATTCATCTGGAAATATTCTGTTTTCCTCTTTGTGTTTGATAACTGAATTTCAGTAAAAAGTATTTATAAAGATAAATTTAGTATGAATTAGAATCAATGATTTCTTGAGAATTGGTACTTATTTTTTTATTACATTGACAAGCACATCATGTTTGGGGAAAAATGTTTAATCATTTTTGCTTCCCATCTTTAGAGCTAATTGGCAGATAAGTTTTGAGTGTCAGCATGTGTGTGTATACACACATACACATACACATTCATACTAGGAAAATAGGCTTTATGCTATGTATTTGTATATATATATATATATATATATATATATATATATATATATATATATACGCACACACATACACATTCATACTAAAAGAATAGGCTTTATGTTTTTTACCACTTTAATCTTTAGTCCTTTATAATTATTTTATTTGTTGTTGATTTCTTTCAGGCTTATTAATTATAGTCCATGGTTTTTTATAGCAATGAGGAATTTTCGCATTTTAAAATTTGTTTTTTAAATAATGGTAAACAAAAAATGGCAGTACATTTTAAATTTTATTTTGATCTGTAATTAGTGATTTCTAATTTTATTTTATATCACACCTATTATTACACATTGAAAGTACTACTTTTCCTAGGCTGGTCTTGTGATATCACAGTCATAAAAAGAACCACAATATTTGTTATTTGCACTTAATAATGCACTTGATGTATTGACTTTGATTCATTGCTGTTCAAAAATTCATATATATTGTATATTATTTATTATATCTGACATTCAACAGTCATATTATATTGTATTATGCTACTCTGCAAATAGATGCAGGTAAATACAAACAAGTTGCAAGTGATATCAATGTTAGAGAACTTGCTAAAGGACTTTATTTGAAATTCATTAAAGCAAATTAACTTATATTTTGAACACTATATTCTGTGGTCACTTTAGTTTTGACCATATAGATGTTTGCTTCTCTTTGGACTTGAACATATCCAACAGCATTATAGTAATATAATCTTTTAATATATAAAAATACTACAGTGAGCCAAAACCAGTGATTCTCAATGAGGGCAATACAACATCCCAGAAGGCAGTGAACTTGTTTCAGATAGTGGGGTGGTGATGTGAGCAGGCTTTCAAACTTAATTTTAAAAATAATAAATTTATTACATTAATTATCTAATTTACATAATTTTTAGCAATAATAAAACATACTTACATGGTGGTGCCAGAACCAGTTATTTCCATTTCCTTTGTTCTGTGTGAAATTGGATCAACATTCAGAAATATATATTTAATCAAAAGCATTTGTTTAGTTTGGTATCAAGCGCTACAGTGTACTCTTTTGTAACATGAGGGCTATTGAAATTGGGACTTTCTAAAGCTAATTACAAACATCTATGCCCCAGTTGGATTAAAACCCACAAACTCTGGAGCTGAAGGTCAGCACCTTAACCATTTGTTTGAGCATTGCTACAGTGTGTCTCAGTAATAAAAATTTAATTTGTAACTATACTCAAGCAAATTACTTAAACATTTTGCCTCCTATAATTAAGCATTTCTCCTACTCTACTCTTTAAATTAGAAAATTTTTACAAAGGGGAGGTGTTAAATATATTTCAGCTCCATAGGGGAACGGTGAGCACATTTTGACTTCATAAGGGAGCAGTAGCTTAAAAAAGATTGAGAATTGCTGGTATAAATAATTCATATATTTGAAAAAGTCATTTGTAAAGAAGTATTAAAAGTAGTATAAACACCTTCTTTAACTTTTTATTTAAGCATTACTTGTATCTCTATGTATATATAAAACATGTTGCTAGGATAGCAAATGTGTACAGACACACACACACACACACACACACACACATATATATATATATATATATATATATATATATATATATATATTGGACATGTCTGTGTCTTCAAACAAAAAAGCTTTGGTTAGGATTAATAAAGTAATTATATATTTGTAATACATTTAGATGAATTAAAAAATATAAAATGGTATTTATACACTTTTGGGTTTTAATTCTTATATTTTTGGTCCCATGACATCCAGGTTTTTCCTTAAGAATGAAAACATTGATATGATGTTAATTTTTTGGGTAGTCAGACTGGTAAATCTGGGTAAGAGAGACATTATAATTGAAAATAAATAAATAAATAAATGTAGATATATATGTAACAAGAGTAATAAAATTATCTAAAAGATCAAAGTAGATATAAATTTTGAAAATTCAAAACTTTCAAAATGCTAACAAAATAAAATTTTGAAATTATACGACAGTGGCCAACCAAATGCAAACACTGAGTTATTGCAAATTGTGACATCACTACCAATCAGCATTTTGAAAGTACATGATTTTCCCTAAACTTTAAAATTAATTTAAAAATTATGAATCCAATTTTTTCATTTATGAAATTTACAAGTCTGGAATTCTGAGAAAAATATCAAGTTGTTTGATTCCCCCACATGTGTAAATTTCTCATTTATTTTATTCTCATTATTTTACAACCATTTTTGTGTTTTTGTTTACTTAGCTTTTTGTATGCATGTTCCCATTTCTCTGTAAAATTTTGAATTCCAATTCTTTTTATAAGCATTAAAATATGAATTCTTATTATAAGCATTTTATTAATTGTTTCAGTTAGAAAATTAACTTATTTTTAATATACAAGTTATTAATTTGCATTAATAATTTATTGTATATATATTTTATCAGTTTTAGTTTAAATGTAATGTTAAGACCTGATGAATATAAAACTTCATTAATAGATTTTACCCAAATATTAATGGAAATGTTTGCATGATGCTCGATGCTACATAAAAGTCCATTTAGAATTGTGCTTTGAATTGAAAAATGATTTTATTTTGTTAATCTATTTTATGTTATGTATAAATTTTATATAAATTTTGTTTATTTTTTAATTGCGCATATGTGACATACTGATATGGCTTTCTTTTAAATGAACCCTCTTTAAATATTTTATACAAAGACCATTTCATTTTTGTAAATTTTATTTTTCAGAATAAGCATGAGTTCTCTTGTCTTATGCCTGTTATAAGTAAGTTTTCCTTGTCAGTTTTCCCTGTTATATTTGCTTCAGTATTTCTTATTCTCTTGCACAGGAAATAATTTTTTATGTGTCATGGAAATATTTTCCTCTTGAAAAATATTTATATTCCCTTAATTTGCATTAGCATCTCATTTTTTTTTAAAATTATGTTTCAAATCTTATTTTTAGTTTAGTTTAGGCTTATTTTGATGAGTACATTTAAAATATATTTTTTAATTTGAATGCTAAATATCATTTGTAATTATCTTCTCATCATTACTCTGTGAAGAATCAGTCACTGGCGACACCTTTTTTATAACATTTTCTTTAAAAATAGATATAATATATTTGCATATTTCAACTACCAATGTGGTGTGTATATTGTTACTTTTATTGTATTTAGTATTTCAGTTTCTTGATTTAGATATCTAGAAAAACATATTTCCAGTTAAACCATTAGATATAATTAATTTTTTTTATTGATGATGATGATGCCAATGTTAAAAGTGATGATTCTTTTTCAATATGTTAAAAGATAAGAATTATAATTTAAAAACATAATTAAAGAATAACAGTATTAATTTGGTAGAATTATAATTTACAGCAAATTTTTTTATAGCGAGCATGCTTTGTTCACTAAGTAACTTGTTTAAAATAGAAAAAGACTGAATTATGTGATACTGCCAAAATAATTCCCCTATTAAATCTACAAAGAAAATCCATTCATTAAAAAAAAAAAAAAAAAAAAAAAAAAAAAAAAAAAAAAAAAAAAAACTGAAAAATAACTATCCTTATCAGTTATACATGTTGCTAATATTTCCTTGTCTTTTTTTCATTTCCCTTTTGCAGTACCTCAGTTATTCACTCTCTTCTATGCATCCACTCTAATATGCAGTTTTCATTTTGCCATTTTTGAAAAATACTATTAAGATCTAATTTCTTTATTTCACTTTAATCTACTAAATAATTGTAAAATAATTTTAACCCAAATAATCCCATAAAAATTATTAATCAAAATCAGCTGTCTAATTTTTTAATATATTTACAAGTAAAAGGAAAAAAATTATTTTATTGCTTAGTAAAATGGAAAGAATTAACATTTCAATTTGTGGTATTAAATGTTATATGAATAAAAGAATTTTTCTTTTCTGTAATGTCAAAAATGTTCTTGGCCTTCATTTCTCAATATGAGAGATGTATTACATGCCCTCATTGGTAACTGAATTTTTGTTGAAGAACTTTTAGTCACAATTGGTAAATGATGGCTTACTGAACATTTTTTACAACTTTAAAAACAAAATGGCAGTATACTTAATTTTGTATCACTTTAAACACAACAAAACATAATTTTTAGCATCTCCATTAACTTTTTGTCTTACAAAGATGAAACTTGGTGAAATAAATTTCTGAGAATTTTCTGAGTCCGTGGATGCCTGTCTTAACCCTAAACTCCTAGCCAAATTAAAGCTATTTGATAAAATCCAGCTTTGAAATAGTTTATTTATAACATCATAAATAGCTAATTTTTGCAATCATTTGTTCATCAAATCACAATTTTAAACTGAAAGAATTACCACTTGGGGTGGTTTTTATTAATATCTTTGTTAATTATGGGCCTATAAAGATGAAACTTGTGGATATAAATTCCTTGGAATTTTTCCTTCTGGCAATACCTGTCTTGATGCTAAATTCTAACCCCTAAAAACGATATTTGGTAAAAATGAATTGTTTGATGATTTATTTAATACATCATAAGCAGCTAACTCAAGTGATCATTTGCTCATAAAAATAAATTTGTACTAAAATAATCAGCATTTTGGGCACATTTTAATTAATATTTCTGTTCTAAATTTTCCAAATCTATAGATACCTATCTCAACCCTTAACTCTCAGTTGTTTTTGAAGAGTTCAAACTATAGACAGACAGATGCAGGCAGATTTTAATGTATGTAAGATAGTATTTCTATTTTAGTAAATCCAGGAAAGAAAAGTTATTTAAGTAAGGATATTGTTCATATATGACATATTCTCTATGAACTCTTTTTGGGTTTTTGTTGTTTGAACAATATAAATTGGTCTTTAAAACAAATGATACAAGGGTGTTAAAAATCTAAATTTGTGAGTCAAACTTGCATACAAATATTTTAGTTCTGTTGAGCTTATTTGAGTTTATTTAAGATCCTCCCTATACACAACTAATCCTATGTTAAAAAGTTAAATTACATGCTTTTACAAGGCAGGAAATTTTTATTTTATATTGATTGAAAACAAATATACATATATACCAACATTCAGGTGTATTACTCTGAAAATTAATGTTAAATAAGGTTATTTTATCAAGTGCAGGGAGAAAAGGGGATATTAAATTTGTTTTCTATTCTTAAAATTATTCTTTTAGAATATATCACCTAGGTTTCATGTAGGTTGTTATGCTGTTTTATATAATCTTTTTATACAATCCAAGTTTTATTTGTTCTCTACAGCATGTGTATATTATCCTTTCTCTGTTTTGTATTAGCTATGTTGCATTTGTGTAGACAATATGTCCATTAGTATGTATATATAAACTTTTATGATACATATAGTTTTATGCCTATAGCATAAAATTAAAAACATAATTTTACATTTTATCATTTAAATTGGTTTTTAAAGATGGATAGTTATTACATAGCTTAAGTTTCATTCCTTTGATCATCATGTTATATTGTAAGGCTATTTTGTGTATATAAGTGCTGGTATTTGTTAAATTTTTTTTAATTTGTAAGTTATTTTTAAATATTTATGTATAAAAGTGACATATTATAGGAGTATGACATGTATTATGAACTTTTAAGATTGTTTTATTTTGTATTTTTTGAAAGATTAAAGATAACATTATACAAGTAGGGCCACATAAGTTATACAAAAAATTTGGAATGTCTGAAATTCTACATAATCTACTATTACTTGCATAATTCTAAATTATCTATATAGTTTTATTCTTACCCATTTTTTTTCTTTGTTCAACTGTTACTTTTGACTGGATCCACTCCATTTCTCCCTTTTTTTCCTTGGAATAGAACAAACTTGCTAATCTATTCCTGGTTAAAAGGCTCTGAGCTAACTGTTTTTGACAAGCTACATATAATTCTCTTCTGCAAAAAGGGTTTCACAAAACAGTAGGAAAATTATAATATTTTTTATTGTCCAAAACTGAATGTCTTCAACACATAGACTTAGGTTTACTCAGCCTTGTTTGCAAAGGCTGCTAAAGTTCCTTGTGACCCACACCAAATAGCTAACCTAAATATTGATGATATAGTGCTCAAAAGTATTAAAGGAATGATGATGCATTAATAAGATTTGAGTATGCTATATACAAGAGGTTTGCAAAGGACTATTCTAGTTCTGATGTAATTGAATTCGGGAATTCATTGGTAGTTGAACATAAGCTTCCAGGACTAACACACGCACAAATTAAAAAAAAAAAAGTTATCCCAGTTATTAACTACTTCTGTTTATTAAAGAACAGCATTATGTTATGGTCAAATATTTACAAAACAAATAAGACTTTATACAAATTTTTGGAGGCACAATTCATATTAATTTACTGTAATCAACTACAAAGTAATAATTTTTATATAATATAATGGTTATAGAAATAATTACTTTCTGAAATATTGTTTTAGCAATAATTGTTTGTTTATAACCATAACAAGAAATAACAATAAAGACTATTTAATAGAAACTATTCAAAGTGATTTTTTTTGTATAGTTATTTTCCCAGTCATATATGTATTACCTCCATAATTTCAATATATTACTGCATCAATGTTGCATTACTTACAGGGCCCTAATAATAAGGTGTTTAATGTAAAAGTACTTTTTCTAAGTTTAATTTAAGCCTATATATTTTCTAATGTATAATTTTTCATGGTTTAGATTAAATCAATCTTCTATATTTGAATACTTATTTTATAGGAAGAAGATCCTCAGTGGTATTTCCTATATTTAGGATTTTCTCTTGATGGTATTGCTGTTACAAAAGAGGGTGAAGTGGTTGTTATTGATCTTGATAACATAGTTATTTTAGATAAAGCTCTATTTCCACCAGGTATTTTGTGATCTAAAATTTATTTGATTATGTTAATAATTTTTAATTTTAAAATAATTTATGCATTACTGATATTTGTCAGATTGCATTTATATTAGCCTGAATTTTAGCTATTTGGGTTGCTGTATATATATATATATATATATATATATATATATATATATATATATATATATATATATATATATATATATATTATTTTGTATCAACTTGAAGCATGGAAATTGTAACATAATTAATTGTGGTTATTAACATGTAGCAAACTAATACTAGTTAAAGAAATCTAATCTCTGTCTGTTTAAATTTATAAAATTTCTTTGTTTAGTTATCCCCATTTCCCTTGAACTTTTTACTTGTATTCATAAATACTATCTATAACTCTGAACTATGCATATTAAATCACATTAATAAAACTTTACTATATAGACTTAGTACTACCTTTGCTTTAAGTTTTAAATACCAAACTCATAATAGGCATACACAAGGAATGAAATTAAATTGGGAAATTGTTGTTTATAATTTTTTCTCTATATTTATTGAAAAATTAGATTTATTCATTTGTCCAATTTCTTAAAATTAGCTGTAAAAAACCCAAAGATTAAATAACATTATTACATTTTAAAGGGAAAAAAGGGTTAATATTTTGTTGTGATGCTGCATTTTTTAATGTAAAAATATTAGAGAATAGATTCTTTTGTAAAATAAGAATGTTTTAATGAAATAAGAGTATATTTGTAATCTTAATTTATTACTATTTTAAAGAGTGATGAATGACTTTATTATCATGGCATTAGCCAACTATTATAAGTTAGATGCCGGTTTCCTTAAAATAAACAAAAGAATGCATATAAATTATTAGTGAATTTTGTATTTGTTTTACATTTTTCCCTACTTCTTTTCAATTTTAAGTACTGAAATTTTAAATGTAAAATAAATGTTCTAAATAGTTTTACATTGATAATTGTTTTATATAGGTTATTTAATTTCTTTTTCCTCAGTTTATTTTCCTCAATTTTCACATATACAACTCCTGTTTTATTTCCTTGTACAGAGTAAATGGATGAATTGTAATCACAATATATTTCAGGGTTAAAACTTCAATGAAAATATTTATTTTGACCATGACTGACTTAATTTTGAACATTTTATGTGTAGCATCTGTATTTATATACAAAAACAACTTTGATTCTGAAACTTTAAAGGTCCATTTCGACTATTCATGAACTAGTTTTAACTGTTTTTCTTGATGTCTATACATGCATATATGCGTATATGCGTGTAACTTAAAAACTATTAGTTGTAGAAAGATAAAAAATTTTATGTAGAACTTATAACATCAATATGTGCACCTTCTTTTTTGGTAACATTCTGACTGCTATATATATAATGAAAGTTTTTAATATAATGAGTATATATGCTATGGTGATTAACTAAAAAATAATCAGCTATAGTAGGTTGAAATCTTGTATTTAAGGCTATAATAACATCTAGTTGTGCTCCTCCTCTTTAGGCTGAAGGGTTAGGGTGCTAATCTTTAGTACTGCAATTTGTGGGTTTGAATCCCACTGTGACATAGATGCTCATATCCATTTGAAATTGACTTTAAGCAGTAGGTCCCAGTCTCATTAGCTCTCATGTTGCAAAAAAGTAGACCATAATACTCCAAATCAAACCAAGCCAAACCAAATCTTTCTACTTTGATTGTAAACTGAACTCTATATAGAAAAAAATTTCAATATAGTATGTATTAAAGAAGTGTGAGCATAACCAAAAAATAATTAGCCCTAACAATGTTGAAATTTTATATTTAGAACTATTATAACATCTTGCTATGTTACTCCTTTTTTGGGTGTAATCTGAACTCTATATAATGAAAAAGATTTGATATAATGTATAATATTATATGCTATAGTGACATTTTGTATTTAGAATTACATAACATTTAGTTGTCCACCTCTTCTTTTGATTACAATCTGTTTTATATATATAAAATTCATTCTATCATGCCTTAAGGCTGTAGGGCATGATTAAAACCTGTTTATCATAGAAGGCCATAATTGTTTTATTTTGGACTATGATAACAACTAGTTATTCTCCTCATTTTTTGATTGTAATCTGAACCCTATATATTGAAAAACTTTGATATAATATATATTAATGCTGTGTGATCATAAGCAAAATACTGTTAACCTTTGATGGTAAATTTTTTTAAAAATTTAAGACTGTGATAACACCTATTTGTACTTCTATCTTTTGATTGCAATCTGAACTTTGTATAAAGGAAAATTTCAATATAATGTTTATTAATGCATTATGAACATAACTTTAAAACAGCCATAAAATGTTAAACTATTAAAGTTTGGACTATTATAACATCTCATTTTCATTGTGATCTAATCTCTGTATAATAAAAAGTTTCTTTATAACATGTATTAAGGCTGTGAGGTATGACTAAATAAATTATTGTAAAAGGCCAAAATCTTGTATTAAAGACTAATATAGCATCTGAGTGTATTCCTCTTCTTTTGACTGCAACATGAACTCTATAAACAAAAAAAATTAGATGTAATGTATATTTATGCTGTGGTTTAACTTAAAAATTATAATCCAAAAATGTTGATATTGTGTGTTTAGGACTGTTATAACCTCTAGCTGCAATTAACATTTTATAAAATGAAAATTTTTAATGTAATCGGTATTATCTGTACCATTATCTGTACCAATCTGCAACAATAAACTCAAAGATATTGGCATATTTATATGCTTTTGTAACAAGGTTTTTAAACAATTAAAATAATGCTTTAATGTCCATTCCTAGAAAACAAAAATAAAAATCTACTAATTGTGCAGAATAAATTAGCATTTTTTTTGCTTATTACTGCCTGGTACAGAATGAAAAAAGTATTGTAATGATGAATCATTTCATTTCGAATGAAATATCTATATAACATAACGTCTCAATATAACAAATATTACTGCTCCAGATCTCCACCAGTGAGCTGTACTTGAACTCTATTCATAACACATTACTTTGAGAAACAAAATCTTTTTAGTTTGAAAATAATCTACAAATGATATTTCTGAATTTGTGTCTTACAAATTAAAAAAAAAGATGTATGACCTAATATTTTGGGTACAATAGACCTTAGCTCAGTGCCCTGCCCTTGGGGACCCCCCCCCTCCATGAGTTCCCTAAAGGTGAAATTCATTCATGATAGGTGTACAAGAAAGTTATGTACCATCCTTATAATGATTTTGTTTTAGAAATTTTTGTAATTAAGTTTTCATGTTTCATACTACTTGATAATTTTCTGTTCCAAATAATTAACTTATTGCCTTATTTTACACACACACACACACACACACACACACACACACACACGCACACACACATGATCTATAATTTATTTCTTTTGAGATGAAATAAAGTAGCTACAAAAACATCACTAAATTTGTTATTTGCACATTGTAACTAGTATGTTACTAGTTTAAAGGATAAAAAAAAATTAACTGTCCTATTATTGCAGAATGTTTTCTTATTTGTAGTGTAAAATTAAAGTTATTCATTCAAAACTAATTCTTACAATTGTAGCCTTTATTAGTACATTAATCTTTAAAGCTTTATCTTGTATTATTTTGTAAAATAATATTTTGCTTTATATACAAATTCTGCTTTTTATTGCTAAATATTTAAATAACTTCTTTGTTTGTTAGCATAGCGAAAACTATGCTTTTTGCCACTAGTGTACTGAACACTTAAAAATTACGAATATTTATTTTATAATTAAAATTGTTAACTCTATAGTTAATACTTATATCTGTTATCAAAATTGTATAGAAAATATAAGCATAAAATAACTTTCCATTCATATCACTCTATTCATTGTAGTTATTATTCTTTTGTTTTCCTATACATTTTTAAAAATTACTTTATAATATTATTTACTGGTTGAGTTTTTGTTTATAAATCAAAATAGTAGCAATTCAAGTTTTTTTTTTTCAGGAATAGTGAAACACACTAAAAAATTTATATTTTGGAGGCAAATTAAAGAAATGAAAATATAATTTTATTGCAGAGTTGTGTTTATAGAAAAATTGGAATGTTGCAATATTTCAGATTTTCTCATATCTAGCATACTACAGCTGTAAACAAAGTATTATAATTCAGTAGCCAGTTTTTTTATATTGTCCCTTTTATTGTACAACAAAATTCTAATTTATGTATTGTTTTAATTTACTTTTCTTTTCAAATGTAACAATTAAAATTTGTAGGGAACCACTGATATTACTTGTGTTGATATAGTTTACTCTTTTGTAATTTTGTATTAGTTTAGGTTACTTTTGATTTTATTACATTTAATGCATCCTAGAATATCAAAAAATATTTTGTTATACTGAATTAATTTTATAAATTTATTATAAACAGTCTATAATATGGACAGTGATCAATATTTTATCAAGCTGATAATTTTTTCAACTAACAATTTTAAGTACTTTTTACTTCTTATAACTTTCTGTACTAATAGGAACAAAAAGTGCAAGAGATCTCAGTGATTCTATCCTAATTTATCAATGCATTTCTGGGAAGGCAGAGTGGTATGGTCATATTCTTCAAATCTCTCCATGAGGTTTAAACTAAAAATAATATTTTGGGTCAGTTTGACAACTAAACATTTAATATCTTTTCTTAAATTTTAACTATTTACCATTTTAACTGCAAACCTTTGTTAAGTAAGGCATTTTTATTCTATGTTGCAGTAAATAATTTTAGGGCTAAAATGGCCATAGAATATGTTATGAAGGTGAATTGTCAGTCATAATATATAAGCACTCTCTATAAGACATGTGCTTGGTTTATTTATTTAAATTTTGCCTTATTTGGATGTTTTAAGAGTCTTTCATCTTATAATTTTATTTCATTTTGATAATGGGATAAAATATATGACCCTATTATCCAACTGAATTATAATTCATAAAACATCTAAAACATTAAAAAAAAATATTTTATGACATATTATAAATATAGATAAATAATAAAAACTTGTATCTTCAATGCCTAAAAGATTTACATTATAATAAAATTTAACCATGACATTAGTACACATAAATATAAAAATTGTATTTTGTTATGTTTAATAAAAAAGGTAATTACATTTTTATGTATCTTTACAGTATTTCAGAATAAATATATAATTTAAGTATGCCTAATACTTTAGCCATCACAGTATATATATATACACATGTATGTACACACATATATATTTATATAATATCACTTTATGCCCATCCTTCAGTTTGGAAAATTAAAGTTCCGAAATGACAGTTATATTTATTTCAAAATTCTAATTAGTTTTTAGATTATATTATATTAACAATAGAAGTAACAAGCAACTTATTATCATAACCAAAATACTGACAATATATTTTCTATTTTTCTATAATATTTATTACCTTGATTGTTAAATAACTGCTATCAAAATCAATAAAGTTTGGTAAATTTGTCAAATGCCAAAATATCAGACCATTACCAAGAATTGATTAATTGAACTTACTTTATTGAGTGTTGTTTTCATGCAATAAAAATTAGAATAATCTTTTTACCCAATCAGAATATAAAAGCTCTTAAAGTACAGTGTTAGTATAGAATCCCATAGGTGACTGTTTACAATTAGGCCTCTTTTGCATTTATTTCTAAAAATTACAAAGAATGTAAATTGTGCAAATTTCAAAATTTTTTTTGTTAATTTATCTATTATTCTTGGATCTATAATATTCATGTAATCTTCCCTTTTTATTATGTTTTAATTTATATTTTACAAAATTAAATTTCTATGTAATCTATATGATATTATGATTGGCTAGGTAACAAAAAGTTGCTAATAATATGTTGCCAATGTGTTGCCAGTCTATCTGTGCTGTTCCTAAAATGCATTATATTTGAAAACTGTGTAATAATATATTACATATTGAAATACAAAATAGAACAAAAAATATTTTTAAAGAATCAATCAATTTAATTTATAAAATAAATCTTAAATTTTTTTACTATATATTTTAGCAAAGGGCAAAAAGAAATAGTATAAATGATTTTTTAAAAATTCTTCATATTCATCTAACATTCTATTTATTTATTCATATTTTGTAATCACATATTCTATTATATTTTTTTAACATGAGAGTGGATTCACTTTGTCACAGTTTTAAGATTATAAATGATTTTAGGTAACAGGGGGTGAATTATGAGTTCACTGAAAAAGAAATAATTAGTATTTCTAAATTAATAATTAGCAAACTATAAATGGTGGAATTTGGAAATTTCTAATTTTAAAAACACATTTATTTGCTATTTTATTTAAGTTAAACTCTGAGAGATTTATCATGTGCAACCAATTTTAAAAGCAACTTTTGAAATCAAAGGAAAACCTGTGAATTGCTTTAAAGTAAGATAAAATTAATAAAAAAAGTACTTTAAAATAAATTAAAAAAGGCTTCAAGAGGTTTTGACAGATGTCATAATGAAACACTGTATTAAATCTCCTGTGTGTAGCTTTTACTATTTAAACATAATTGTGTTTACAGACAGACATGCAAAAACTCCTCTTTATAAATGTATATGTATATATATGCATATATGTGTGTATGTATGTATGTGTAAATTTATTAACTTTGATACTAATATGGCATTGCTGTTATATAAGTTACTATAATTTAAATTATTTATAAAATGAACCTTTAGTGTATAATACTTTATTCAGTTCTCTTTTCTAAAAAAATATTTCTAACAATTCTGTTAGAAATATTTTTTTGTCATTAATATATCTTTATTGGTAGTGTTCTTTGTTAGCAAATATTTACTATGATGCTTAAACAAAAATCAATTTTACTATGTAACTGACAAAAATTCAAAATATTTTAATAGTATTTGTCAAGCATATGATAGCTTATATGTTTATCGTTAAATTTTTTTAGTTCATCTAATTTATTAATTAATAAATTTTTATTAATCTCTTAACATGTTCATTGTGGCACTAATATTCATATTTTTGTTGTGAGTTAGTGCTTGAATTCATGCTTTTCTTTATCTAGCAGCCTGGTACTATTGCTATTTAGACACTACCAATCCTAGGCCATCAGCTACCCACATGCAAATGGAATTTACAATTTTTTTCTAGAAGCCTTATGCTTGGTTATATGTTATTGATAATCATTTCACCACCCTTAAATTTGATCACTTATGTACTACACACATCTTGCCCACTAGGATCAGCTGACATTTTGTATTATAAATTACATCAAAATAAATAAACAGTTATGTTCTGTTTATAATATTGAGTTGTTATGTTTTATTACTGAATTTTTGCTTTAGAAGTTATGTTTATAAGGAAATCCTACTTTTTTCAGTCAATATATATATATATATATATATAATTTCTATTTAAATTTTCTCAATTGTATGGCACTTTTTTTTATAGTTACTATTGATGAATTAATAATTTTGATAAATAATTTTGAATTTCTTCTGTGTTTTTACTTTATATTTCTTCTTAAAATATTTATAAAGAAGTTCATTAAAAATGTTTAGTCAAAGAAAGAAAATTTAGTCTTTTTGTTTCTAATATTTTTTATTTTATAATGAAGAAATTTACAAAGTAATTAGATCCCTAATTATTTTTATTCAATAAATATTAGTGAAAAAAGGTATACTTATGTTTAACTTTAGATTTTATTGATTTTATTTCTTGTTTTTAGATGCAAAGAAGCAGGTGTCAGATGTTGGTTTATGCAATGAAGTTTGTTTTCAAAAGATTACTCTACAGATGTTTTATACAACTGATAACACTTCTGCTTGTTCTTACATATCAGAATATGGCCAGTTAATGTATGCAATAGTTTGCAAACAGATTTTATCAGATATCGGAGAGCATAGAGCTGAAGGATTTTTTAACTTTGATGGCCACCGTGTTCATAAAAAACAAGATAATCCAGGTAAAAAACTTAAATTATCAAAAATTTTAGATGTGGTTTAAAATATATATCCTGCCATAAAATGTTATTAAAATTTTCATATATTTCAATACATAGTAATGTAATTAGCTGTTCACACTTTGTATAGTAAAATATAAGATTTACAATGAAAGAGCAATGGAAATTTGGAATCTATTGTTATTTATTAAAGCCTTGTTGTAGTTTGGAAACCAATACATCCTTTACTTATGGTAGTTATGTCTAGTTTTAAAAAAGAAGTTACTGGTGTCCTTTGGGGTAGTTTTTAGGGGGTTTAAGAAAATTTGTTTTGTTTTTTCATTTTGTTAATATTATATTTTTAATTACTGGATTATAGAAATGCCTTATAATCAAAATAAATTATTGAAAAAATTCTATTGAATTTTAAATATAGTTGTATAAGTTGTATATATCATAAATATGCTTAACTTATTGTTTTATTGTATGACTTAATATTTATGCCAAGATATAGCTATGCTTCTTGAGTCAGTTTATGTATGAAGTTTAATCTTTATAAGTATATGATAATTTTTGCTGAAAAAAATTCTATGAAATGTAGTGTTAATGCTACTTCATTGATTTTTAATTATTCAATTGTTGCTGGTAACAATTTATTACTTATTGTTCATTTATTAACATTATATATAATTTTCTCATAGATATCAAATTATGCAAATTAAAATTATATGTTATTTTATTTTGCTTACAAATTAAATGCATGTGTGTTATTATATGTTTCCTGCATTTCTGTGTCATATATTTTATTTATATGGGAATTTCACTTCATAGGTCTTTTACATTCTATTCCACCAAAAACTAAAGATCATATTGAAGATCTACTGAGAGAATGTGTTCAAGAAACAAAGCCAAATGGAAGAAAAAAAGCTGTATCAGATCTTAGAGATGTTTTAGAAAATTATGTGAATATAAATGATTCTGAAGGACATAATTCTCATGAAGGCAACTTATTCTGGAGTCATAAAAAAAGTGTAAATCAGTGAAATTTTTATATATGTAGATAAACTTAAATTACTTTCAATCTGTATTATTTATGTCAGTCTCATTATCTTTAAAAAATGTGATAGTTCCAACCTGCAAAACATGTGAAATTTTATGTCTTTTAAATGTCTTTTAACAACATTTCAGATTGTGATTATATATGTAAACAATAAGATAAAAATAAAAATTGATGACTGTCTGTGAATTTCAACTTTAAAATGGTTATGTTTTCAATATTCTTAGCAAGCTTTTTTTTTTAATACTGTAACAATGTAAGATTTTTATTCTTATATTTTATATATTAAAAAAGTATTCTTGTGTAATTTAATTTTACAATACACAGTCAAAAACATAATTAAAAAAATATATATCTTAAATATATTTTCAAAATTTCTATTTATTAATTTAAAGATTAAGCAAGTTTTTAATTTAACTGTACCAATTATCATATCATAGATTTTATAGATTAATGTTGATTATGTTGAAACTGTTTCAGAATCAACACAATTTCTGTTAGTTTATTTTCTGATTCAATGTCATTATAATTAGATATGAAGGCAATATATTTCACTAACAAGAAGTGTGTTAGAAGCAATGAATAACAAAAATAATAGTTTAAAATATTTCTTAATATGTTTTACTGAAGTATGACATACCTTCCAACTTCTACAGATTTATCACAACCATTACGAAAAATGTAAAGTAATTACTGAACTACAAATCAGTGCTAAAAAATATGGATTTTATGATTTTTACAATATATTTTCTCAAAATAAGTATATCAACATAACAGAAATGCATAATTTTATTTTTCTCATTCTGTATATATATTTCATTGTATAATCTAATCTTCAATATCTTGGGTTATTAAAAAACTATAATTAGGCTAACCATTTTTAATTGCTTGTTAAAACTGTGTGAACATTTGTATACTGTTGTTTACATTATGTTAGATTGGTATTTATTATATATTGATTGCAAAATATTTATTTGTTTTTCAATGATTATTGTATTCAGTTCATAATTATTTTTTTTCTATTTCCCAATATGCCTTCTATGTTATTCATGTTGTTAAGGTAGTTTTTTGAACTTTATCTAAAATTTAAAAAGATGTATAGATTATGGTCATAGGTTTGAGATATAAAAATGTTTCTGTTAATATGTGTTTGTTTCATTTATGTTATGATATTATTTCTGTTGAGAGTTATATAAATCATATAATAATAAATTATTGCTGCTGCAGTATAGATTGGGACAACATTTAGGCTATGCATGGTGTGACATTATTAAGTGCAATGGATTAGTTAGTGACTAATGTTCAAGGATATGGTATTATAAATTATATATTACAAGTGTTATTACTTTTTAAAATATATTTATGTGTTGCATTTTTGTTTAACAATATATAAATTACTGTACTGTATTTTGATGTCTATTTATTTATATTTTTTTTTTGCTGTTTATAAATTATGTGTAAGAAGGTTGTTAATTTAAAAACTTTAAACTTATGCAAAAGAATATATGTTTGTGATTAGATGACTTTGGAATAAATATTATTTCTGCTTTTAAATGTATGCTCTAATTTATTTATCCAATATAGTGCCATATTTTACTAGGCTATTATTCATTGCCTAGAGTACTATTATAGATTACATATTAAAAGCATTAAGAAGAATGTTTATGAATTCCATTATTCTAATTGCTACATAATATCCTATATCGAATTATGTAGCATTTTTTATTTTATTGCAATTAGTTCTTAGAATATTTAGTTGTAGTAATCAGTATATTTAGTATTTTTAGAGAACAAACTTTTCAATGTTATATAATTCACTATAAATTCATTTTTATTCTAAACACTACTAGGTTTTTCAATTTTAGGATTTCTGCAATAAATATACACAAAATTGGATTTCATATTATAGAGATTTTGAAATTGTTTTTCAATGTCTTTAACTTTAAAATAAAAATTCAGTGGAAGACAATATTTGTAAATAAAAATTTCAATTTTGCTATCTTAGTTGAAGTACTATTGATCTAAGTAGTTTTTTGTCTGAGTATTTTTTGTTAGTTCTTTGTACTAGACATTTAGGGTATATTTTATATAAATTTTATTGCTTGTTACTAATGAAATTGCAAGTTATATATTTATGAGTGAAAATGATGCTTGATGTAACAAAAAAAAAAAAATAATAATTAAATATTGTAGTTTTTAATAATTTTATTTTGCCAAAATTATCCTTGAAAAATGTGGGATTTAAAGTTGATAGTATATTTTTAATAAGTTGATAAGGTATTAAGTTTTTTAATCTATTCATTTACATGTAATTGGTTATTTTAAAATATTTTTTTTATGTCATGGAAGTTAGCATAACATTTAAAATATAAGGAAAGATCTATGACTGAATTTTTTGTTAAAGCCTACAAAACTTTGAAGCATTGATGTTATTATATGTTGATTTTGTTAAAAATTATTTTAGAATTATTTAAATAAATATGGCCTAACATATTAGTTATACTACTGATACTAAAAAAAATATTCCATTTATATTTCCTTAAATGATCAGGGTATTTTAATGTAATTTTGAAAGTGTATATACAAGTTATGAATAAAATCACATCTCTTTTTTGACTTTAGAAAATGTCTCTCGGACAATATTTTGTGTGAAATGTCCTTATATGTCCTATTTGTTATATGTGCATTTCACTAAAAATTTTATTATATTTAAAAATTTGAGTTGCATGTGTATATAGTTTATATTATCTACATGAAATGACATAATCTATGTAAGAATTATATTATTTACTTATAATTATTTTTGTACGATTGTGAATATATATGTATATATATGATTAAATTTATTAGAAGTGGTCTGTTTCAGTGTGTTGATTTCATTCATTTTATTTATTTATTTATAGCTTTTTAAAATTTTAAACAAATTAAAAAATAAGTTTGTGGAAAGTACATAACAGTAGTTTTATCATATTGTATGTTTTAAATATTAATATAAAAGTATTGTAAATTTTTAAATATCACTGTAACAGGACTGTTAGAGGGGTTGTGTTATAGTTATTTTTTTAATATAAAGAATATAAATGCAAATAAAATTTTAATCAATCCCAAATGCACTACATTTAGTTATGATTAAAAAAGTAATATCTTGAAAGGTATTCTGCATATTTCTTTTAAATATTTTCAATAATAAACTTTTGTTTGTTTTGTAAACTACTAAAATTTATGCCTGTAAATTTAAGTAATGTACTAAATTTGTTGTTTTTATAGATGACCTTTATGAAAACAAATATTCTATCAAGTTAAAATAAAATTATTTATTTTGATTGTGCTTTTAAATGGATTGATATAGTGGCTATTATTATAAAACAACAAATGTTGACAGTTAATTTATATAAAAGGTTTGACTCAAAGATTTTAATAATAAACTTTTGCTCATTTCACCAAATACTGTAAATTATACATAAAACCTTTTTGATTTTTGCATGTAATTTGTCACTGCAATAAGTTTCTTTTTATCAAATCAAATTTTAGTATATTAGATTAAAAGAAAGTTATTTTGATTGGTATGTTAAAGTTGCTATTAGGACAAAGCAACAAGTAATGACATAGTATTTTTAGGTAAAAGTTTATTTGAATATTGAAGTAAAATCTGCTTTTAACTTCCAATCATTGTTTTTTTTAACCTGTAATTTTTTTTTAAAATAAGTTTGAAAATAATCTTAGGCATTACAGTAAGAGGCAATTGTTTCATAAATATCAATTTATACTAGAACCAGATACTGGGTGTATGTATGATCTCTGGGTCTTTGTACAGTTAGAATTTTGTTCTTTAAAGAAAAGGTCAAGATCTGTATTACATAAATTTTTAAGATAGTTGTAATGACCTAAATTATGGTTAAGCAAGAGCCACAGTAGCTCTTGCAAAAAGTCAGCAAAAGTGTCAAGTGCAGTCAGCAAAAGTCTCAAGTGCATAACCAAATAATTGTGGGTTCAAGGCTCAAGCCAGCCAAAGATCTTCCATGTTCATTTATGATGGTGTAGGGGGGCATGTAAAATAGGTTAGTCATCAGAATGTCCTCTCAATTCAAACAATACCTCTGGTGATGATGGGTCAAGACTGGGGAATCTGCTTGGTTCCTGCTTTTAAATTTCAAAGATCCATTTTAGCAAAGTTGTTCATTTACCTTAACGGTACTCTTCAACAGAACTCTTTGCCTTAATTTGTGTAGCCTCTGGGTCATGTGCTTGGCTCATCTAAATGGCATTTGTAACAACAAAGTTAAGCATTAGGTTCAGGTCTCATTAGCCCTCATATAGCAGTATGTAGACTAGCAGTTCACACAAAACCAAACTAGATCAAGGATTAATTGTTACTTTTGTGAATTATCAGTTTTTAAACTTATGCTAAGTTAGGTCTCCAATTTAATTATTCAAATGTTGTTTAGTATTCAGAATATTCACAGTTTATGAAAATATTTAAAAAGTAATTTAAAATATTAGATGCTTGACTTATCTCAAAGTAAATGCCGATTTTTGTTTAATTTCATTAAAAGTGTACACAGAATTATGGCATAGATAATAATCTTTATTTTAATATAATGCTTGCCCAGTAGTCAAGATGCTGTAAGGAGATAACTGTATAAACTTTCTCTATGTATAGTGAAAAGGGACCAAAGCTAATTTTGGTTGGTGTATTTAAGCAAAATGTTAAGTTAAATTGCTGCATATGCATTTGATTAATTGTATTTGATATAAAATTGTTATCTTAACTGTAAGTTCAGGATTTTAAATATTATAAACAAAGGTAATAAGACCTTAAGACCTTGAAAAAATTATTTATGTGAGTAAACACATCTTTATCTTATTGTGAGATCTCATTAGTAAGGGATAATACTTGCCCACACTTTGGTTAAAGTGACTCAATGGACCCGTGACCCAATGAATCCATAGGAGAATATGTAATTCACAAATTTTTGTTCAGGTTGATGGTGCAGTGGGACTATCTGGGCTAAGCCCTCTAATCCTGAGATTTCTAACAGTGAGCATAGGTTCTCCCCGGGGAGACAAGGTAGCAAATGGATAGCGTGTGTGGCAATGATCATGTAATGCCTGGCAGGCCCTCAAAAATCTTGTCAACCCAGAGAACAGAATAAATCTTTGGTTTAAACATCCTATCGCTGGAAGATTGGCAGGGAGACGAGAGTTACGGAATCTGGTCCCAAAATTCTCCCTCCTAAAGATGACCAAAATTGAGGGGATCCTCAGGTGTATTTTAATCATGCACTAGGGTAGGAAGACCGTTGAAAGCTATCACTTAGTTATGGAATAGGAAACGTAATAAAAGTAAATTCCAGGCACATCTTTGAAAAGAAAAGTCTGAACCATCAATTCAGTACATTTTTTTATAATAAACTGTTAAAAAAGGGCAATGTTCTTAAGTGTATAGAATTATTATTTTATTTAGTTTTATAGAAAGTTATACTGTGATCATATATTCTAATATAATCGGAAGTATAGAACGAACATATATCAAAGTAAAAGGCACTAAATTTAATAATTTTAATCTATTTATTTAATTTTATATTTCTATCATCAATGTTTTAGTTGGCAGTTACAATTAGCTAAAGTAAAGATGCTCATATAGCTGAATAAAGATGTGAGCATGTATTCTTTATGATCTCCCGTTTTTCTATTTTATTGAAAGATGTAAATAATAAACCGTAGATGATATTGAGACACATTAACTACAAACCTGTAGGTCTAGATTTTGGTGTTTTGTGACAAAGTATGTTTTTTTTTTTTTTTTCAGAGTTTAGTTTCTTATTATTATTTTAAAATACTTACTAACTAAACTGTCATCTATAGATAATAAACTATAGATATTACTGATTCACATTAACTACATATTGTTTGTCTGTATTCTGATATTTCGCAACAAAGTAAGATCTTTTCAGAGTCTGGTGACTGGTTACATATTCTAAAACACTTATCTAATTAGAAAGTCGACGAAAGAAGGAATCGGGGGAATAGAAAATAACAGCTTCTTCGATATACAATGGAAAGGAGATCTTGAGCTGTTGGGAAATTCAGCATTTTCTATTGGCAAAATTTATCCCTCTAAGACCTTTTAATATGCTCTTAATAACATTATTACCAGATTTTGAGTGGACGGAAATTATTTTCCCCAGTTCGTTATGTCTGTCTTTCGGGTTACTTTCATTCTTCTTTACCTAGAAATTTATAAATTGTATTCCCTAGAAATTTATAAATTGTAGGGTTCGACTGCCTTGAAAAGATTTTGATTTTATTTTCCCCTCGTTGTTATATTCCATATTTAATAGAAGCAATAATAATGGAATTTTTCTGTTTAACTAATATGTAATAACGACTGTTTTAAAAAATTAGGCAATTGTTACATGCCTACAAGTCCCAATGCATCATTTTTCTTTTACTCCAATACATTCTCCAAAGTTTTTAAAGTTATCTGTCTATCTATATAGAGATATTTTGGAACTTGTTTATAGTGATTTTTTTGTCCTATTCCTTCTTTACTCATCGCAAAATCACCAAGAAGTTAATAATTGTGGTATAATTAATTACATTTTTAATTGTTGTGAGGTGAGGAGAATTTTAATTTCTTTAACAAGCATAGAAAACCTCCAATAGTTATTTTCCTTCGTAGTCAACTGCGGTTTTCTCAGCTTATTGTGACATTAGAAACATGTTTTTTAAATTTTATTTTTTTTATTCCGCGTGTATGGCTTTGTCCAAAAATGTGAGAAGATGACTTCCATGGGAACTTTTTCTTGTGGGAAATATTTAGGAGTTTGCTAAGTCATTTTCCCCACGTGATTTCTTTCTGGAAATCTTGAGAAAATTTGAGATCGTGGTAGAAAGGAAGCATAGAATATATTTTAAAGGATACCGGTGTTGGTCTGAGAGATTCTTTGATTTGCTAGCCCAGCATTCGAGCAATGAAACGTCGACTGGCCTGCTGAAAGTCATTTCTTGACTTGTCCTTCTCTTTGGAGAGTTTCTGTGCTCTAAATTGGAATCATCTGAATATTCTGATGATATTAGAGTCCTTGACTTAAGTGTGGATCGTTGTGATCCTGTTTAGTTTTTTTTAACTCTCCGGCTCGAGTTTCCAGACTCAGTTTTGTAAAGTCTTTGCGTTTCTGTGGAAGTCGATTACATATTACTGATTCATACCTGAGGTAGTACTGGTCTTTTCTAAAAAGCAACACCAGGTTAAAATAGTCTTATTTTTGAAAATTTACAAGCACATCTCTTCGAAAGGAACTAATTATCCGTTTTCACCTGAGTTCTCACAAAATCATAATTTTGAACTAAGATACTTTTAGTGTAATTTTTTTTATATGCACAATAATAGTTTTTTCCCCCATATGCAAAATTGCTTCACTCATTAAGATATTTTCATCCGCATCTGATAACTGAAATAAATGTTAATCAAGATGTATACATTTGCTGTGTTCTTGTTCATCGTTTCATGTCTTGGCTACCGATAATTTCAGTCTAGGACCCCATAATAAGCTTTATTGTACACACACACATTTCGTATGTCGTTTTGATTGAAGTCAGTTTGAAATGTTAATTTGTAGGTCATTTAAATCGATGTTTTAAGAGGCTTTCTTAAAATACTTTTCAGTAAATATATGTTCCAAAAAACCATATTTTCTTGCAGATGTGCGTCATATACGGATAAAGAAAGGAAAGCAGTGACATGATTCATATTACTGCAACATAAAATTTCATCCTTCTCCAATAAAGAGGGAAAAAAAGATCTTCACATGTAACATAATATCGTTCCTCATAATAAACGCTATTTTCTGTTTTGAGCGCAACTGTCAAAAATAGATTTTTCTGAAATATAATGTATAGCATTTGTGTTTTATTCATATCTTTTCGCCCTTTATTTCTCTATATATTTATTCATCATATGAAATTTTAATACCAAGGAAGTGAATTTATATTTCATTCTGGGAATGTTGGGAAATTTTCTCAAATACTGAAGATTTTTTTAAACAATATGCTCTATATTTAGGTTTGGATGTTTAAGTAATATTAGATCACGTATTTATTCAGTTCCTATTACATACTGCAGCTATAGATTTATTAAAGTATTCTAAGAATAGAGTTACAGTTATAAACTTTCTTTCCTGCTTTAGAACAGAAAAGCAAAATTGATTTGGGATTTAAAAATAGTTTTATTGTCCCCCGATTTTTGAGATAAAGCGTCCAAAAATGTTGGTTCACATTTATTTCTATCTATATGCTTACGTATATTTCTTGCCTAATTAACCTGGATATTGCATTTTTTTAACTACAAATTTACAGTGGGGATGACGATAGACAAAATGTAAACTTTTCACTTTCATATTGTTAAAATGAAAAAAGGTAAATGTACTATCAGTAGAATGTAGCTGGAAAGGTTTGGTATGGAGTACTGCGGTCAATTTTCACGACTGGCCTGGATTCAGTCAATTGAGTAAGCGAATGACCTTAAAATTGTTCATTTGAATAATTGTGTAAAAATCTTAACATCATTACAAAAGACCTTATTTATGGGTTGTAATATGCTTTATGTGAGAGAATATGCTTACAGTATACTCACTATTGGCATATAATGATAATACTTCTCATGTAGTCCTTTTTTTAGAAGTCCCTGCGAAACGAATAAGTAATATAAGTAAACATGCTTTATATATATATATTACTTTCAGCCCCAAAATATCTACATTTTCTTAAACAATGCTTTAAAAATACTTCTAACTCATTATGACCTGAAAATTATAAATGATTGTTGCTTCATTTGATAACTCATAACGGATTCCTGGGGATGTAATGGCGTACAGTAGAGATTCCTCTCAGTTTTGAGCATGAGAGGGATTTTTACATTTGATTCTGAACTTTTCTGCCACCTGTTCACCTTCCAGTAAGGGGAACATTCAGATTCGAATATTTATCCCACATGTTCTGAGAATATAGAGAGAATGGCTGGGTGTCTACCAGTGCATGATTCCGGCACCTCAAGATTCTAGTTTCACACCAGTGCTAGATCGTGTTATAAACAAATGGGACAAACATCTCAAGCTCAAATTTTTGAAGGCCCTGTCAAACTGTTATTTTTAAAAGATATCTAAATAAGATAGTTAACTTTCCTGTTGGACAACTGTATACAATGAACAAATAAGTAAAAATATATTTCTTTTTAAAAGGTTATAAGGTTTAACCCGTGCCTGTAGGGCACACAATTATGTAACAGTTTTAGTATTCTTTTGTTTTTGTACTTTTTCTTATCTGAAAATTGTTAGCATGCATTCTTTTTTCCCTCTTATAATTCTGCATTTCCCTCCCTAGATTTAGAAAAGTGTTCCAGTTAGCGTTGGTCACGTGGTAGTGGTATTGGGGAGCATCCCCTCGAGTAATTAATAGATAATTGACAGGTAAGTTTGCTAAATTAAAGACAAGAAAACAGAATTTTTTAATATAGTTTATTCATATCATATACTTACTTTTGTAAGATATTTAATAAAATCTCAAATTTTTTAAATTTATAAATCAAAGTTTAAATTTTTATAAAAAAACTAAAATTAGTTGTTGTATATTAGATATTTCTTATCATTGAAAATTTAAGATTTGTTTTATTTTTCCCATTATTTAGATTTTATTTATTGTTTTATATTTTTGTGAGCTCTATTTCTTGTGCAGAGAGAGGGAGCCCTGTAAAAAAATATCTACAGCCCCAAAGTGGTTTAATCCAGCTGTGCCTCATATGCTAATCACTAAGTCATCTCTAGCCAAATGACTATTGTTTAATAGACAATGCTAACCACATTTTAGATAGCGATAAAAGATGTAAGAAAGTGGAGCAATCAGTTCTCAATATAGTCAAAGCGTCGAAATAATTGAAAGTTGTAACACGTTTTTATATTCTTTTAATCGTTTGAACGATGGCTCCAAATTGGGGTTTCGCTGAATCCCAAAGCTTGACCAAAATATATGAGTTTCTTTGCGAAATTCAAAATTGGAAAAGCAAATTTAAAGTAATACAGCTAAAAAAAACTATTGGTGTGGCCACGACATACAACTGGAATATCCGCCTTTATCAAAGAAAGCAATTTAATGTTTTTTACCATTTTACACTACATATATGGGTCAGAATATTATAAATAACAAAGTTTTTAATTGTTATTCAATTTAAAGGTTTTAGAACAGATAATAAATCCTATCTTAATTTAAAATTTTAATTACAATGTTAGTTTCTAAAAATTACATATTAAATAAACAAAAATAAATAAATAATTAAATTACAATCTTAGGTTTCTTAATGCTGAAAAATAATAGCCTTTAGTTTGTGTGTTTATTCTTATTTATTAGGATTTTACTGCAACGTAGGGGTAAATACACACACATACATATAAATGAATAATACACTAATACACACATACAAACATATATATATATATATATATATATATATATATATATATATATATATATATATATATATATATATATATATATATATATTACACATTACTTTTAGTTTAAGGATTTTTGTTTAGCTTAATCATTAAAACATCATTATATACATGATAATAGGTTAAGAATTGGAAATTTCATCAATGTAACATCATTGTAACAATGTGTTTGTATTGATTATAATTTGTCCATAAAATAAATGAAGGTTTTTATAAATTTTATTTATAACCCTATCCAGCATTTTCTTTAATATTTACACTTTTTTATTATCATTATTTTATTTTCATTCTTTAATGCGCAATATATATGAAATGAAGCGCGAAATTTACAGACGGAATCAATAATGTCTAAATAGCGAATAGTTATATTTGTCTCACACAGATGGAGCTAGTACACGCGCTTATTCTTTACATCTTTTAGTTTTACTCAAAATTTTCAAGCCTTCTGTTTAAAAATTGGTTAAATAGCTTATTATTGTTACTTCAAAGTGTTTCAAAAGAGAGTGAAAGCACAAATATAAAGTCTTCCATATTAGATTTTTATCACCTTGTCGTTAAAAGATAACGGGTCATTTTATCACAAAATACAAAATAACTGATAACATTTGTAGGGTTTATTGTCACGTATCAGCTTTTTTAACAACTTATCTGCGATTTTATCACATTCATTGAGGGTGTGTATTTGTCAGATGGAATGTATGTCCCGTTCTTATTAATAACATTCATAAATTCACCAAAGCCTTTATGCATGTTCGAATTTTATCTCACTTAACACAATTGCTAAAAATCAAGGTCATGACAGGGAACTGTCTAACAAACTTTGAGTACTTTAAGCAGGGATTCGAACCGGAACTAAACGGTTTTGGGAAATACCTTTATTGTAGTCGGAATGAAAACCGGAACTGAACCGAAAAAAATATTGGTTTATTTCCGTTCGATATATCTGCAGGCTTTTTTTTTACTGTAACCAACTTACGATATTTTTTAATTTTAACGTCAACCACACAATTATTGTCATTACATGTCCATTGCTTCTCGACTTATTTTGGTTTTGATGTTCACTAGTACTTTTCTGTTTCAGTTTCACATGAAACTACTGGTAGAAGACAGATTTAATTCAGTTGAATGTTCTGCTGTCTAATGCGGTTTTTATAATGGATAACGATGTCGGTGCTCGCCGTATTCAGTTGAATGTTCAGTTTTCGAATGCGATTTTTTAAAATGGATAACACAGCCGATGCTAGTCGTATTCAGTTGAATGTTCAGTTGTCGAATGCGTTTTTTTAATGGATAACAATGCCGATGCTCGCCGTATTCAATTGAATATTCAGTTATCGAATGCGATTTTTATAATGGATAACGATGTCGGTGCTCGCCGTATTCAGTTGAATGTTCAGTTATCGAATGCCATTTTTATAATAGATAACAATGCCGATGCTCGCCGTATTCAGTTGAATGTTCAGTTGTAGAATGCGATTTTTATAATGGATAACAATGCCGATGCTCGCCGTATTCAATTGAATGTTTAGTTGTCGAATGCGATTTTTATAATGGATAACAATGCCGATGCCCGCCGTATTTAGTTGAATGTACAGTTATAGAATGCGATTTTTATAATGGATAACATCGCCGATGCTCGCCGTATTCAGTTGACTGTTCAGTTGTCGAATACGATTTTTATAATGGCTAACAATACTGATGCCCGCCGTTCTCTGCTCACTCCTCGTATAGTATATGGTAGTTAATTGTATCAATTCACAGAGTGTACTAATTAAAAAAATAATAAAATCTAAATTTGGATAGAATTACATTTTTTGTTAATGATAGAATTATATTTTTAGTACAAATAAGAATATACATAAAATAAAATTATTCATTCAAACCTGCACCGAAAACCGAAAACCATTATTTTTGGCTGAACGAAAACAGAAATTGAACAGATATTTTTTTATTTTTGGTGAACCGCAACGGAAACCGGAAAACAATTACGATTAGGAGTTAGGGTTTTAAGTATCTGGAATTTGATTCTTTTTAGATGAAGTATTAATAAAAAACTGTTTATCAATATATGAATGAAAATTATTACTTTTATCAACGTGAAGAGATTTACTTTCCTAGCTGTTAGAGGTATTATAAA
>CM063502.1:116625696-116633196 GCA_032207245.1 Pardosa pseudoannulata | reverse complement strand
ATGAAAAAAGAAATCCTTGAACAGATTCATAAATCTGATAAATATTTTTTTAAATTAAATATGTTTGTGAGTAATTAACATATTGTAAATATAATTGTTTGTTGAAATGAATTGATTGTTTGTTGCTGATGTAAAATTTTAAATTCAATGTAATTAATAGTTATATGTCTGTTAGTTTTTAATTTTTACGTTGTCCTATTTCTTTTTTAATGCTCTAAGTTTTTGAAGCATAAACATCAGTGTCCTAGTTTTTGAGTAAAACATTATGAGAACTCAGTGTTAAAGTGGATTTATTCAAAGTGCTCGTCAGACTCAAACTCACTTTATGTGTTTCTTAAGAAGTTATCACTCAATTATCTGTACTCATAGAAAAATACAATTCAGATTCCCTTTTACGATCTAAAATAAGTGGTTTTCTCATGTGGCAGCGAAACATTTTTAACCAATTAAAGGCCTTATCACATGTCAAATACAATTCAGATTCCCTTTTGCTATCTAAAATAAGTGGTTTTCTCATGTGATAACGAAACATTTTTAACCGATTAAAGGCCTTATCACATGTCAAATACAATTCAGATTCCCTTTTGCTATCTAAAATAAGTGGTTTTCTCATGTACTAGCGAAACATTTTTAACCGATTAAAGGCCTTATCACATGTCAAACACAATTCAGATTCCCTTTTGCGATCTAAAATAAGTGGTTTTCTCATGTGCTAGCGAAACATTTTTAACCGATTAAAGGTCTTATCAGATGCCAATCTTAACCAATATAAATGAGTTGAAAAATTTTCATTATCACAAGATAAATTGACTCATTCTCCATCGTTTAAAAGAATAGTTAACGGAAGTCGTTGCCTTTTAAACGCGTACAGGTTGACTTGTGCAAAAGCCTTTAGAGAGTGCCCTGGTAGATACTGAAGAAAATATTATTTTCAAAAAGCTTAAACTCTGCAATCCCTCTCGATTTATAGATTCCATTTATAGGATTTCTAGTTATTGAAGATTGAATTTTCTTCTGTTTAACAAATTTTAATTATAGCCAAGTAAGTAAAAGATGTGATATTTCTCTCGCATTAATGCTCTGCATAATTTGATCCTGAATTAGCTTGTTTGAGTGTCAGCGACAAAGACTATTTCTGTTTCCTCGTCCACATATTCATATTTACTAAGCAAACGAAGGTAATGTGCATCGAAGATATCTCGGTCTCATTAGCCCTTTTATAGCAAAAGAGTAGACTGTAGCGCTCCAAACAAAACATAACAAACCAGTGTTTTTAGCGCAAAACAAAATAATATTACAGCTAGAAATCCATTTATATTTCAATATTTTCCTAAAATACTCCATTACAGTGGTTTTCCAGGATTTTTATACAGTATTGTCTACAAACTCTTAGAATACCCCAAGGCAAAAACTTTCAATTCACCCTTGTGTAAAGACATATTATATTCATATATACACTCCCTCTTCACAATAAGGGGCGCCCAAGGGATCAAACGTTTTATCCCTTGAATGAGGTGTCCTTTCTTTGGAGGTTTTTCGTATAGAGCTACTTACTACAGGATTATATTAGGTACATATCCCTGAAAGCTTCCTTAAAAAGTTTCTTAGAACCAATTTTTTATCTTCGTCTTTTATAAGTTCGTTCAATCATTTTTTTTTTCTGTTTTTTCTCTTCTTTGTCGTCAGAGATAATAAACTTAGATGTTTTAAACCTTTTTACATAGCTCACACTCCTTTTCGTTTTATACTCAGTTGTCGGTTAGAGACCACTTTTGAAATTATGATTAGTTCAACCATTTCCATATTATCTAACTTACAGGATGCAAAGGTACTTTTTGCATATTTGCCCTCCATTTTAAAATATTGATTAACACGTATCTGAGAGATTGGCTGAATCATTGAGTGATTTACTGTACTGTATTCGGTACAGTTCCACTTTTATAAGATGTACACAAGTATCACAGGGATAAATTTGGAAAAAGGCGTTTCGTAGAAGAAATTTTACAAAGGCATATTTGACACCCGAAACACTTGTTTGCTAAGTAAAGAACATACAGTATTAGAAAGAAAATACACATTTTTAACAATTACATTCAAATCGTCAGTAACAGGTAGAGAGCTTCTTTTCAGAACCGGAGTTCGTGGGTTTGAATCCCGCGGAGGGCATGCATGTTTGTAACCATTCGGAATTTGCTTTAAACAGTAAGTCCCGATCTCACTAGTCCTCGTGGGCAAAACAGTAGATCATAGCTCTTCAAACCAAACCAAATCGTCAGATAATGGAGGTCGGGAATATTTGAGCCGTTCAATGCACAAATTGACTAACTTCATTTTTTCGATATTGACAAACTGGAACGTCAATGCACAAAATATGCCATACAGTTCTCATTCAAACCAATATTCCCTAATTTTATTTATCAGCATCGATTAATGATAAATTTTTTGGGTTAGCGGGTCGGTGAATAGGTTACTCTTGGCCCCTTTTAAGAGCTTTTATAATATATTTGTTATTTAAAAAATGGAGTTAGTCAATGTGCGCACTGAGCGGCTCATTTCCAGATTTTTTCATCGGCTCTATCCGAAATCATGACTGGAACAGTATCAAATTTAAAAGAAATGCCTGTGTATCTTTATTCAGAGATAAATGAATTATTTTTTCTGTATTACAGAAATAAGATTGGGTACAGGGTGATGCAACAGTTAAGTGTTCTCTTTTCATGTAGCTAAAACACACACACACATAGAGTATGTACAGAGTATTTCTAAATTCTATTTTGCTCTAATGAAAAGTGCAATCACGATCGTATTTCACTTCGTTTTCTTTTAGTGACGAAATCAACCCATAGTTCAGCTATATCATTACATTTTAGCACTTTATATACTACCTCTAAAGTCAGTTTTGGTAAGACGTGGACAGAGCTACTCATTATTGATATCATTTTTTAAACACATTTTTTAAAAGAGAGGCTGTTATAACAAATAACACCCTCATGTCTAATATATAAAGAAATATAAAATTTTATATGGGATGTGATTAGAAAAATAAAAATTCTTTATTATCTATGAAAAAATATATATTTCAGAAAAGGGACACACCGAGATCTTTTATTTTGCGAACTCTTCATGTAGTTCATCAATATTTATTGACTGTGTAATATCATTTTCTATTGATAACATTGACAAACCATGTTCAACTTCTATTAAGTCATACTTAAAAGGTGATGTAGTTTTTACAATTTTAATTTCGAAAGTGTTCTCTCATCTTTTAGGGAGCTCTACCTTACATGTAAAGCTAGCAAAATTCTCAAACAAAATTGAATATAAGAATCAATGTACTATATTTCTGTCCCGAATCGATGTACTCGAATACTCATACTTTAGTACTTACCTTCATGAGTACGTTCGATTCGACTTGTACGATGTGAGTACAACATAACATCGATTGTTCATAGTGATTTTGATTCCTCTTTTTTATTGGAATTCCTGCCTTTGGCCCAGCTGTGATTCAAATCGATTCTGCAATAAGGCGCCTGTGTGTGTCAAAAACTTCCCACACGCCCCGAGCCGATACTGTACATGTGTGTGTATGTATAATGGCCAAAAAATTAGAGTGAGAAATTATTAAACTATAAAATTAATATTTCCTCTTTATAGGTATATAATTTTTTTCACAATCATTAAGAGATGGTGTGCATGATTTCGGAATGCTTTTAATTAACCCTGGCCTGTGGGTCTGAACACGTGCATGTGCTCAGAGGAAAAAATTGGTACTTCGTCATTTTTTGAGTTTATATTAGGCTCTAGGTCTATAAAAACATTACATTATACTTTTCTTGTACATGGTTTCAATGTAGAAGCAACACCGAGCTCTTAGTACATTTGAAAGCAAAATGGCTAAGAGCTATGTTTATATTGTAATCGAGAAGTTTTCTTATGTTTCTGGGAAATAAAAGATTCTTTTACCTCGACTATCCTAGGTTCTACAGTTCTTATGCCACTTGTATTTAATATTAATAATGTGCAGTTGGATATCATTAATTGGATTATCATGTGTGATACATTAAATCATCGATCCATACATTAATCCGTTGATTCATCGATTAATTCATCGATCCATACCTTGATCCATTAATTCATTGATTAATTCTATGAATTAACGGATATCTATGAATTACACACACACACACACACTTCAAGGCCGCATACAGAATATCCTGTAAATTACCACCCTAATTAATCCATCTTAATTTAATCATCGGGGAAACTCCACATCCAAACTTGTTCCCCTTTCTTAGTCAAACTGGTTTTTATACCGAAATATGATTTTTGATTGTGTTTCAATTTTCTAATTTTCAATTTTTAATCTTTCAATTTTCAATTCACTCAATTTTCAATTCTTGTTAATCTGTATATAACTCAATTTGTATTCGTGTTTTTTTGTTGAATGTTCTTTTTTTTAGTTCCTTTAATCTGCTTTTAAACCTGTAAATTTTTTTTTTCTAAATTTCGTCTTTAGTTTATTTCTTCATCTTGTTTGGCGCAGTTTGTCCATAGAGGATTTAGCGCCATTAAATTTCAATCAACCAACCAACCAACCACCCTAATTAAAGCAATTTGCGATTTTAAAGGTTAAATTGTAATTATAATATGAAACAGAAAAAAATCACCAAGAAAAAATTATTTTCTTTTTAAAATTTCATTTTATTTATCAACGAAGAAATATATGCATGATTTATAAGTAAGAGATTGCTTTGTCATTGATTTTCTTTAGAAAGGGAAATTCGAATTTGGAATTTAGTTGGAACGCTTAACAGTCTGCAGTATGAATTTCGCAGAAAATCTTAACATCGTTGGAGAAATAAAGTAAAACCCAGTCTCTTGAAGTTGACTGCATAAAGTATTAAAAACGTTAAAACTGGAATAAAAATTCCTTTCTACGATTTTAGTGTTCTTTCCTATTGTACTAGTGCAGTGAGGGTCGTACTTAGGACAGTGTTCTTTTACAGCGTCTCGGAAATAAACAGAAAAATCGCTTTTTTTGTTCATCTGCCGAGGTAGTAAAACCATATGATATTTTGTACCCTGTAAATGGCCAGTAGTTTTATGATTTAGTCTTAAATTTTTATTGGATCAGAGAGACTATATAAAGCTGCCTTCATTGAAGAAATATCAATAAATAGAATGTTTCAGCTGAAAAGTTTGTATAAATATTTGATCTGAAAATATATAGTGAAATTCTTTACTGAGATTGGAGTGAATTTTTCTGTTCTATCTGTATGCTGAAGAAAATTTAGATGATAGATCAAAAATCTCAAATTTGTTATCGTGTCTCTTGTATAACTCTCCATCTTCAAAGAATTCTTTTAATTTAGGGAACATCCTCATTACATTAGCCTTTTTTTTATTCATTATAAAACAAAAATTTCTGCTTGTTTTGGGAATGATTTTTAACAAGTTTTTAATAAAGCTCGAGCGTAAAATTTTTTTTTGTCATTTCAAATAGAATATGTTTTAAAGATTTCATAGAAAATATGTACTGAATGAAAAATAAATGAAGTTCATTCACCTTCAATATAACTATAGAAAAAATGCATTTTATAAACTAAATTTATGTATCAAGCTTAAGTAAAATATTTGGTTACTGTGTGAAACTAATAATTTAAAGGTATTCGGCATTTTAAAATTAAACATAAACTAAAAACTATTAAGGAATTAAAAGTTACATAAAAAACAGAATTTATCATGCTAAAAATATATACTTCGTTTTAAAATAATGGAGGTTTACAGAATAAAAGTGGTAACTAATTTCTATTTGGTATAAAATTAATTTCTAATTTCAAAATTCAAAAATTATTTTGAAGGAAAGTGGAATTCTATTTTTTTTACCTGTTATGCATATTTTACATTTCTGGAAAATTTATTGCTCCATACAAGAAAACTAAACTATTTTTTTTTATCAAGTTATAACCTTATTAATGATCCTCAATATAACTACAAAAAATACATTTTATAAACTAAATTTATGTATCAAGATTAAGTAAAATATTTGGTTTACTGTGTGAAACTAAAAATTTAAAGGTATTCGGCATTTTAAAACTAAATAAAAAGTAAAGACTGTTAAGGAATGGAAAATAACAAAAAAAAAATTATCATGCTATAAATAAATACCTCGTTTTAAAATAATGGACGTTTAGAGAATAAAAGAGATAGCTAATTTCTATTTGGTGTAAAATTAATTTCTAATTTTTAAATTTCAAAAGTTATTTTGCGAGAAAATGGAATTCTATTTTTTTTTACCTGGTATACATATTTTACACTTCTGGAAAATTTATTGTTTCATACAAGAAAACTAAACCATTTTTTATCAAGTTAAAACCTTATTAATGATCTAGAGAAAACTTTATTTTAAACCTAGGTGAACTTTTTATTTTATATTGAATCAAAAATAGGTTGTTATAATGAAGAATTTTCAGCTAGAAAGGTACTATATCCCCTTAACTCGTATCCCTTAAGATTATGTTCTGAGTCTCATGTAAGAAAATTTGTTACCTATTTAATCCTTATAACCCTTGTAAGGCCATTTTTTTTCCTAGCAATGGTATATTAAATAATTTTTGAATTCAATTGATTAATGAAAATAAATTAATTTAGTTTATTAAATTAAGTTAATTGGACTCTGACTTCCTTTTGGTAGAAGTATACTTGCTACAGTTCACTGGGGGATATTAAGGATAGGATGTTTTAAAGTGTCCTATTTATTTTTATGTTGTGCTACAAAATATTTATAAAGCATATTTTGCAACTACTACAGTCTAGAAATAGTTTGTATTGAATGAATGAAAATGAATCAAATAAACGAAGAGTTATGTACAGAAGAAAATATCTTTCTAATGCTTTTTTTTCTGTTGATCCAAAGGTAGCTTAATTGTTAAAACTATGTTAGGATGTCAATACATTTATAAAATTTCTTTTTTTTATTTTTGAAGACATAAAAAAATAACAGGTGTAATGAGAAGTGGTAAACTGGCCTACATTTGAAAACAGTGATTTTAGTGGTGAGTATATTTATCATGGTCTTAGAAAAGGTTCAGTTATTATTAAAATATTTATCCCTAAAAATGCTTTCCTAAAATATTTGGTTTATCCATCTATAATCAATTGACATTTGCTGTAGAAAGAGTACTAACATGGTAAAGATAGTTAGAGCTAAATAATAAATACGATACAATAGGGATGAAATATTAAAAGCAAAAATATCAATTAAGGAATATTAGCTTAATAGAGTAAGTTTTACTGTTGACATGTCTACAGATTTTGTAATCTCCTATATTGCTACAGTAGTAAAGCTCCGTAGAAAGTTCAAACAAAATTTTAAATTTTATTAGAATTCCATATTTATACTTGCAATGGCATAATAAACATTACTTTCATCATTTTTTGCAAGTATATATTTCTTATTAAAAATATCTACTTTGGTAACGTAGTTATTAAACGCATCTA
>CM063502.1:116598196-116613196 GCA_032207245.1 Pardosa pseudoannulata | reverse complement strand
ATTCGAATGGACACACCGTTTAACTTAACAGAACAATTTATTGAAGCTAAGTAGCAACTCGCAACTTTACAGGATCGAGAAGTAACTAATTTACATATTAAAGAAAGATCTAGAATATTCAAGACAAAACATAAGGAAACAATAAATAACATTTTAAACTTAAAAACCGTACTTTGGATAAATTGCCATGTCAAGCATTGAACCCACAATCTCCGGGCCCGGATTGCGTGCTTTGACCATTCGGCCACTGAGCTAGTTAGCTAAGTTTCTTTATGCGGCAATATTTAAGTTATTTTAACAGCATTATGGACTGAAGAATAAGTTATGAAGTTAGAATAATTAGTAGATCTAATATTATCTTTTCAGAAATTGTTCAGTTATTGTGCTTTAGATATATAAGGACAAAATATAAGGCAACTTGATTTACTGCCGTAATATTATTGTATAAAAATTTGAAAGTTTTAATCTGCCTTTTTTGTGTTTGTTTTTTATGCAGTATATATTTGTGTTATTTGAATTGCTTCGTGGATTAAAGTTTGAATAGTAAACTTATTCCTCTAAATAACTTTTACCAAACTTTCTATGATGTGTTTCGTTTTATAAATGTACAGACCGAAGGATGGTTAAAGAAGGAAGGCGCTATTCTTTGGTACCAGAGTTCATGGATTGGAATTCCACTGGTGTCACGGATGTTCGTAACCATTCAGAATCTACTGTAAACAGTAGTCGTAAGGCGTATAGACGTATTCATATGCAGTTGTGTCACTGCTTTTGAAAACGATTCAAATTTTGATTTCAGAGTGCATTGTTAGAATAAAATTCTATCATTTGCAGAGAATAATTTTGAATTTTTGCTCATCTTTACCTTCCTGATATAGTGCAAAGGAGGTATTGCAATCGGAAAAAATTCAGTTTAGAACTAAATATCTGTTTTATGAAAAGTCTCAATATATTTAATAAATACTAGCACTACGGGTGTTTTTCAAATACAAGTACTTGAACTCAACTCAGACAACACCATCATTTCGAGAAACAAAATCTGCTTTGAAACAAATGATAATTCTGTTGAAGCATCAAGCAAGATTAAAAATATGTATATATAACAGACGTACAAGGAATTCGTGTTTAATTTACATCAAATCTTATTTTGTATTTGATGTTAAAATGCGGCCGTAAGACTTTTCAAGAACAAGGCAGTGAAACAAGTTATATAAAATTTAACACTTTATATCTGTTAATGTAATTCCCCTAAATATTTGCTTTTATATTTATTTTGTAGCCCATTTATTTATCATAATATTTAATGCGTTTTGTAGTCATCCAGTTAAATATTACTTTTAAGCTACAACTGAAATTATAGTATGTGTTGCAGTGAAAATTTTGAGTCATAGTTTGCATGCAAGATTGTTCTTTATTTAGTTTTAATCAAAAAGTTTGGGGTATTAATTCACTTTTTAAATACATTTTCATTTTTAAACAAACTTATTTTGTTTTGAAATACTTTATGCTGTTAATATATAATTGTATTCAGCCATCCCAAAATTTTTAATAATTTAGTATACCATACCACAATTAAAACTTTTATTAGAAATCATGAAAAAAAAAGAGTCACCTTTAGATTGTAATATTACAATTAGTATTCTAAAAAATTGTGGGAAAAGTTCTACAGATTTTACATGTGTAATGTTAAAATAACGTGTTTTAAGAAGAATGGCTATAAAATTTGTCGTATTATAAATGCTTATATTGTTAAATTTGACACATTAGACAAAATAAAATATAATAAATATATGAATCCCAGTATAAGAATTAAAACTTACTCGATTTAAGACTAAATTTTTATTATAAAAAATCACAATATTTTATTCTATTCTTTTATTCAACCAAAAATTGTATTTCGGCTTTACTCATTAATTTTTTACTTAAAATCTATAAAATAGCGATTATAATGATCCAGGTTTTTTTCACGTTTGTTTGGTTTTCAATAAAGGGAAAATTTGTACACTGTCAGTTCTATTTGAAAATGTAGGTGAATTGGTTTAGGATTTTCAAAAATTAGACTGAATTTTTAGTAAAATTTTGTCCAGTTGAATGGTTTGAGTCCCCTTAAGTGGGGTAGTGCACAATACAAAGAAGATTAAAAAATTATAACGTAGATTTATAAAACTTTGTACACATATAAATTAAAGTGTAAGTAAATAAGCCACATTAAATATTTTTTTTTTAAATCTATCGCTGTTTTTGATTAATTCATTTTAACCCTTTAACGGACAGTGGTTTCGCAGCAAAACCACCTAATAAACATCTTTTTTTTAAACTTTACTTTTTGGATTACTTTATTTTATCTTTTTGTAATTATTTACCGCTCCAATCTCATACATCTGTGATATATGGAAACCAATGATGTAGAATCAAGAGCTTTTGCAATTTAAAAAAAACTTTTTGGAGACATGGATGAGTTTTTGATTATATATATATATATATATATATATATATATATATATATATATATATATATATATATATATATATATACATATGCGTGTGTGTGTGTATTTATATATATATGTATATATATACATATTATACATTTTATATATTAAAAATACATTATATAATTTATATATTTTACATATTTTATACATTTTATATGTACATATTATACATTTTATACATATTATATTTTTGATGTTTTAAATATACAACAGATGATAGTTCTACGTTTGACTTATTGATTTTTTTTTCTATTGAAATATATGTATTTAAACTTTCTGTACTTGAGAAGTCAGATTCAATTTATCTTACTTATGACCTTAAATAAAAGTATCTATACAAACAACACTTTTTAGTTGTTAAGCTATTTATTTATTATATCAGTTTAAGGATTATCATTTATTGTTCTTCCAGTATAATTAAACTTTTAAAAAAGCATAATGTTTGAGCTGTACAACTGTAGGGGTTAGTCAGTTGAACCTCTTCTCAAACCCTAATTTGGTATCCTCTAAGGCAAACCCTTCTAAGGAATATAAATTTTTTTTATATATTTTACATATGCAAGGCTTATAGATAACATTTATAAACAAATTACATTAAATTCCCAAGAATTTATTTTGGTGACCTTTAAAGGGTTAATGAAACATTTGTCAAAATGCTTTTTGCTACTTAATTTTTCTTAGATTCCTACAAAAGGCTTTTCCAAAACTTCCTACCATATATTAAAATAAATCTGAGGATCCATTCGAAATTCAGATTTTATTTAAAATATTAAAATTCAATTTACGTTTAGAAAGTTATAAATTGTTACAAAAATTCTACGTACAGGAATAAAAATATTATTTATCAAATAACTATTCAATCTATTAAAACAATAATACCCACATATTTTTAAAAGGTAGTTTCAAATAGTAATAAGGAAAAATAAAAGAAAATATGAGAAGTAGTCCTTAAGGAAACATTTTAAAAGTTCCCAAAATATTTTTTAAAACTTAAATTAAAAAAAATATTACTCTCTTAAAATATTTTTTAATATTATTTATTTATTTATACGTCAATGTATATGTAGGCAAAGTTTTATAACTTTGAGTTAATAATTTCCAATAACGTTGTCTAACGTCCTTCGTTTCCTTAAATAATCTTAGAATCTGAAATATTCTCCTTGCTACTTAATTTTTCATAGATTACTACAAAATGTTTGCCAAACACTCGAAATATGTATTAATATAAATCTTGGTATCCATTTTAAATTTTGACTTCATTTAGATTATTAAAAATCAATTTAAGTTTAGAAAATTATAATTTTATATGAGAATTCTACGCACAAATGCAAAAATACTTCTTATGAATAATCTATTCAAAATATTCACAAAAAATTACTCAAATATTTTTAAAAGAATTTTTTATCAGTAATAATGCAAAAAAATGAAAGTTAATTTTCATGAAACGTTTTAAAAATCAGTAAAATTTTATAAACTAGAATATTAAAAAAATGAGACTTTAAAAATATTTTGCAATATTAATTGTTTAGTTATAAGCCAATGCATTTTTATACAAAGCTTCATAACTTTGAGTTAATAATTTCAAAAAACGTTATCCAATGTTCACAGCTCTCTTAACACGTTGTGTGCGGGTACATTTTGCAGCAGAATTGTACCAGGAGCTGGCGTTTTGCGTGTAAATTTAGTTATTAAAACAAATCTCAATAGATCGAAAATCATTTAATTTTTTGATTAACTTTTCGTATTTTATATTGAAATGTATAAAAAATATGTAAATAGACAAATAAACAAATATATGTATGAACACAAATATATATATATATATATATATATATATATATATATATATATAAATACACACACACACACACACACACACACACACATATATATATATATATATATATATATATATATATATATATATATATATATATATTACCGTTTTCTTAAGGATAAATAAAAAGTTAATTTTAAATCTAAATTGATTTTTTTAATCAACCTTCCCGTTCTATGGTTCCGCATCGAATGATGTAAAAACTAGTTTTTATTTGTCTAAATTTTTCCAGAATCTATGCAGTAGACAAGAACATTCGGCTTCGTTTTCCTGTATATACCGTTATTTTTGTACCCACAAATAAACCATGTTGTTACACTAACCCGTACTAGTACGTGACCCGCTCTCAAGTATCAATCGTCAGAAAACGTACTAGTATGTGTCCCGCATACAATGTGTTAACCTCTTCCGGTATGATTTAATAATGAAAAACTGTGCATGAAATAACCATTTAATTTTTATTTAAAAAATTTGTTTCATTTTACAATTCTTACATATTCTTAATTAAAATCCACTTTTTACATAGTGTTAAATAATATCAGAAACAGTAAAATTAAGAAAATATCAAAGCAAAACATTAATAAGGTATACAGATAATAGTCTTCAAGCTAGTGGTACTTTTCAAAACAAAGTGCAAAGGAATTCTTAATTGTTTACACCGCCAAGTAGTCTCACTTTTAATTTGATTCTTGTAACACACACGGCATTTCTTAGTAGGTTTTCTTTTATTCTGACTCATTAATTTGGCAATGACTTGTACCAAGAAATTCTAAGTAAATAATATGCAATAGTGACTTGTGATTTTCACAAGTGATAAGCGTGTTACCAAATTTAGTACACTAGAAATTTTAAACTAAATTAATTATCATATTTAACAGTAACTTTAATCGCATGACGAGTGTAGCTCGTCAATGTACGGTATGGAATGAAAAACTAATGACGAGCTAGACTCTTCATTTTACCGGAAGGGGTTAAATAATCTTGGAATCTAAAAACTTTTTTAAGGAAAATGTTTTAACTCTTACAAAATATTCTTCTGTTTTATAAATTTTATTGGTACAAATATTAAAATAATGCCAACAATACCAATAATAATACCAATACAATTTTATTAAGTTTATTGGTATTTAATAGTGATCAAAACCTTTTATTAGAGCTGAAACTGGAACACACGTAAAAATTGAAGGAAAATGCCACAACTAATTCTAATCCGAAATTCCCCTGTATGAAAACATTTTAAAACAAATATTCACAATTTATTTTTAACTGAAATATCACAATGTGGAGAAAAAAAATTCTCGTTTGCTAAACAATTTTCCCTTTTGTTATTGAATTATGTAAAATCTTAACATGTCTGTATTATGTTTTTATGGGCAGTCCTTTGAAATAATTTAAATTTGGTTAAGTAAGTATAGTGCCAAGATCAGATTTCTCTTAATAAAGAGTCATATGAAAAAGTACTTAGTGACCTAGTTTTAGTTTTATTCATTTTTTATATCTTTGACTATCATCATTTTATCAATACTTTACTTGCTTAAATATTTTTATGACACTAATGGTTTCAAAATAGTTTCTTTTCAATCACCGTTTTATTTGTATTGAAATAAGAAATATTGTCTAGAGTGCGGTAATATTTCATTTTAGAATTATTTAAATTAAGATTCCAATACGGTTTAGGGCAGTTATTAATGTCAATAAAGAGAAATGGATTTTGATTGTTATACTGCCATAATTACCTCAGAAGAGTGTAGATACATTAAAATGAGAAATATTAACTAAAATTCTTGGTTTTACGGTATTTATTTCGGTGAAGTTTTTTAAAGCCAGCTGTCAAAATGTATATTTGTTTTAACTTTACGGTGATTTAAACAAAAATGAGGAATTTTCCCGTTTTCTAATTTTAATTTTAAACAACAGAAGACAAAAAAGTAAGCAGGGCAGTATCTATTTTTATTTCATTTGGGGGCCTAATTAGTGATTTCTAATAGGTTTTATAGCGGATTCTTTAACGTATCTTAAAAACGGTACTTTTCCTCGACCGAGTTTGTGATGTCATCGTTCACGAAAACAAGGACCGCCTATGTTGTTTACATGTTAAAAGGCAACTTTTAAATTTGTTTCTGTGTAAAGTATCACATATAATAGAAATTTTTTTATTATGTCTGGCATTAAAAAATCCTATTATAAATATTGTATTGTGTCCCTGTGTAAAAATACATAAACTAATTGTAAGGAGAAGATATTTTTCAGCATTCCCAAAGATCCACATACACGTAAAATCTGGACAAATGCGATGAAAAGGGGGAGAAATTAAAGCCCAAATTGTCATATAAATAATCTCTATGAGTTTGTTAAGACCATTTTTCAGTAAGTAAATGTTTGTTTTTGTTTAAATATTACTAATTTAGAGCAATTAAAGTATATAAAAATACATCTATACCTTTAAAAGGACTGTTGATTAACCAGTGCTATTTAACTTTTAAAACTGATAGTTTTCGAGTATTATCACAGAGTTCAAATACAATAAATGTTTGATAAAGCATATAAATATCGTAAAACATATAAGTATCTGAAGCATATAATTATCTAATAAATAACTTGGGGGAGGGAAAGGTTATGTATTTTCAAGATGTAAATATTTTCTTCAGAGATGCATATTTTCTTAAGTGTATCAATTCACAGTGATATTTTTCGATTAAATTGGTGACTAATTTGAAAAAAGTATAATATTTTTAATATACTTAATAATGATATTACTTTAAAAATTAAATTTAATTTTAGAAACTTTATACATTTTTTAATTTAACATTAATATTAAAGGCAACAAAATTGTATTGCTATTTAAAAAAGTATAAATAATTAAGTAAAGCCGTTTAGAGATTTTAAATTTCTTTTCATCAATTTAAAATACTTAAGAATTAAATTAAATTTTTAGATTTAAAATGCTTAATAGTGGTTAAAAATGTAAATTTAATTTCAGAAACTGTATACATTTTTTATTTAATATTAATATTTAAAAATAATAAAATTGTATATTATTTTAAAGAGAAATTCCTCATTACTCTCTTCACTTTTAAGGTTTTAAATGAAAAAGACACATTGAAATGCATAGACGTGTGTGTTTACTGATCAATGTAAGCAAACTGTTAAGCTTATAATCAAAGTGCTATTACTGATGCTTTTATTATAAAATTTGTCAAGTGAAAATATCATTTTTTATCTGAAAATATCATGAACAATACTTCTTTTGATGGAGCGTAACTGAAGATAAAATAAAAAGGTTACCCCTGAAATATTTCAGTTTATGCTCTAGATTTTACTTCAATGGACTCTTAGAACGTTTTAGTGCATCTCAGTTTTCATATAAAAAGAAGAAAAAAAGCGTAACAGCAATATATTTGTTGGAAAAGTGGTTTTGGCTAGTATTAAACACTGCCAAATTTTATACCAAGAAATTAAACACTAACATGGAATTTTGCCAAAACAGATTATTTTCAACTACTGCTACTTTGTTACTCTGTAATGTTCAAGTAACAATCAAAAGTATATTAACTTTTGTTAGCTTTATAAAATATTATCGTAAATAATTGGATACCTAAGCGTGTAAAAAGATAATGATGCAAAAAGATGAAAAAAACCTTTTTTTTAGTTTTCTAAAAGTCATAATACATTGCAAACTTTTGAGAAAATCGTCCCAACTGAAAAATTAATCTTTTTTTTGTTTATTATATAAATACATTGTTCAAGATATGTATTTGTATGTGGAAAAAAGTCAGAAAAGTAACTTATTTCTCCCGCTAAAAGAGTGTATTAATACCGGTATCAAACTTTTAGAAACTTTTCACCATTAATTCAACCCTATCACTTTTTTAGCATTAATTTTGTAAATACATTTATCTCATTTGTTGTTTGTTAATAAAACATTTTTCACTCACATATTGCTCATTTACTCGTGTTACTCATCTACCTTTCCGACTAAAGAGTAATAAGTCTAATTAATAGAGCCAAAATTCATATGTTTTATGTGAAAAACTGACACAAATGACACTTAACAAAATGCGTCATAAACTGACACTTTAAATGCCGTGTGTTGTTGTTAGGAAAAGATACTTATTGCAAATCTAAATTATGTGCTATAAATATATTGCGTCAAACGTTCTTTTGAATTGCAAAAATGGAATAAACATCCAATTAGCAGTTCGTGAAGTAAAAGGGTAAAGTTATCTCAAAATTAGATCTTTCTGAGTTATGCCATTTTTCTTTCTAGATACACTAGTGGGCAACACTTAAACAACTTTTCTAACTTTGGCTGTGATTGCTGTAATAATTGTAATAATTCAACTAAGAGACATGGAATTGCAAATTGCAATTGAGACATCATGTTTTTCAGAGAAAATTTTGTTGCAAAGGTTAAATCTAAAGAAAATAATGTTTGGAATAACACTATAAAGAATATTGCTTCAATTACATTGTAGATGTAGCACATAATCAGGAAAATGCCTTTAATCTCTGTTGATTTCACGTATATTAATTATAATGCTTCTTTGAAAAAAGTTAAAATTTTTATGTAAGTTATTTGTTTTTAATATGTAAGGTTTTCTATCCAATCTACTTCCCTTTTTAGGAACCAATCTACAGTTAAGACAACACTATGCAGTCAAAATATAAGAATACTAAACTTTTGATAATGATGAGCATTTTTACTAAATACATTTTTACTGCCCATGCTTGAATAATATCATTTTTATATTAACGTTATTAGATAGCCCAATATATAATGAAACTTGTATAAAACTTTCATTTATAAATCTTTAGACATATTAAAGATGTAGTTAGTCTAGTAAACGTTATTTTTAGTGACTTCAAGAAAATCTCCAAATTTTGAGAATTTTCCTTAAAGTGACTTTGTATGTGTATCATAACCGCTTTGCAGAAATTGACCTATTCTAGTTTCAGCAACATCAAATAATTGATACAATGTAAAAAGAAAAATTGCGTCACTGCTATAAATTACGTGATTTATTACATAAATTAAGGCCTACGATGTGGAAGATCCATTATCGTTTTAAGATTTTCATGATTGGTTTGGAGTGCTACGGTCTACTTTTTGCAACACGAGGGCTAATGAGACCGGGACCTACAGCTTAAAGCCGATTCCGAACGGCTACGAACATCCATGCCACAGTGGGATTCGAACCCACGAACTCCGGTTCCGAAGGCCAGCACCCTAACCAGTTGGCCATCGTTCGGCAAGATTTTCATGAAGTAACTAAAATAAGTAATCAATTAAACCCTTATATATTTGATATCTTTAAAGATATTAAATTTAATATATTGTTTTGAAACATTTTTTACACGCCAACTTGTAAGCGTTGAAAAAGCAACGGATTCACTTTACGATTCCTTTTAACGATGAAGAATGCTGAGATTTATCGTGAGATAGCTCAAAGTTTTCAGTCCATTTATTTTGATTCAGGTTGACGTATAAGTCCTTTAATCAGTTGAAAACTTTTCGATATTACACGAGAAATCCGCTTATTTTTCGTACAGATAATAGATCGTTAACTAAATCTGTTGCAATTTCATCTCTTTCAGGTTGACGTATGATAAGGCCTTAACATGATCTTAACAATTTTATGTCTTCTAGTAGATTTTTGTGGAATTATCACCAAAATTAGTAAAGATGCTTAAAGTTTTCACACTAGTGTATTACGGGATGCAATACAGTATTTGACCAGTACACATTATCGACTCAAAGTAATGTATTGTTTTTTCAAACGTTTAAGTTATTGCATTAATACTACTTCAGTATAAAATGTCAATTTTTACAACCCTTTCTAAATTCCCTACTCTTATTTTAACCGTTTTATCTTTACTCTGCTAGTTCAGTATAAAATACTTCCCAGCACAGAATGTGAAAAGAAAATCATGTAATCACTTTAGAGGGGGAAAAAAGGATGTAAATTTTCTCTGAAAACCCGGAAAGGTAAAATAATTATAAACCACCAGAGGACAGAAAGAAAGAGACACAATAGGTTTACAGGACCTTAAATATTTTAAAGAAAGTATTTCTTCGAAAGAGCAGGAAAATAATTTAGACGTATTTTCTTAAGGTGATGTTCTGTTAGTTTAAAGGTACAGTTCAAAGTCTTTATATATTCTTTTTTCTTGTCTTCAAACGAGGGAGTCATGAGAATTGAAATTCTTTCAAGCGAATGGCAACAGAATTCGTAAAATTATGTGATTATTTCACTAGTATGAGGTTGTAATTTAAAGATTAATTTTTTATTTTCTAAGGCAATTTTCTTTATCGTTTTATGGTTTTGTAAATATGTCACCTTTTTTGTATAAGGCAGCTGTTTTCAATGCTTATGCTCCTAAATCTCCTTAACTTTATTCACTTCTCATTATCTTTTATGTTTAAGAATATATACCTTTGTGCTACCTTTATTTTAAAGAATATAAACTTTTATGCTACTTCTTCTTTTTAACTTTTCCGTGCCTCCCTAACATTTATTTTTAAGAATTTATACTTTTATTCTACCTTTGTTTTAAAGAAGATATACGTTTATGCTACTTTTATTTTAAAGAATATATACGTTTATGCTACCTTTATTTTAAAGAATATATACCTTTTTGCTGCTACTCCTTATTAGCCTTTTCTGCGCCTCTCTATCTTTTATTTTTAATAAGAATACTAATATAGATTCATTTTAAACAATACGAAAGTTATTACAGAAAATAAGGAAAACTACAGTTAAAAGAATTTTAACAAGGTTTTACTATCACTTACAAAACATCTAAATTTATTTTTATATAACTAGCATATAGCCCGTCATATGACGGGATTAATAAAAATTTTAATTTTCCAAAATTGTAAAGTACCCTATGAGCCAGTTAAAAAAAGGGTTTGTTTTTTGGCTGAGAATTATCTCTTACACGCTCAATAATTTGTTTACCTTCATACTCCTTTAAAATTTCCCGATGCAGTTTAGAATCACGTTGAATTCATTTAGTCAAACTGTGTGGTTATGTATAAAAAACAAACATACAAATGAACAAACTTCTTAGTTTTCAAAAATATATAACTTAAACGCTATATATTTATCAATCCGTGAAATAGACTCTTAGACTTTTATGAAAAGAATTTGCTGTTAATACCGGTGATAAAATGTTCATTGCAGCAAAAAATAATCGATGATTCAATTTAAAATTATCACATATGTACCTAACCTATTATTTATGTCAAATTAAAAAAAAAGTATTTACGTAATATCTCAGTTTACTGATAAAAACGTATGAAAATAATGCAGAGATATTTAAATAATTTAAAATAAGAAATGATTGCATAAGATGATTAAAGAAATGACGTCATAATGCTAGAAAAAAATGTTATTTTAACCTATTTATTATGTGATAAACTTAATACCCCAGCTCTTAACCGGGGAAAATAGGACTTGAAATAATGGCATTAAACGCTCGAAAAGGGGAGGAGGGGTGGATTTCCAAAGTTTTACAGACTTGCTTTGAATTTTGCTAACCCTAACTCATCAAGAATCCAATATGGATACCCCTATCCATTCCAGGTCTAACCACTTCATAAATTCGAGGACAGAAGGACAGATAATTTAGGTTATTATTATATAGGGGATTAGAAACTAAAATGCATCTAATGAACCAAAATTTAATACGAAGGTTGTTGTTCTTTATAGACTCTCAGTTTTTCAAACCTTAGGAACAATAAACCCTTTTTAAAATCTTCCATTCCTGATGATTTTCATATAGGAGTTAAATTGTATTTATAAAAATGTATGGAATATAAAAATAAACATTAATTTGCTTGGATTTTTTACTGTTGTGTTACGATATGGTATTTTGTTCATTTGTATATACTATGGCATTAAATTTTTTTTTTTGTAAAGAAGTTTTAGAGCCTTTTTTGGCAATACGTTGTACTTGTTCTTGAGATGCTCCTCCCAGGTTAGAAACTGATGGTATAAAGTGTTTTTTACGCAAATTCCATTTATTTCTTTTTCAAAAGCCAATAAACATGTATGTTGAATTAATTTAGCTGTATACACTTTAGTGTTTTTTAAAGATACTTTTGAGTGATTGCCAAATATGAAACATAGTAATTTTTTGAGTTTGTAGATATTAAAACATCAAAATTCTTCACAGAGTTACTTGTATTTAATTTTTCAAAATGTATCTTTTATAATACAGATATAGTATTGCTTACAGAGAATTCATTTTGAAGAACTGTAAATAATTAAGTTTTAAATGAAAGCTTGTATTATTTAATAGATCTGGTAATTGATATTGTTTTAAGTCAATGACATCAAAATTTATAAAATATTTTGCTTACTTCAAAAGGACGAGGTTATAATTTAAGCGTTTACCAAGGAAATTTTCTTTATCTATTTACGGCTTTAGAAATTTATCAACTTTGTGTGTAAGGTGTTTTTTACACAAATTCCATACATTTCTTTTTCTTCAAAGGGAAATAAAAAATATGCCAAACTACTTTAGTTTTATATATATTAATGTTTTTAAAAGAGTTGTTTGAATGTTTGCCAAACATAAAATATCATAATTTCCTGAGTTTTTAGATTTTAAACATGTTTTACCAAATACTAAAACATTAAAATTCTTCCCAGAGTTACTTGTATTTCATTTTTCAAAATGTCTCTTTTATAATACGGAATATAGTTCTTTGTTGCTTACAGAGCAATAATTTTTTGAAGAACTGTAAATAATTATGATTTAAAACAAAACTTATATTCTTTAATAGATCTGGTAATTGAAATTCTTTCAAGTAAATGTAACAAAATTTGTAAAATATACTGTTTATTTCACAAGTATGAGGTTATAATTTAAAGGTTTTTAAATATTTTATAAGGAAATTTTCTTTATCAATTTACAGTTTTAAAAATTCATCATCTTTGTGTGTAAAGTGTTTTTTATACAAATACCATGTATTTCTTGTTTTCAAAAGCAAATAAATGAATATGTTAAATTATTTTAGTTTTATATACTTTAGGGTTTCTAAAAACACGCTTGAATGTTTACAAAATAAAAATCACGTAATTTTCCAATCCCTCGTAATTTTTTAAAATGTCTTTTTTTTTTCAATGCAACTTTAGTTTTTTTTTCGGTTACAGAGCATTCAGATTTTAAAGAGTTGTAAATAGTTTTTAAAGAAATCACTAATTCTTTAGTACATTTGTTAAAAATATTTTTAAAATGTTATTAGATATATTTCCCCCAGAGAATTTGTTTTAAGAAATTCTACAAATTATGAGAATAATTTACATTTAAGGGAATTTCCTATTTTATTTAAAGAATAAAATTTTTCATTTAAACATTAGTAGTTAGTTCCAATTATCTTACCTATCATAAATTCTATAAAAAATAATATACTAGTATAATATATAAAATAATAATTTTAAGATTTTTTTGTAGGCTTTCCTAAAATGATAAAATGATTTTTATACTACTTTTATATTTTATACTAGTTCTACATGCAGCGATTAATGTCTTCTGTTTCTACCAAAGTTGCATAAATTATTTTAATGTTTGTAAGTTTCTGTTTAGATGGACTGTTTTAATTTTTTTAACATTACAATTATTTCACAACTGTAATTACTTCACAATTTTCAATTCTTTGCTTTTAAGATTGAACTAGATTGTACAAATAACTCCGATGACTTTATTATTATTTTTACTATATTTTGGCACGAATATTTTATTTATTTATTTTTTTTTTACCTAAAAGTAGAAATTGATTTGTGAATTGTAATATATTGCATCACATATGTTATTTGCAATAATCAGCATGTTGCATTCGAATGATAGCTCGTGGATTACTTAAATAGAGATTCACAGAAAATATCGAAGATTAAATATGAAAATAATATCTAATTAATAAGTTAAAATACATTTGCGTTTTTACAAGTTAAATGATAAATACTCCGCTAAAAGAAAACTATATTATATAATATTTGGTTAATATTTGGTAATGTTTGGTTGCAGATTAATTCTTTCAATTGTTGAAATACGTAATTGCTTCAGTTCTGAAACAGTGATTTTATTAAGTGTCATATATTAACTATTTACACTAGTACGTAATATATACATGTACACACACACACACACATATATATATATATAATAATGATAACGATAAAATATATAATAAAAAAGAATTAACTAACCGGATATAACAAACCCCGGCTCAATTTGAACACGATAATTGTAAATAATACGAGCTTCCACACACTAAAAATATGCAAATGGATAAGTACCTTCGGTGCCTTTTAATTTACTTTATTCTATCCACTTTTTGCGGTACATTCCTGCTATAGTACGAGCAATTGAGGAAAGACCAAATGGTTTGTGCTATAGTAATGTACGATTCATTGCGTTACCTACGTCAATCAAATCATAAAATATGGTATATTTCAATGGCATTAAGATATGGTATTAATATATTTAAAAACGTAGAGGGAACTAATACTAGATATTGACAAAAATCTGGAACTGCTTTTGATATAATTTTATATAATTTGTAAATATACAATCTATTTCTTCATTTTTCTTTGGGGGTTCAAGTGCCAATGTGGGCAGATAGAGGATATATGTACTGCTCCATTTTCAGTAAACACACAG
>CM063502.1:116550696-116595696 GCA_032207245.1 Pardosa pseudoannulata | reverse complement strand
TTTCCCAAACTGTTAGCAATTACGATTGTTTATGAATTCATACTGTAATGGATGGTTAAATTAAACTTAATTAAGACTTGTAATAAATTAGAGCAAGAGGGATAGGTATTTTTATATACTTTTCGGCGTTTATAAATAAAAATATAATAACTTTTTTGGGATTGAAAATTACAGTGAATATTTTTCACTATGCTGCAGTTTTTTTAACCGTCCTATTGCTTGAAATGAGATTCACTGGATCATAAAAAAAGCTAGGGTGCATGTGTTTGAAACCGGAGATTGTGGGACACCGGGACTGTGGGCTTCACAATTGGCATGGTTTGGTTTTGAGAGCTACGGTCTACTTTTTGCAACACGAGGGCTAATGAGACCGGGACCTACTGCTTAAAGCCGATTCTGAACGGATACAAACATTCATGCCACAGTGGGATTCGAACTCATGAACTCCGGTTCCGAAGTCCAGCACCCTAACCATTCGGCCATCGTTCGGACCACAGCTGGCATGGATGCTTTTAGCTTTAGGAATGCAATTTCAACAGTAAGTGAGAATCTTATTAGCTTTGGTAAGGAAAAACCAAACAACTTTTACTGAGTTCATGACAGATGAGTGTATAGAAACAGAACCAAGGACAAGGTAATTGGTTTTTACGGAGTACCTAGCAGAGAAAAAAATGCACCACTTCAACCTCCAAACGAATAAGGATCAAAAACATAATTTATTGAATCAAGAAAAACAAGTTGCCAAACGAGAATTTAGTACGCTTACAGCGGCTTCCGGAAAACGAAAGTAAAAAAAAAGCTGTAAGGTGAGGAAATCGTTCACATAATAATACATATGTGAAAAACAACACGTTGATTGATTAAACGTAATCAGTCTGTACCTTCACAATGAGAAAAGACAACAGAAGTAATCAAATTTACACTCAACCAGAGCAAATTAAAATAAACTGGAAAGTGTAATTCAGTAGGCGTGGCACGCTTGGTAGAGTGTCTCACCAGTTAATCAGCGTACATCTCGGGTTGTCGGTTCTGTCCCCGATGAAGCCAAATTTTTGGTAGAAATCGAACCGATCACTTCATCTTATCTATAAACATATAGATACAATTCATACTATCTTTTATTAATGTTTTCATTGCATTCATTAGTAATTATTACGTCATTTACACTCACATTATTAAACAATTACAATGTGTTCTCCTGAAGTGGTTTTGTAAAAGTTACATGATAACATAAACAATACTTTTATTCAATGAATATAATCAATTTTTTGAGATTTTAAATCACTGCATGCAAAATCTGGTTTTTATGGTCAAAACTATTCTTTTAAGTTAGACAAACAGATATCTTATGAACCAATTACTTATATTCAAAGTGAAAAAAAGTCTAAAAATATCTTTTAGATTTCCGATATTAATTAGTACAAAGATTTTCAATTATTTTTCCAAATTTTATCGCATTATTTGATCATTTCCACATTTCACCATGCTGCAATTGAAGCTTCTTTTATTTAATTTTCATGCACCATAAAAGTTAATATATCCTGAAAACATTTTCCCCAATGATGAATTCAGTCAGCATTTTGATCACGCATACATGCGCATGGATCAATTATTATCCCCAAAAAAGATTAATTCATTTCAATAGCTAATGAGGTACCGCTGCAAGCGTGTATTTTTCATTAGTTATTATGGATAATTTGATATTTTTGTGAAAAAAGAAATCTTTTCGTGTGACAGAGAAAAGTTCTGTTTGCATTTGCATTCACAGTTATAGATTCATAAAACAACTGAAAATGTCGAATTCAGTTATTGCACATGAGTAAGCAAGTTACTACCTCTATGAATGTAGAAGATCTTAATTGTAAGTTTAAATTATCACCAGACCTATTTAGAAAAAGTTGAATTGGAAAGTTCAGAGATGTTTGTAAGTTTTTTTTCTAAATTGAGATGATATGATTGATTCTGTTTCAGTTAATTGATTATAGATTAAAAAAAGAGATACGCATTCTAACAGCTGAATGTGCGAAAATCTGATAATTGGATAGGCTTGGGTTTTTTAAATTTCTGTTGAAAGGTTGTTTTGATATATTTGTTTTATTGTGAGTAGTTTTTATACTTTAAGTAGTAGCTTTTTATATCCAAAGAAGTAATTTTCTTTCAAGCATGTAAAACTTAAAACGGAAAATTTAAGCAATTAGGTCTGTTGGATTATTAATGGACTGACAAGGAAAGAATCTAAAAGAGTTTTTATAATGTGCATTCTGTAGAACATTACGTTTGCAATTCATATTTGTTGTTATAATGGGCATCAACTGGTAAGAACCACCAATATAATTATACAAGTATGTTGTACTGAGATTTCATCAAACTTACACTAAATTTATTCTGCTAATCTAATTCTTTCTAATTTTTTGTGTTTTTAATTTGGAAAGAGTAGATTTGTGTTAATGCTAGGTAATCTGACAACGAAAGAGAGGATGCATTTAACACATGTTCCATATGCTTTTACCCCCCCCCCCCTAATACTGCTAGCAAATATGCTTGGGTTTTTTAAATTTCTGTTGAAACTTTGTTTGGATAATTTGGTTTATTGTGAGTAGTTTTTATACTTTAAGTAGTAGCTTTTTATACCCAAAGAAGTAATTTTCTTTCAAGCATGTAAAAGTTAAAAGGGAATATTTAAGCAATTAGGTCTGTTGGATTATTAATGGACTCACAAAGAAAGAATCTAAAAGAGTTTTTATAATGTGCATTCTGTAGAATACTAAGTTTGCAATTCATATTTGTTGTTATAATGGACATCAACTGGTAAGTACCACCAATATTCCTCTTCACACAAGTATGTTGTACTGAGATTTCGTCAAACTTGCACTACATTTACTCTGCTAATCTAATTCTTTCTAATTTTTCGTGTTTTTAATTTGGAAAGAGTAGATTTGTTTTAATGGTGGGTAATACGACAACGAAAGAGAGGATGTATTTAAAACATGTTCATTACGCTTTCACCTCCTAATACTGCTAGCAAATATTTCTATAGAGAAGAACTTATCATCAGTGCAGATACATAATAATCATCTACTGTGATGGATTGCACAGAAGAGAACAGGAGGATGAGAATATATTCTGGACTGATATCTAGTAAAACTGTCTGTCCTCGTTATTAGATGGGAAAATCCCATTAGGATAATTTGGAGCATATACCTGATTATGAATTCATATTTTCTACTATTTATACTAATGTTTTAATGAGAAGAAAAATTTTTCCCAATTTTCTGAAAACATTGATTGGATGAAACGTAACAGGTTTATTATAAACAATAAAGTAGTTTTTTAATCTGGCAAATCATTGTCATCGATATCATATTGATTATGATAACAGAAGAAAAACACGGATTAACTGAGTCTAAAAAAGTCGCCATGTTCTAGATGTATTGGCGATGCAGGATAAAGATGAGGCTATAACACTAATTGCTGCCATGAAATAAGTAAAAATATCACCGTCTCTTGGTTAGAAATGTGTCAGTTGCATCAATGTAATGTTGATGGCCTCTATCTTGCCATCAAAGGAGAAGGCGTTTTCACCCAGGAAGCAAAGAAAAAAAGACATTGTGTAACATGCATCAGCATTTTTTTTAAGACAGCACAATTGATGGAAGGTCTGAGTTCTATGAATGTTGCCATTTATTATAAATATTATGGCATTAAAGGTAGAACATTCTATTAATGAAAAAATTGAATAATGAAAAAATTGAAAATAAGTTCAATATTATAATTAAGAGTGTTTTATTAATTATTTTAATTTAACTTGAATTTTTAAAAAAGTGAAAAATATGAATTAAATAAAATACATAAAAACCGAAAATGGATGAATTTGATAGACAAATTAATAAATGAGAAAAAAAAATAAATATAAATGATGAAGGAATTAATGAAATAAAAGATAATAGAGTAAATAGAGTAAGTAATACAGTAAAATAAATCAAAATATTTCTTCTGTATTAACATATTTATATTTTATATTCATGGTTTGTAATATAAATGAGCTTGAATATTCTGAAACATTGTCATGCTTTTAAAAATATATTTCCTGATTTAAATTTTAAACTATTCGCATCAGAAATAAGGCTCATTAAAGTCTACAAATTTTCTTTCACACTTTTCTTTACATTTTCGAAAAGCATCTTAAGCCTGTAATTTGAGGATCATGGCCATGTAATTTTTCTTTTAACGCATAAACTTATGGCGGAAAGTACCTATTTAGACAAGTATTAGGTGGGAATTTGAATAAATTTAAAGACCCCACGATTTAATGGGAAGTTAGATAACTGTAATCATCAAAATCACTTAATTCTCTCTAGTAGTAATTTTTAGCGTGGCACTATTTGCAGACTACTTATCCTTTACCTTGTTATATCTTTATTAAACGAATAAAGACAAATTTTAAAAATGAATTTGATATTACTTTGCAATATTTGAAACAGACGTTAGTGGCTTGCATATTTTCTACCATTTTCGGGTAATTTAATTTACAAAAGACACAGGAAGACTTTTTTATTTTAATGAATGAAACATTTTATTAAAAGCTGATTTCAGAATATAATATTAAGCATTCATCCAATAATAGATAAGTAAAAAAATATTAAATAAACAAAGAAAAGTTAAAATAATATATAAATTAGAAATAAATAAGAATAAATAAGAAAAATTAAAAATAAAAAGAATGAAAAAGGAAACTTTAATTGTAAAAATAAGTAAAGGAAAATAAATTTTTACTTTTAATATAGAAATTCTTTCAGAACTAATTTTTGATGACTCATTCTTGTGCAATAACACATTGACATCTGGGTTTAATTGGTTCTGTGACTTAGCTCGTAGGTCGATTTGTTAGTATGTCAAATCAAATTTTATTATTTAAATTATTTAAAATGAGATTAACTTATGCGAGCCTCCCCAAATCCATATTTGCAACTTGTCTTTAATTCAAGAGATGTGTATTTATATAAAATTATTTATATAAATCTACTTTACAAAAATGGTAAAGTATAAAAAAGATAATATAAAGAGTAGGTTTTAACTAAAGAAATTAACTGGCCAACAAGTGGTGAAGTCACTGAAACCCGCTCGTATCTCTAAAGTTTCCTTGAAACTTAGGGCGACTAGTAGCCCTAAAAACTAAGATGTTAGTGCATTCCTAAGTCGAATTACTACTGTATTATATTTTGACAAGAGTTAACTTGAAACTACTGAAGTAATTTTCATTAATCAAAGAATTTATTTATAGAGCTGATCTCTGATGTTCGTTTTATTCTTACACAATAATACTTTGACACAAGGGATTAATAAGTTCTATGACCAAACTCGTAAGTCAATATGTCAAATCAATTTGTTTTCATTTAGACTCTTTGAAATGAGATTAAGTGTTGCCAGCATCCTCAATAACAACCTAAATTATTTTAGCCTATTTTTAACTCAAGAAAATGTATTTATATAGAATAAATATTCTTCCTAAAAAAGAAAAGCTTAGTAAGAGAGAATATGATGAATGTGTTTTAACTAACTGACCAACAAATGGTGGAGACATTGAAACTTGATCGTATCAAGTCCTCTGATATCAAGTTGTAACTCAGGGTGACTCGTAACTCTAAAAACTAACATGTTAGTGCGATGGTAAGTCGAGTTACTACTGCACTATATTTTGAAATGCATTAGTTTGAAACTACTCAAATAATTTTCTTCCGAACCAAAGATTTTAGAGGCGTAATATCCCAAATTTGGTCAAAATGCGGATATATTTAATGACTCAAATTATTGCTTCAACCTTTTTACACATGTATGCAAAATTTGAAATCTGGTCTTTAATACAAAAGATATATGGTTTCAAAAAATATTTACATATATAATTTCTTTTTCCTCAGATTTTCTTCAAAGAAAAATTTTAAATATTTTTTTTCCTTGAATTCTATTCATTATTAAGTTTTTATTTAGTTTTCAAGATACAAGTGGGAAATTATTTTTAGAGGTTTCCTATGATATATAAAACAATTATATGCGTGGAATTAACTATAAGTTTCTATTTCTTTTATAAAAACTTCGAAATTTCACTGTTTATCACTGTAAGTGTCAATAAGACTGATTTTATAAAATAAATTTTTTGAAGATATATATATACAGTTTTGTGTTAAAAGATTTATTAGCTCTAAATCTTTTTAATAAAATTATTAATATCTGGAAAAGTCATAAAAATTTTATAAAACTTTAAAAAGATTAAAACAAATATAAATATTAATTCAACGAACTGTTCAAACAGATTTAATAGATACTTGAGCAGTTCATTCTGAAATGCTCAAACGTCTTCTAAGTGTTAACTTCTTTCCTGAATAAGTTTTGAATTGGATTCTAAACATTACAGTGTTTACTCAAATACTTAAAGCCAGAAAAATTAAAAGGGAGCAATGCCTTTTTAAAATTATGGTTTCTACCTATAGCATAAGGATAATAAGGATAACAAGGCGTTGAAATCAAAGTTAAGTTTCCAGACCATAAAACAATACCGATTAAAAAAGGTTTTGGTGTAGAGAATTCACCCCCCCTGTACTTATCTAATCATAGATATTTTAACTTTTTATTTGACTTATGGTTTCTTTTAATGAAAATAGACTTTATTAAAACTTACCTTTTCACATTTTTAAAGCTAAGTTATAGTGGAGATTCTTAAATTTAAATGTTAAATATAACAATAACTTAATAATTTTTCAATAATAATTTAAGCTTAAAAACTAAGTGTTGCTTATTTAATCTACCATCTATTTATTTCATGGTACTTTTTATGGTCTGTTATACAAAATTTCCTTCTCATAAGTTAACATTGCAAAGAAAGATATGTGAAGTCCTCTTATATGGACTCCCAAGAGTCCTAGGTTTGAGTCTTCCGTACAGTGGTATTACATAGTTGTTACGATGGCGTCTCTATGCTGAAAATAACTGTAGATCAAATATCTGGCATGAATTTTGGATACACGAAAGATGTATTGCTGAGAAAGTAAATGAATAAACTAGTGGAAAGAGTCTTAAGACAAAGATTTTTAACGGTGACATGCAAGAGAAAGCCAGAGGAAAATAATTATGAGGCAATCGTACAACAGAAAATTCACTCGGACAATCTAACCTCAAATAAAAGATAAACAGGCAAAATTGAAGATTCTATTTTCATTGAAATTATTTTTATAATTTAAGCATGCTTGAGTAGAAATTACAGTGTTAAGATAAATACTAATTGTATATGTTGCAAGTTGGGGGTAATTAACTATAGAAATAACAGCAAAGACAATTCATGTGTGCATCGTGTGACAACCAGTTGCCAATTAGCATGTTGTAAATATTGTAGGTATACAATCAATCATCTGGAGGGTAATATACAGTCTTAAATCAAATGTATTACACCAAATTGGTGAATATTAAATATACAATCTAACAGTGAAAGGAAAATTTACATTCTCAAATCAAATGCGTGTGAACAACTTGTAGAAGAAGTAGATAGAAAATCCTTCTCCCGGCCAATAGTTTCGTAATTCCAAACTACATAATACACGATTTTAAACCTACATAGAACATATGTAGAAATTTCAACATGGCCCATTCCTTCATTTCAACAATTTTTGATTTCCTATTATAAACACAACACACGCACAGATACACATATAAATGTAATGATATTTTAACAGTATTAATCAATTTTATTTAAATTATTAATTACTTTTTAATATTCTAAAATTTCTTTACCTAAAAAGGCAACAATTGCCATAATCCAAAGCTGTTTCATGTTAGAATTCTAATTTTACATTTTTCTGCCTCTTAGAGTGGAATGCGACCGTATATTCAACGGTAATTATTCTCGTCTGGAGGAATATTATTAACTCCTCTATTATTTTGTTAAAGCAATTTAGAGTCACACTGTACATGCGGCAAACAATACCATTTAAAAATTAGTCTTAAGGATTTTTTAAACAATACTGAAAAAAATTCTTTTCAGTTCATTTTTCGTCTCATTAACCCCTTCCGGTATGATTTAATAATGAAAAACTGTGCATGAAATAACCATTTAATTTTTATTTAAAAAACTTGTTTCATTTTACAGTTCTTACATATTCTTAATTAAAATCCACTTTTTACATAGTGTTAAATAATATCAGAAACAGTAAAATTAAGAAAATATCAAAGCAAAACATTAATAAGGTATACAGATAATAGTCTTCAAGCTAGTGGTACTTTTCAAAACAAAGTGCAAAGGAATTCTTAATTGTTTACACCGCCAAGTAATCTCACTTTTAATTTGATTCTTGTAACACACAAGGCATTTCTTAGTAGGTTTTCTTTTATTCTGACTCATTAATTTGGCAATGACTTGTACCAAGAAATTCTAAGTAAACAATATGCAATAGTGACTTGTGATTTTCACAAGTGATAAAAGTGTTGCCAAATTCAGTACACTAGAAATTTTAAACTAAATTAATTATCATATTTAACAGTAACTTTAATCGCATGACGAGTGTAGCTCGTCATTGTGCGGTATGGAATGAAAAACTAATGACGAGCTAGGCTCGTCATTTTACCGGAAGGGGTTAATTTCTAAATTAAAGCAGCCCCGTTGGCGAGTGCCAAAAGCATCAACTACTTTCATGTATATTCGGCTTTTCTTATAAAGTTATCTTATAGAAGTCTGACGCATGTCGTGATATCATTCGCGTCCTCCTGTGTTCTCCATTTAATCTTTCTGATTGGATAATGAAATACTCCCTGCCTATTTTAAATATAATTTTTGTGATGCTTTGCAGAAGACCGTTTTGAAACTTACTGTTAATAAAACCTCGGTACTTTAACACTAGAAATTTTGGTCTTCTCTCTTCCCAGTTTCCGACACGTTACGGCCGACTGCAATGATCTAACAGAATATATATATATATATATATATATATATATATATATATATATATATCTGTATATCTCTATATGTATATGTATTTATATATATATGTAATTCAATAATTATAAAACTGCTAGACAAGGAGAAAGCTAATCATCTAACAGTAATAACGATGCAGTCGGGCCATTGAAAGAGACAGGCACAATTCTAATTAAAACTTTATTTTAGATCTACTAAAACGGACATCTTTACTAGTCAACGACAGACAAGAGAAAGACACAAACATCACTCTGATCGAACACAGGTGCACCCAAGAGCGAAGACAAAAAGAAATTTCCCAAGGGACAAGAAACTTACTCAGCGAATTTAAATATAAAGACTAGGAGAAAGCTTTGGGACATTTGCCGGCTACAGCTGGAAATATATACTTGAATAGACAGAAAATTTACATCTATAGGATAGAAAGCTTTGGTTAATGTATCGACAGAATTTTAAGTCGAGGACGCTCCTTTGATTAAGACATTTAGAGGCTGGGAAAAAGATTTTAAGGGATTAGAATGGAAGAGAGGAGGTTTTAAAGAAAATATCAAAGTTAAATAATTTTGGTAGACTATATATATATATATATATATATATATATATATATATATATATATATATATATATATATATACATATATATATATACATATATATATATATACATATATATATATATATATATATATATATATATATATATATATATATATATACATATATATATATATATATATATATATATATATATATATATATATATATATATATATATATATATATATATATATATATATATATATATATATATATATATATATATATACATACACACACACACACACACACACACACACACACACACACATATATATATATATATATATATATATATATATATATATATATATATATATATATATATATATATATATATATATATATGTATGTTTGTTTTACTTTTCACAACGAACTTTTGTGTATTTTGCATATCGGTATAGTATTTTTATTAGTTTTATCTTTATATTTCACCAACTTTCTTTATCTTGTTTACATAAAGATGTATTACATTTCTGTTCAGATTTATTTCACATTTATGCACAATATCCCTTATATGTATGTATATATATCCATATAGAATATATATACGTATGTACATACATATATGAATATTGTTAGTTATTATTTTTGTGCACTCGTGTTGAAGAACAAAAAGATTATATTACTGCTTTTTCTAGATTAATTCTTTCTAGAGGGACTCTTTACTAAACCCAAACTGGCCACTTCCTTCATTCACGGTGGCATAAGTAAAACTTATTGGTGTCTTCCTTTTACTGGATTGATTTCAGTCCAGTGAACAGCCAATAAAATTGTCTCATCCAAGGAGCGCTCTTTCTCCTTTCAGTTTTCCTCACTCAGTCACAGTTACAGTGAAGATATAGCCTCAGAACCGTGTGATCTGCCTAATTCCGCCTCGGCAATCAAGCTCAGGGGAAAAAAGGGGCAAGGTGCAGAGTAAACAATTAAAGGATCTGGAAACAAGAGATAGCAGGAAGTGGTTTAGCTTAAGTTCAAACAGTGCTATGTATTTCTTTCGAAGAAATGCATTTTATATAACTATTCAAGAGAGTAAATGGTGATTGCTTCGGCCTATACTTTGAAAATATACGCTTGAAAAATGTGCACTAGCCATGAGTAATATATAATTAAAACTATATCCCTAGATTAAGAAGTTAAATGCTTATAAGTACTTCAGCGGATTAAACCATTTCTACTTCAAAGCACATAATTTAAGCTTATAAAAGACACCACTCTTCTTAAAATTTATATTAATATAAAAGTACGTTTTCTTTTACAAGGTTTAGAGATATATAACTTCTCTTTGTATTACCTAATAAACTTATAACAACAACTTTATAACCAAGGATGTAATTAAAAGATCAGAATAAATGGAGAAAGATATCCAACGATTTCCAGATCGCTGTTTACTCGGAAATATTAGTGAACATTTTCAAGGCTTTGAAATGAGGTGGGACTCCGTTGTCCGTTCACAATAATCATTGAAGTTCATATGTACTATTTTCTAAGAGCTATAAATTTAAATCTACCATACATTTTTATGAAGAATTTTTATCCCGAAAGAATATTTAAGAAAAACTATGAAATCAGAATGCAACTTTTTTTTAATGCTGAGAAATGCTTTTCTTTTCATGGGTAATCAGTTATATAAAAATACTGTGCTTTTTTTGCCTCCATAATTGTTGATCATTATACTTCTGTAAATTAAACTTTGTGGCAACCAAATTAACAGAAAACATAAAACTGTATTACTTTCAACCAAGTAACAAGTATAATTTTATTTTAAGTTTTTAATATTCCACTATATCAGTTAATACGTAAAGGTTTGAAAAAAATTATTTAAACGGGATAGTATGTTATGTAAATAAATTACAATTATCAGTGCAACTTTAAATATCGAAAAATCCTGATATATTACTGGAAAAATCACCTCAACCTCTTGAAATGAACATTCCCTACTCTTTCATTTCAAATTAAGCGGATAAATGTGTATTTTTATTACACCATGATACTATATATTACACTGATTGAAAATTACTTAGAAACAGTTACATTTTTTGGATTAATCTATAATGTCCTTTGATTGAAGAAATGAAACTTAGTATATATTTAGTACCACACTTTAACTTCTTGGCCATAGAGATGACGTTCATGAACATTATATTGTGCATAGTATGTTTCGCTTTCTGTCCAGAATTATTTGTCACACTGAAATGGGATTCACTACTCAGAACCACTGTTTCTGACCCCAACCAATTTGTTGCTTGCACCAACTTAATCATACTAATCGATGGTGTTGTTGAAGTGGGATGCATTGAACATCCTTCATGAATTAAAATCAACATGATTTAATCATCAAGAAATGATTCTGGCAGATAAATGTTTTCAGGCACCGTATGCAAGGTCTGCAGATATCTGATTACGAGTAGGATTTTTGTTCGTTTTTGAAGCTAAAGTTTCTAGTGAGGCATTGCGTTCCTTCCAAGATCAACAGCATGCTTTTGCATAGTATTGCCACCTTCATTGGTCTTCTTTAATCACGAGGTAACCCTTTTTGACACATTCATTTTTGTGCAAGAGTAGTAACACTTTGCCTCCACTCTACGCTGAAAAATTCAGTTTTTTTTTAGGAATTGCTAGTCAATGTACTAGTAAATTAAGATATTTTTACAGGTGTTCAAAAAGTGTAAAGGTGTATGTATATACATATATACGTACACTTTTACACACAAACACACACACATATATATATAGTATACACATATCAGGTTTTAAAAATATAAATTTTAAGTATGAGGTTATTTTCTTCCTAAGTTGCCACACACTTATCCGTCACACAAGTATGAACAATTTTAATAAGCTTATCAACACCTACGGGGATGCTTTCAGGATATTGTCGTAGCAGGATTCCACGTCGAAAGTTAAATCTTCGTTAGAACATTGGGTACTATAGTTAGATACCATTTGGATTTTGAAGCTGAATAACAGCAAGAGAGTAAAATGAAGAATTATTAACCAAACAAAACTAGGTCTTTGTCCTTTTTAACAGCCATTGGAATTCGATATTATATATATATATATATATATATATATATATATATATATATATATATATATATATATATATATATATATATATATATACATATATATATATATATATATATATATATATATATATATATATATATATATATATATATATATATATATATATATATATATATATATATATATATATATATATATATATATATATATATATATATATATATATATATTATATATATATATATATATATATATATATATATATATATATATATATATATATATATATATATATATATATATATATATATATATATATATATATATATATATATATATATATATATGTATATATGTGGGTGGGTGGGTGGGTGGGTGGGTGTGGTGTATGCTTGTTTGTGTGTGTGTATGTGAGAGAGAGAGAATCTATTCAAATTGATTTTAGTATAATGGTACATACGATAAAAAATGTTTCATTAATTTTTTCATTTTCGTAAAATGAATACAGGGAAATATAGCATCCTTCAAATTTATTTAGACGAGCGTGCATCAAAGTTAAGTTGTTTTTCTTTTATATATGTATTCACATATGTACGAATGTGTACGTATCCTCCCATTTTGAGTCGATACTTCTCCATTTCTCTTTCTCTGAATACATACACAAATATCATTTAAATATACATACTTTTAATGTACTTTTTAAATGGAAGTATCTAAATTTTAAAAGATCTTTGGAAGAAATCTTGTTTATACAGTTTAGTGACTAGACTAGAGTTAGGCAAGGAATCCAAAAACGATGTTTGGGGGCGATAACCCATTCTTCTTTTACACCAGTTCAGCGATGAAGCTTTATATCTTATAAAAATAAATTTCCAAACGGGTGGCTTAAAGGTTTTTTAGAAAAGCAAAAATGTTGATCCTAAGACTGCATAAATTGCGATAACTTGCTTTTTTTCAACGATTTTCGAACTTGAGTGATGGAAGTGAACAGTCTTTGTCGTGTTCGAAATTTTTCCCTGTGGGGAGATAACAATAGCGTAGAAAGGGGAAAAACCCTATGTTTTATTTCTCTTCCACTTTCATGTCTTTTTCCTCAAACTACACCCTCTAGACTGTAAGAATAACGATTTGATGCGAAAAGCTGACAGTCAATGATTTTAAGCTCCTTTTGAGGGAATACAAGACGATTCGTGATCATATTTTATGTTTTACTGCAATTTTTTGCTTTAGTTCTTTTTTATTTTGAAAGCAAATATGGAATATTCTTTAAAGCTGGTTTACTCATATTTTAGTGGTCAGAATAGTGATACATGGTATTTGTTCCTTTTATCTGTTTATAAAGGGAATTTAAGTATATCATCTTGCTCGATCGTATAAATTTTATTACAACTGGAATCAAGTTTTCATATTTCATCTATTATTTAATCGAAGGCGGTTTCGGTTACTTACTTTTCCACTTTATAGTGACCCAGATTTAAAACTGAAACTTACATTCAACAGAATTGAATTCTTGTTGACGGTATAAACTGTTGTAGCTTACATCAAGAGTTAAAACATTGTAGACTGAGTGAATCTTTATTTTTTTAATTGAGCTATTGCTTTATTTGCAATATTCTCGTATTATGATCTGTACTTCAAAATCTTTGAAAATTCTATTAAAACATATGTTCAGAAAGCAAGAGTAGGGAATATGTATCTTGGGCCAATATTTGGGTTTAACAGTAGACTTTCGTTTATCCGAAACAGGATTATGTGGGTTGCCGATTACTTGGGACATCCTTAAAATAGTATTCCTATGGTTCCTATGGTAAGCCTATAGAAGATTAGAATAGCACTACATTTTAGAGAAACATTGCTCTAGAAGATTTGAGAAAATAACTAGATAGTTCATAAAATATGGACGAAGAAGCAGTGCAACAAAGTATTAATGTCGATTCGAAATTCCAATGTTATGAAGTTTTAAGCAACGCTGATATTGTGTAGGGTACCACTTGTGCTTATAATCTGATGTACATGGGATTTATACGAATGTCCTTAAAATGGAGAAAACGTATACAGTGGAGTGAAAATAGCAAGCGTAAGAGGCTTTTTCTGGAAAAATTGGCATCTGGTTTAGGAAAAGCATAAGAAAGCCACACTTAGCCATCATTCAGTTCAGTTTAGTTTTGAGAAGTGTAGAAGGAATTAAATTTCAATCACGTTCTTGTTTTACTTTGGACTACTGGGTAAGTTAAGATCAAGAAAAATAGAACGTGAATTGGGAGAATTTTATGGGCAATAGTTTTTGTTATATTACATGCATATATATATATATATATATGTATATATATATATATATATATATATACATGATTACACATACAAACATCCTTTCTCTCTCTCTCTCTCTTACACACACACACACACACACACATATATATATATACATATATATATATATATATATATATATATATATATATATATATATATATATATATATATATATATATATATATATATATATATTCACTTAATGAACAGATATCTTATTGCTAAATTCTCGTAAAGAACAATCTTCAGTCTCCGATTTCTGCCGACAAGAATAAGTAATACGCCTAATAACGTGTTCGCACTTCTTGTCATGAACTGCAGTCTTGTTTCCTTAGTTCATCTACTGACTGGAATTATGGATCAAAATTCGGGCACAATATATGGACACTAATGGATCAGTGAATGAAACAGTGAAAATAGAATTTTCTAACCGAGATCCATACTTTTGTGTAGAAGGGGAGTGAAGGAAGTCTATTTTCCCCAGAAGTGTATGTTGACCTTGAATACCCGGGAGTTTATTTAATGTTTGAAAAATTCCCAACTTGATTTATACGAATGTGTTATTTGATTACTATTCGTTTTCTCTTTAAATTAATAACAATGAATATATATGTGTATGTATACATACAAATACATATATACGCACACCTACCAACTCACCCACATATATATATATATATATATGTCAGCCACAGAAAATAAATGAGAAAGATATTCATTCCAGGTGTTAAAGTTTTATTGAAATATCAAAGACACATTATCCATTTTGTTTTCAACAAGTGAATGAGTCCTACAGCAATATATACCAGTTTTCTCTTGGAACTTGGTGTGTTCTGCTATTAAATAGTGCAGTTTTATTCCCATATGCTTACGCTTCACAAAGAGTTTGCTATCTTTTGTATCAGTAATTGCTTTGATTTCTAACATTAAAATTCCGAACCTGACATACACACACATACATATATAATGAAAAAAACTCTTAATGATAAACCTAGTATAAAAGAACAATCTTAAGACCTCCGATTTCTCTCAACGAGAATAAGTAATAAGACTAATAACGTATTCGCTCTTTTTGTCATGAACTCCAGTCTTGTTCCATTAGTTCATCTGCCGACTGGAATTATGGGTCAACATTCATACACAATAGATGGAGACTAATGGATCAGCGGATGAAACAGTGGGAATAAGATTTTCTTACTGTAATCCATACATTCGTGAAGAAAAAAGAGCGAAGAACGTGTATTTTCATTAGAAGTGTCAGGTGATCCACAATAAATGTGAGTTTATTGAATGTTTAAAAAAATATTACTTGATACGATTTATACGGATGAGTTATTCCATAACTGGGTGTATTTTTTTATTTAATGAATATACATAAACATACATACCTATATGTAATGGCCTATTTGGTTTTGAAGTCATGACGAGATGGTGCGCAAAGAAACATGAATATTTAGAACCACAATTTGTCAGGTTTTATTTGTAAGACGATCTTTAATTTTGAGATTTGGGAATTTCATAGTGGCAAACACTTTAGATTTACATGAATACAAAAATATTATGTCAGCATCATTTTAGAAGTCTATATATCGTCCCAGCATTGAATTCCTTTCCAGCGATGTGAAAGTCACAGAACACTTGTAGAAGCGCCTGTTCTGTTGATAGTTCGAAAGGACCGGTATATTGCCTCAAGAATCTTTGAAACAATTCTAAAGCGAATGATACAAAGGGGTTTCTTCATCTTAAGAATTAAGTAAGGGCTTAGAATGTGCAGCACAGTCATATATGCAAATCCTGTCTGTCGGGCCAGCTTACGAATCGTTTGTCATCGATCACTGTCCATTAGTGTGGCAACATCCTGCACTTTTGCTTCGCTGACAATAGAATGCATGTATGTCCCATTTTGGTGTCTTTCACTGAAGGCAATTGAACATCTTTCCAAAGTTCCGTAAGGCAATGCAGATTCCACACAGGTTTCTTGAAGCCCTAAATGGCATTGTCATGCTGTACGACCTCTGGCACATTCAATTTTAAACCAACTTCGTTGTTTTTGTTTTGATAACATCCTGACAACATTTACTTTAGACCGCAAGCTAATACAAGGATCTGTTCTCCGTGTTACTAACAATGCGCATTGACGTAGCAAGGACGAGTCTTTTTGCTGAGAGGTAAGGTACGTATGTAGCTTAAGTGTGGTACACGCGACATTCTTTCATTTTGTTGCGTAGAGTTTTTACAGCAGTGTTGCCACTATTAAAGTTCCAACCCTCGTACATTGTGGATACATTAATCTAAACCATTTCCCAAGATTTTCTATCTTTTCTTTGTTAATTTAGCTTCTTCAGACACATATACACATATATATTCATTTATCTACATTAAACTAATATCCATTATCTAATGGAAATGTATTTTTATATTTATTTGGGAGCAAAAGTTATTAAAAGTGAACGATTGTACACTGACAATTCCAGAGCTATCGATTCTTACTAATGTAGCTGTGTTCAATGTAGATGTAAAAATGTCAACTCAGTTAGTATAATGTATAAGACCCCACATCGTGGGGACGATTTCTCTCCTGTGTTACAATGTGGTATTCACTCCGCACGCTAGCATTCATGTAAAACTTAAAATTCCACATATATTAATATTCCATATAAAAGTTCACATATCTGTATGTTTCGCCTGTAAAATTATTGTAAGGAGTGAATAAATAATCAACTCCAACGAAATTATGTCAATTATTATTTATCATTAGATTATATATAATCCACGATTAACCATCTGTGTTTTTCATAATACTGTGATTTTAAATAAAAATATTTCGATCTAAAATTACGTCTGAGTATTTTACACATATATATGTACATACATATCAGGTTCCACTAAATGACACTAGAGTCCTGAGTACATTTTCATACCTTTATTCAAATCTCAGAGCACACTACTCATCAATCATCTTCAATGGCGTCGCACATTGGCGCCTAACTTTTAACAAAGGCAGGTTTAGCTGCCTCGGGTAGCCACAGCTCTGTCTGCGGAATGTGCACACTGCTCTCTCCTCAGATCACTTATATATATATATATATATATATATATATATATATATATATATATATATATATATATATATATATAAACACGCACACACACACACACACACATATATATATATATATATATATATATATATATATATATATATATATATATATATATATATATATGTATATATATATATATATATATATATATATATATATATATGCAGAGAGAGAAATATACAGATGCATAGGATCATCCTAATACAGGTACAGCTATGGTTTTATAATACATTAACTTTATGCTCATATTCTTACATTAATTTTACACTACGTTGAAAAACATAAATGTGTAGTGGTCATACATTTTCCTATCAGAAACAGAAAAAATTTATAATACATTCTGACATTTCTTTTTTATATTTTTGGTTGCATGTTGCAAATATTTCTATACAGCTGTGCGTTCCAGTGTACCATTATTTAAATTGCTTTTCACTGACCAAGAAGCCATTTATCACTTTTCTTACAATAATTCATTGCTTACTTACAAAAATGTGGGTTATATATGCGTTTTTTAACGATGTCACAAAATGTATGAATGAAATATATTATTGAATGTTTTTAAGTTTTCCCTTTGCTTGCCAAATAGAACCATAGAAATGAGCATTATGAAAGCAGTGTTATTTGAAATTTAATAGTTTAACGTAGCTTAATGTAATTTTAGAATTAAAGTTGCACTACTAAGTCTTTCGCGTGTAGTTAATAATTTGATTATTACAAGCTCAAATTGCAAGATTTAAACAAAGAAATATAAAAGAAAGTTTTATATGCTACATTATGTCTGATATTATATCTGTAAACCTTTAGTAGAAGCGTGCTCTTTCTACAAGAATACGATTTACAAATAGATGAAAATCATTTATTTTTTTTCTCTTTTTCTAAATCTTATCCCTATAAACAAGATTCATCCGAAAATGTAGGTAACTTTTTATTCAAGTTTTGTAATATAAATTTCGACATGATGTAATATCAGTTTTATCCGAGAGTGTAGAATTGTTCAAAGTTATACATAAAACTCACATCATTGAACCTTTTTGTACTCTTTATAGCTTTGTGAAATCCATCATCAGTCCTCGGGAAACGGACAATGTTATTATCCCACTAGCAGTAGTATTTCAGCTTGGCAAGTGATAAAACATTTTTAGCTTTTCATGAACATGACATATAGTAATATATTGAAAGTTCAAATAATGGTCGCATACATATTCTTTATCAAGGCGGTTGTACCCTATGTCTGAGGGTTCTGGAGAGGGAAGCAGGAAATACATTATTAATATTGTATATCAGTGGGGGCATTTTTATACTTCCGCAAAGAAGAGGTGTCCGAATCTGCAGGATGTCTTTGAAGGGGATTTTCTAGTAATACGATTTTATTTATTAAATTGTAATAAGAGTAAATACTGTTAATATTTATAGATTTTCTTACACAGAATATATGGCTCTTGATAATCACGGGAGTTTTGTTGTTGGATGGATTTACTCAGAACTTTACCACGAGTTTTCATTTATATACAAGATACATTTCTGTTAGTCTCTGTAAACAGAGCTAACACATCTTGCTATTTTTATGTATTTCTAAGGCCTCCATTTAAGATTACAAATATTAATGTGAAGTCTTTTCTTTAATTTTTTATCATGTTTCTCCTCCTCTACTAAGTGATATGACACTGGACCAGGCACAAAAAGAGAAATTTTCTTGGGGGATTTCACTCTCTTCAACTTATATTTTAAAATTAATACAGAAATACTTACATGTATAATATAATACATATTTACAGTAATTTTTATTGGGGTTTAAAACCCCACATCCCCTTTACTACTCCACAACTCTGTACAAATATAAAATATACGTAAGTACAATAAATTTACTGCCCGTAGTTTGGTAAAACTCAAGTTGTAGGGGACTATTTCTGCTTGAGTTAAACGATTTAAACAATCGTACAACTTTTGAATGGTAGTGTAAAGTTATTTATCCCACACAATCTGTCATAAGCATTTGTTACCAATAAAATATTGTATATGTAAAAGCAGATTATAAAGTTTCTTTACAAATTATTGAATGGTTTCAAATTTTATCTAAAAAAATCTAAATCCGAGGAATGTAAAGTATTTTATGTAATAATGAGAAGAAACTATACAAAATAACGATTTTGATTTTATCTGGTTATTTTAAAATAACCTAATCTCTATATTTTACTTGGAAAACAGACTATATTAATAAGACAGTGCTTATAAAGTTAGAATAATCAGATTAAAGTTAAAACAATCGTACTACTTTTGAATGGTAGTGTAGAGTTATTTATCCCAGATGATCTGTCATAAACATTTGTTGCCAACAAAATATTGTATATGTAGAAGCAGATTATGAAGATTCTTTACAAATTAATGAATGGTTTCGAATTTTATATAAAAAAATCTAAAACCGAGGAATATAAAGTATTTTATGTAATAATGAGAATAAACTATACAAAATAACGATTTTGATTTTATCTTGTTATATTAAAATAACATAATCTTTATATTTTACTTGGAAAACAGATTATATTAATAAGATAGTCCTAATAAAGTTAAAATAAGAAGGATCTAGAATCTAGTTATATTTGATTATATCTAGTTGAGTGATTTTGAAAAGTAATAATTAAATGTTTCTTAGATATCCCCTGTATAATAATAGCCTAAGTTGTCTGTCCATCTGTCCGTCTGTCCGCGAATTTATGAAGCGCTTGTACCTGGAATGGATAGAGGCATCCTTATAGTATTTTGGATGAGTTAAGGTTCCCAAAATTCAAAGCGAGTTCGAAAACGTTCGAAATCCCCCCCTTCCCAACTTTTTGAGTGTTTAATGCCATTATTTCAAGTTCTGTTGTTCTTGGTTAAGAGAAAAACATTAAATTTATCAATTTATCACGCAATAAATAGGTAAGATACTTGCTACTCCCGGCCCAGCAGAAGCCGTACGGGAAATGATCACTTATCGTCTAGATAATAATCCAAGACCCAAACCAACAAAACCGCAAAAGCGAACAAAAACCTAAACAAATTTTTAAATTACACCTAACCTAAGAAGCAAAACCTAAGAAGCAATAAATAGGTAAAAGCAACATTTTTTTCTAACATTATGACGTCATTCCTTTAACCATCTCCTTTAATCATTTCTTATTTTAAATTATTTAAATATCATCGGCATTATTTTCATACGTTTTATCACTGAACTTAGATGTTACTTAATTAATTTTTTTTATATTTGTATTAAATAATAGATTAGGTACATATGTGCTAATTTTAAATTTAATCATCGATTAATTTTTGTTGCAGTGAAAATTTTATCACCCGTATTAACAACAAATTCTTTTCATAAAAGTCTAGAAGGCTATTTCGTGAACTAATAAATATCTAGCGTTTAAGTTGTATATCTTTGAAAATTAAAAAGTTTGTTCGTTTGTGTGTTTGTTTTTTCAACTCCTCTTCTTAGCCCACTCTCCTGTTTCTAATCATGGATCTTGTTGGTGCTTCAACCACATTTGGCGAAATTGGCGTGCTTGCAGCGTGGCGTTTGAAATCTGGCGAGGGGATCGTAACTCAACAAATTGATACATAAACAAAAACAACATTTTGAGGAAAAATTTTACAAAAATTGAATATATAAAATCTAATTGAATTAACAAAGAAAACACAAAGGAAACACATCACATTCATTTGTCAATAAAGGATAATCATACTAAAATAATATAAAAAAATTTTCAATTTTTCAAGTAAATCAACCGATCTGTGCAGAACACGTATTTTGAGTGGAGGTTGAAGAGGAGTTGTAAAATTGAAAATTTTTTTTCAAATCTCTTATTATACATAACCATACGGTTTGCAATCGATAAATTTGGGACATCATTCATATATACCGCCAAATAATCACTGTCAATATTAAGACCTTTGATGTCCATGCCCTCACGTAATATGACAAGATAAATTAAAGTTAGCAACTGACATGCGGTCAGTAAAGATAATCAAACTATTGAGCGTGTATCAGATATATCTCAGCCAAAAAACAAACAATTTTTTACCTGCCTTGTAGGGTACTTTACAATTCTAGAAAATTAAAAATTTTAATGATCCCGTCATATGACGGGCTATATGCTAGTGTAAATATGTTCTTCCTAGATTTAAAGGGACTACGTTCCAGAACAGTCAGTTGTTTTGAGTTTTAGTTAGAAACAGGTAAGATTCTATTATTTTTTTTATCTATAGAGCTATATGTTATCTATCTTCTTCTTTATCTATAGAGTATATCTATGCAAATTAGTTCATATGAAACTGAAGGATTTCCAATTGTAACGTTTATTTCATAAATATCTTTAACAAAATGGTCAAGAAAACTATATAAAATATTTACTGATCCCGTCATGTGACGGACTATATGCTAGTGTAAATATGTTCTTCCTAGATTTAAAGGAACTACGTTCCAGAACAGTCAATTGTTTTGAGTTTTAGTTAGAAACAGGTAAGATTCTATTTTTTTTTAATCTCTAGAGCTATATGTTATCTATCTTCTTATTTATCTATAGAGTACATCTATGCAAATTAGTTCATATGAAACTGAAGGATTTCCAATTGTAACGTTTATTTCATAAATATCTTTAACAAAATGGTCAAGAAAACTATATAAAATGATATTTACTGATCCCGTCATGTGACGGGCTATATGCTAGTGTAAATATGTTCTTCCTAGATTTAAAGGGACTACGTTCCAGAACAGTCAGTTGTTTTGAGTTTTAGTTAGAAAGATGCAAGATTCTATTATTTTTTTTTATCTATAGAGCTATGTGTTATCTATCTTCTTATTTATCTATAGAGTACATCTATGCAAATTAGCTCATATGAAACTGAAGGATTTCCAATTGTAACGTTTATTTCATAAATATCTTTAACAAAATGGTCAAGAAAACTTTTTAAAATATTTACTGATCCCGTCATGTGACGGGCTATATGCTAGTGTAAATATGTTCTTCCTAGATTTAAAGAGACTACGTTCCAGAACAGTCAGTTGCTTTGAGTTTTAGTTAGAAACATGTAAGATTCTATTATTTTTTTATCTATAGAGCTATATGTTATCTATCTTCTTATTTATCTATAGAGTACATCTATGCAAATTAGTTCATATGAAACTGAAGGATTTCCAATTGTAACGTCTATTTCATAAATATCTTTAACAAAAAGGTCAAGAAAACTATATGAAATGAGATATTCTCTTCAATTCAGTTGCCCAAGTGACACAACATCTGAGGTTCTATTTTACGAAGGAAGTTGCAAATAATATATTTATTAGATTGCGTATTACCTTAGTGTGTTCTTAATCATTCACTCTATATTCTCTCCACAGCATTCTTTCCTTCTATAATTTATCTTCCTGTCATTTTCGAGACTTATATATCTTCCGAATATCACGCTTTATCAGATTTTGATCCGGAAACCACTGGCCTCAAAAAACGATGTTATCTCAAAGTTCGGGTCCTGAACGACTGTCGTTATATTTCATTTAATAATCAATTCTTGAAATAACTTATGGATTTTCTCACTTAAACATGAAACGGAGGTCTTAGAAAACTTTTAAAATGTTTGATAGATCCTTTAATTTCGCATACTAAATGAAAATTTTGGGATTTTCTTTCGCATATCCTTACATGTTAAATGTATATAAATGTTAATTGTGAGGTACATTTATTCTAAGCATTTAATGAAATAGGTCTTGTAATTTTCTGAACTTTATTTATGTGTGATAATAATAAATAGTAGCTAGTCCTTAAATCATATTTTCTACTAATAAATAAATATGGAAATTAAGATAAGGAATACTTACTTAATCATAAAACAAATTACTTGAAGTGAAAGTTTAGTGAATGGGTAGTTGTTAGATTATTTTATCTACCTAGAAAATCAACTACAATTAAAACTTTAATTTAAATCAATAACATATGGATTTTCTCACTTAAAAATGAAACAGAGGTCTTAGAAAACTTTTAAAATGTTTGATAGATCATTTAATTTCGCATACTAAATGACAATTTTGGGATTTTCTTTCGCGCATCCTTACATGATAAATGTATATAAATTTTAATTGTGAGGCACATTTATTCTAAGCATTTAATGAAATAGGCCTTGTAATTTTCTGAATTATATTTATGTGTGATAATAATAAAGAGTAACCAGTCCTTAAATCATATTTTCTACCAATAGATAAATATGGAAATTAAGATAAGGAATACTTAATCATAAAAAAATTACTTGAAATGAAAGTTTAGTGAATTAGTAGTTGCTAGATTATTTTATCTATCTAGAAAAGCAACTTAAATTAAAACTTCAATTTAAATCAACTCTTGAAATAACATGGATTTTCTGACTTAAAAATAAAACTGAGATGTTAGAAAATTTTGAAAATATATGAAAAATCATTTAATTTTATATAATATTTGTTAACTTATTGATTTTCTATGTTTTGACTTACTGGATAAATGTGCAGAGCTGTTAATTGTGAGACATAATTATTGAGAGATATATAACATTTAATATAGGAGGCTCTCGCAATTTTCTGAATTCTAGTGCTATGAGATCATATTCAAGAGTAAACAGTTCATAAATTTTATTTTCTTTTAACAGATAAACATAGTTATTAAAATAAGGTTTAATTACTTAATCATTAAATAAACTATTTTAAGTTAAAGTTTAGTGGGCTGATAGCTGTTGGAGTATTTAATCTACCAAGAAAAACAGCTCAAGTGAAATTTCAGTTCTAACAACTGTGACTGTGTTTGCAAATTTTGTTTAAAATATGTGAACCAAAGCAAGATGCCCAAACACAGAATTAAATAACGTTGTATATACAAAAGATATAAATCCAAAAGTAAGATTATAAAGTTTTAGTCTCATTTTAAAGAAAGGAATCAAATAGATGAAAAACGCCAGAATTATGAGTATTTGTAAGAAATGATTACACTATAATAAAATGAAAATACCTTAATGAAGTCAATTTAATTTGATTCCAAAGAGTGAAAAATATATCTGATATTAAGTATACTTTGACATGAAACCTAACAATTCTCCACTTTCAATGATTACAATTCTCTCATGTAAATAGAAGGAAAGTAGCAACCTTCACACCATATTATACTATCTTTCTTTTCAGTATTTTAAAATTCTAGTTATAACAGACACATTTTGATACAGAGAAACATGCATAATTTCCTAATCATTAATTTGAGTGGTTTTTATAAACTAAGTAGCCTTGTTTGGTTATAAAACCCCTTATCAAAGACATTATATACCTTTTTTAATGGATTATCATTAAATGAATGGATAATCACTGAATGAATCTGAAAGTTTTGAATTCTAATGTATCTATAAATGAGGGAAAAATATCCCAAAACTAATATTCACGTTAAGAGGTAAAAAGTGAATAATTTAATTAGAATATTTTGCCAAAATGACCAGAGAAAAATATTAAGATATCATAAATGGAACTTTGTTTTTGGAGATTAAAATATTCCTTTTAAATAAAATTTTAGCAGACTTTTTTACATAATTTTTGTATAAATGATATTTTGTATAAATTTTGAATAAAAGTCAGTATGCCTATAAAGACACTTTAAGGATCAATAAATTAACTAAGCTAACGTATATCTATTACTATTAAACGTTTAATCTTTCTGCGATAAATTGCAAATGCTAGATGCTTTATGTAAGTTTATCAAATAAGGATCTAGAAATAAGCAATAGTGGCTGTTAAGATACCCCCAAGAAAGGTTGAAAATGTTTTAAAACTTATCTTTATCCGTTAGAGTGAAAATTGTTTTAAAGAAAACCATGACAGTATGAAAGGATCCTTTTCCCTAATATTTTTACAATGGAGTTTTTGAAGGTATAGATTCGAAATATAACGCCGCTTAAAAGAATACGCCTTATTTGGTCAGTTGTATGTGGCAGTCACCCGGCTATCTTTGAAATTGAATTACTTATTTCTTTATCGATATCTTCAGGGTGAAGAATAACTTTGACGATGACAATATTGTTGGTCAAATGTTTCTGCGTAATCAGTTATTCAATATATATCGAAATTCCTTAACGAACAGTTTTGATATATTGAATTTCATTCCTCGTTAACAAAATAATTCTAAAATAAGGTGTCTATAGATTTTGTATTAAACAAAAAAGAATGGCAATAAATTTCATCTAATTTCTTTTAGTAGAAAACGTAATCTGAATAGATCGCAAATTACAAATCTTCCATAATTTATTTTAAAATTGTTTTAAAATTACTACTTTGAGAACCTATAAATCAAAAGTTTAGAATGAATGCTTTTATCAAAATTTAACACTCTTATTACTCAGTGCATGCACGCAAATCATGCTCTGTATGCCGAAAGCTGGCCGATTGGTTAGAGTGCTGTCGGTACCAGAGTTCGTAGGTTCAAATTCCACTATGGCATGGATGTTCGTAGCCGTTCGGAATCAGCTTTAACCCTCCTAGTGGAACACATCGAGGAAAAAAGTCTCCAAAAAATACGCTAAAGGTTTACTGTGTCAATGGCCAAAGCGTTCTATGATTTTTTCCTTCACCCTTAGTCGACTAGTACGGGAAACCCACCCTCGTTATTGTCCCTTTACTTCCGGTTATAAATAGATATGTAAATAGATATTATAGATTGTTAATTTTTAATACACATAAAGCTCGTCAAGTCTCGAAGATCATCCGATGACAAATAATGGATTCTAAAAGTACAAATAAAAATATTCTTTGAGAGACTTATTTATATTTTTTACGAAAGTCGTCCAAGATATTTAAGTGTTGCAGTTAGAGATACATCAGTTACCACAAACGAAATACTTCAAAATAGAGCGAAAAAAAAGCGACAAAGCGATGAAAAGCTATCAGTTTCTTTGTACCTCAGGGTGCATCCCTCAATAAATGTTACTCAAAGAGGGGTGCAGGTCCTAAACAATCGACCTGACCCTCCTACCGCAGAACCACAAGGGAGAAAGCACTGGCAGAAATGTACACTACATCCATTTTCGGAGCGTTTTTAGAGGTCGAAAATTGTACGTTTGGAAGACAACATCGGTTTGGTGGAATTGTACGTGCGAACCGCTTAGAGGGTTAAGCAATAGGTTCCGGTCTCATTACCCTCGTGTGCAAAACAGTAGACCGTAGCGCTCCAAGCCAAACGATATTCTGAAATGTAGGAAACATATTATCAACACAATTGTATATTTTGCACACAGAAACATGCATAAATACATAAACACAAATTTAAAATTTTGGTTTTATGGGTATCTATATAAAATAGTATAACTTTAAAACTGTTTATCACAAGGAGTTATAAATTTCATGAAATAATTAGATTAATTCATAAGCGATTTCTTGTCCTGCTCAGTATCAACTGTTTTTGCTCTTTCATATCACTTCAGATCATTTCGAACTACAGAAAGAAGTCTAAGGAAGAAGGGAAGATATCAAGATTATCTAAAGGATGACAAGTTCATGAAGGAACGGCAATAAAGAAGATGAATAAAGATTCTCAGTTTACTCACTTGGATTAAGTTTCTCACAGAAGACGACTTGATTGTTAGTCACCCATTTTCTGTTACAGACACTCTACTATTCTATTACAGGCAATTTTCTATTATCTGAACCTCACTTAACCTAAATTAAATAACCTTAACAAACAGGTTAAGCAAATGATTATTACGCGCTTCATAGATTAGTTATCGATAGAAATACGAATTTAGTATTATTGTACCAAATTGTAAAAAAGACTTTCTTAGATTTTCTTAAAATAACATAGGAGATGGTGATTTTGTTTTGCATTTAGTGGTATGTAATGAAATATAACATGAATCTGTCTTTATATAAATATATTTTAATAAATCTAGTGATATACAAAGGTATAATATTAAGTTAACCCTCTGACTGCTCAATTTGTAGACCAAAAGCGGTTCAAAAAGTGTGCATTTTTTATACATTTTAAACCTATATATATTGAAAAAAAATGGATTATGCACTTTTTCTTTTTAGAAAAGATTTTTATCTTGAGAAATTAAACTGTCAAAAAAAAAAAAAAAAAAAAAAAAAAAAGAAAAAAAAAAAAACAGTTTCAGATGTTATCACAAGAAAAATTTTTTTTTAAATAAATTTCATTTGAATTGCAGTTAATTTCTATTTATTGCACTATATAATTATAATTATAGTATCTCATATAACTACAGTTCTACTCATACTTCCTTCTATTTATTACATAATTAAACATCTAATAATGTATATAATTTATTTCACTGGTTAAACGGTGAAAAAGTGGGATGCGCTTCTCAAAAAAGGAAGAAAAGCAAATACCCGTGGAAATCGCAAGATAAGCAGCCAGAAGGTTAATGCACATTTAAAACACTGTAATTTCACTTTAAAGACACACGCACACACTCACATATATATATAAATGAGTGTATTTACAAACAATTTTGCCACGACTTAGCTTTTACAAATTAATAACTTCGCTAAGTCAAGCTGATTTCATGAAGAAATTTAACTTGTTTCAAATATTATTTACAAACAACAAAAAACTTCTACTAGCAAAGCAAAGTAAATAAATGTTATAAGGGTATGTTTTCAATAAATGTCCAATGAATACAGTGTATTATATGAGAGTTTATAGTTTCGTGTTCATATTCTGGGTTTATATATTCTTGGTCAAAAAGTCAAAATTTCAATAAAACAAACTGTTCCGGAAAAAAATTCTTTCAATCTTTTTATATGGGTAACAGTTGACAGGATTTATAATTTTCTATCTGGTTTCTAATAACTTAGCAATATTCTACAGAAAAATACATGATCACACAAAAGGAGAGTTACCTAGAGTGTATAGTCCTTTTTGTACAAAAGATCTATTTTTGTCATTTCGTCTTTATAAAGGTCTTATGCTATGAATAACACTTTGATGGTGAAAAGCTGGTAATAAAGGAAATTAATCGAGATTTGTTTTGTCCTCTCGTGGACGGACTTGCATTGTAACACAGACCCATGATGCTGATTGCAAGAACTTTACAATCCATGTGTTTTTCAAAATAAAAGACGACTTTTTGGCGTTGAGATTTATGAGATCAATATTGGCTAACCATGGGTTATAGGGATAATAAAGTAATAAAAAATAATTGGAACTTAAATAATTAACTTAATTGAACATTATTATTCTCTATTGAAATATCAGCATCTTTTGATTCTTTAACTTTCGTTCTGTTTGGAGTACTACAGTTTCTTTTTTGCTACACGAGGGGCTAATGAAAGCTGGACCTACTACTTAAAGTCATTTCGAACGGTTACGAACATCGATGCCAACAAGGGTATTCATGCCCGAGAAAATGAAAAACAGCTCCCTATCATTCAGCTATCGTCTAACTCAACACCAGTAGATGAAAAAGATTTCAACAAATATGTAGACGATTCTAATATAATAATTTATTCCTAATGATATAAGCATGTATATTTCTATTAACCCCTTCCGGTACGATTTAATAATGAAAAACTGTGCGTGAAGTAATCATTTATTTTTTATTTAAAAAACTTGTTTCATTTTACAATTCTTGCATATTCCTAATTAAAATCCACTTTTTACATAGTGTTAAATAATATCAGAAAAGGTATAATTAAGAAAATATCAAAGCAAAACATTAATAAGGTATACAGATAATAGTCTTCAAGATAGTGGTACTTTTCAAAACAAAGTGCAAAGGAATACTGAATTGTTTACACCGCTAGGGAGTCTCACTTCTAATTTGATTCTTGTAACACACACGGCATTTCTTAGTAGGTTTTCTTTTATTCTGACTCATCAATTTGGCAGTGACTTGTACCAAGAAATTCTAAATAAACAAAATGTAATAGTGACGTGGTATTTCCATAAGTAACAAAAGTCTTGCTAAATTCAGTATACTAGATATTATAAACTAAATTAATTATCATATTTAACATTAACTTTAGTCGCATAACGAGTGTAGTTCGTCATTGTGCGGTATGGAATGAAAAACCAATGACGAGCTAGATTCGTCATTTTACCGGAAGGGGTTAATATTCAGATTTTATATCTTAAAGCTGCCAATACAACAGCAAATTCGAACAGAGGAATGAATAAAGTTGGTTTTCGTAGTGCAATTAGATTCTTTTTTTTACATAATTAAGTAGACAGCTGAAATGCAAGATTTTTAGATTTTGTTTAATTATTAGGGTTTAACATGTAACAAGATATTTATTGAAATTTGTGTCAGATGATGTTATCTGAAATATTACAGATCTTTTAAAATTATAATTTATTAAACTTACAATTTTATGCTTTTTTCCCCTATTACGCAAAATGTGCAAGAGAAGCGAATATTGTAATGGATTTCCCCAGGACGAATCTCAGAATATAACTGAACTATATTCTGAAAATGCTTTTTTAACTCGTGGATTGCGTTGACGATTGCATCTTAAAATTTTTACTTTTTGGTTGATATTAGTATTATAAAGTGTAAAATATTTTTAAACTTCGTGTCAGATGATATCATTATTTGAAGACATTAGAAGTTTCTTCACAAAACGAATATTTTTCAATATTACTCTAATTATTATGAGTAATATATATGAGTGATGCTATTAATATCGTCAATTTTCCCATTACATATGACTCAGCTATGAACTGCCTGAATAGACCTCTTGAAGTAGCAGATTACGTAGGCAATTATAGTGCAAGAGTTTTACCTTTAGATTAAGTGTCAATTATTAAGAAGGAGCAAAATATTTTTGGAAGTTCGAAAAATATGGAACTGTTATCTGAAAAAATTACAAATCTTTCCCAAGTAAGAATTTTTTCAATATGCTATGTAATTATTCTCGTCTAACCGCAATGCAAATTATTACGTTGTGATCAACAGTTTTCATCTTAACAACTCTGAATTGAATCATCGAAAATACGCAAAATATAATTAAAATAATCTAAAGCCTAAAAATTAATAGGTAGAAAAGTACTTTTTACAAACAGAATACATCTAGAATTTTTATTTTTTTTTAAATAAAAAAAACCTAAAGTTTTTTTTTTACCAATAATCATGTGCATTTGATCAAACGATAATGAATTACCAAATTAGTATTGCCACTAGACTGAGTTGGCTCGATCAAACTGTGTTAACTGCAGTATTTCAGAATAGCAATAATCAACAGAACCATCTTTTAAATCTTAATGTGAAAACGACATTAATTTTTGTGCATAATGTAAATCTACAACACGGCGATGCAAAGGGTTAATATATCCGATCTCCTTATTACCTCTAACTAACCTGCATCATATCTGCAAACACGTCTTGCGAGCTCTGATTTCTGGGCACGTTACTCGACGTTGCGAGGGGAAACGGATAAAAGATGCTTGAGCGTTTCGTCGGATGACATATCTGCGGAAGGACGACAATAAAGGAGATGAATCGAGATGTCCCGTTCACTCTCTCGGATTAAGTTGCTGCCGGAAAACGGTCTCTGATGTTAGCGACCGCCCACGGGAATAAACATCGCGATGCAGCGTCGACAAATGACACCTCCTTATACGAGGCGAGATTTATGAGTGTGGTACGTTGATCAACTAAGTTTTATGACAATAAAGTTACTGATGGTTCGGTGAAATACATTTGCATACATTTGTCTGCATACGATGTCAGAGGAAATATAAGGGGATTTGAATGGCAAGGAAAGACTATTTGTAAATGCATCTTGCGTATGACGATATCAACCTCTTTTTAAAAGAGAGAAATGGTTTTGATTGTGGTCCGTTGATCAAATGAGTTTTATGGCAATAAGGTTACTGATGGTTAGATGAAATAAATTTGTATATACTTGTCTGCAAAAGTTTTCAGAGGGGATATAAACGAATTTGAAGGGCAAGGAGAGATTAGATTTATATTGTATTTATAGACTATAGATTTTAATTTGCGTATGACGAGATCAAGCTATTTTCAGTGGGGATAAAGGATTTTTATCTTACAGCTTAAATCTGGTTCTTGATTGCAATACATTTTAGACGTGGATATTTAAAAACGGATTTCTCTACAGAATAACTATTGATAAACTGTCTTTTTCTTGGCAAATAAAAAAAGTGATTAGTTTTCTTTCAAATATAGTCTATGACTGACATACTGACATTCCCTGAGAAATTTATTTTATATGTTTACAAAATTATCAACCGTTTGTGCAACAGATAATTTTATGAATAGAATTAAATTCTAAACTAATCTTTTAAATTATTTCAACTGACAAAAGTTCCCATAAACCCTGAACTTCTGTTTAAATTATACACGAGACTCTTGCAAACCATTATTTCAGAACAACGGTTTTACAAGTATAAAAGTATGCTTCAAATGTTCCAGTGGTTTTAAATCCTGCCAAAACAACTCTTTTCTAGGTTACAAAATGTAAACAGAACAAGTGGTATGTAATTTTAATACTCATTTATTCTCAATGTCAGTAAAAGTCTAACTTCCATTCTTTTAATGACATGCTTGAAACATAATAAGTTCAACAACCATTTTCTCCCTTTCTTTGCTCTGATATGCTTTTAGCAGAAAAATGAGTAACTAAGGAATAGAATGATATTATTATTTTCATCTTTTAAGAAATCAAGCGTTGAATAACATATACTGTTGTTGTAAAATCTTATCCATTGCATATTAGTGACATTTACACAAACAATAGTGGAAGACCTGATTTCAAAAGAATAATACAATATTTAGGGTGGTTAGTTGTAAAAGTATACTAGACAGTATGAAGATGAATGAAATTATAAAACTCTTAAAATAAACAAAAAATAAATAGTAATACTAGTCTTTTTTTACAGTTGTTGGGAGGTTATGTGCAGTTGAGTGATTTAGTATATTCTGTTGACGATCGTTAACTCAAAGGCATTCGGTGCAACACATTTAACACATTGTGTGCGGGTACATTTCGCAGCGGTATTATACCGGGAGCGGGCGTTTTGAGCGTAAATTTAGTTATTCAGTTGAATCTCAATAGATCGAAAATTATTTAACTTTTTAGCCAACTTTTCGTATTTTATATTGAAATATATAAACAAATATATAAATAGAAATATATAAATAACAATCATAAGATTTTTGTAAATGAAAAATATACTTTTTAGTGGATAAATTTTAAAGTATCGTAAATATGAAAAATCAAATAGAAATAGTAGTATATAGTTTTAATTTTTTCGAATTATGTTATACATAAATTTTTACATTATAAAAAAAAGAGCAATCATAAAACTAATAATGTAAAAACTAGTTTTTATTTGTCTAAATTTTTCCAGAATCTATGTAGTAAACAAGAACATTCGGCTTCGTTTTTCTGTAGATACCGTTATTTTTGTACCCTCAAACAAACCATGTTGTTACACTAACCCGTACTAGTACCTGACCCGCGCTGTAGTATCAATCCTCAAAAAACGTACTAGTACGTGTCCCGTATACAATGTGTTAACTGCAGACATATTATGCACCGATCCTCCTAAATGCTATGAAATCTAATAGGATGAAATTTTTATACATAAAGCCAAATAATTTCTATTAATTTCTCTTTGCTCCAAGAGGGTTGATTGAGATTTACTATTTAAAGCATATTCCTAAAGATAACTAATTATGACAACAGTAAAACTCTCCTGTTCTAAAAGCGTAGTCTTTTATCTGCTCGACCAACGTCTTGTTTTTGCCCAGCTCACAGACCTACTATGAAAAATAATTTACTATAACCGAATAAATACCGATGATTACATTCACTTCAATTCTTTAACCCTCCGAGTGAAACAAACCGAGGAAAAAAAGTTTAAAAAAATAAGCTAAAGGTTTACTGTGTTCGTTCTATGATTTTTTACTTCATCCCTTGTCGACTACAATGGAATACGGGAAACCCAACCCTCGTTATTGTCCCTTTACTTCCGGTTATAAATAGATATTTAAATAGATATTATAGATTGTTAATTTTTAATACACATAGAGCTCGTCAAGTCTCGAAGATCATCTTATAAGAAAGAATGGATTCTAAAAGTACAAATAAAAATATTTAAGAGAATTATTTATATTTTTTTTATGAAAGTCATCCAACATATTTAAGTGGTACAATTAAAGATGCATCTGTTACCGCAAACGAAATACTTCTAAATAGAGATTTACAAAGCCAGGAAAAGCTATCAGCGTCTTTGTGCCTCAGGGAGTAGGGGTGCATCCCTCAATAAATGTCAGTCAAAGAGGGGTGCAGTTCCTAAACAATCGACCTGACACTCCTACCTCAAACACAGGCAGAAATGTACATTACATCCATTTTCGGAACGTTTTTGGAGGTCGAAAATTGTACTTGACAACCATTTTGAAGACATCATCGGTATGGAGGGATTGTACGTGAGAACCGCTTAGGGGGTTAAAGTTACAAGTAATTATGCTGACTACATACATGAATGATTATCTTAAATCTAAGCTATTTTAGAGTTAAGTATAAAAAATATTAAATTTCAACAGTTTTAAATATTACAACTCATACTCAATAAAAATGAGCAGTAATTTTAAACATCATAGAATGCCATTTATAAAATGGAAAATTTTCGGGTAAGAGATTTATTTGCTATCGTAAGTAAATACAATAATGTAAAGTGAAGTTTTGTAATAGATGTAGCTGTTCTTCCCGTTTTCAATTCGTGTACTTGCTGAAAAAGTAAATTCGAGTCAACGGCTAAAAAATAATAAATTGTAGGTCGAAATAAATTATAAGTAAACACATATGCTTGAAAATTTGGGAACAAGATTTTGTTTTTTGGTAGTTTTGAACGCAATGGTCACTGTTTTGCTACACGAGGACTAATGAGACCGGGACCTACAGCTTGGGGAGGAGGGGGTACTTTTTAAAGACTTGCTATCTGAATTTGCTAAAAAAGTTTCCAACAAACAAAATTCTACAAACTAATTTTTAATTGTTTCTTAAGTAAATACAATAATGTAAAGTGAAATTTTGTAATAGATGTAGCTGTTCTTCCCGTTTTCAATTCGTGTACTTGCTGAAAAAGTAAATTCGAGTCAACGGCTAAAAAATAATAAATTGTAGGTCGAAATAAATTATAAGTAAACACATATGCTTGAAAATTTGGGAACAAGATTTTGTTTTTTGGTAGTTTTGAACGCAATGGTCACTGTTTTGCTACACGAGGACTAATGAGACCGGGACCTACAGCTTGGGGAGGAGGGGGTACTTTTTAAAGACTTGCTATCTGAATTTGCTAAAAAAGTTTCCAACAAACAAAATTCTACAAACTAATTTTTAATTGTTTCTTAAGTAAATACAATAATGTAAAGTGAAATTTTGTAATAGATGTAGCTGTTCTTCCCGTTTTCAATTCGTGTACTTGCTGAAAAAGTAAATTCGAGTCAACGGCTAAAAAATAATAAATTGTAGGTCGAAATAAATTATAAGTAAACACATATGCTTGAAAATTTGGGAACAAGATTTTGTTTTTTGGTAGTTTTGAACGCAATGGTCACTGTTTTGCTACACGAGGACTAATGAGACCGGGACCTACAGCTTGGGGAGGAGGGGGTACTTTTTAAAGACTTGCTATCTGAATTTGCTAAAAAAGTTTCCAACAAACAAAATTCTACAAACTAATTTTTAATTGTTTCTTAAGTAAATACAATAATGTAAAGTGAAATTTTGTAATAGATGTAGCTGTTCTTCCCGTTTTCAATTCGTGTACTTGCTGAAAAAGTAAATTCGAGTCAACGGCTAAAAAATAATAAATTGTAGGTCGAAATAAATTATAAGTAAACACATATGCTTGAAAATTTGGGAACAAGATTTTGTTTTTTGGTAGTTTTGAACGCAATGGTCACTGTTTTGCTACACGAGGACTAATGAGACCGGGACCTACAGCTTGGGGAGGAGGGGGTACTTTTTAAAGACTTGCTATCTGAATTTGCTAAAAAAATTTCCAACAAACAAAATTCTACAAACTAATTTTTATTTGTTTCTTGAAAGTGACACTAAGGGCCGGTCTCACTAAAGTCGTTTAACGGCTAACCGAGATTAACCCATGGTGAAAACCAATGATAGGACACATTTCTCTGTTTAAACAGAGATTAATTGCTGTTAGCCGTTAAACGACTACGAGACCGGCTCTAAGCATTAATGGGCTGGGATAACTTTAAAATGCAATTTTGAATGTATCCATGAAAAGATTTCATTATAAAATAAAATTTATGGAAAAATAAAAACTGACTAAAGACAAAAATAATTAAAAAAAGGAGACATTATTAACAAATGTTTGGTTTTAGTACTTTTTTTTTAAATTGTCAGATCTAATATGAAAAGTATTTACTCTAATCATACACTTACTAATGGTTTCATTTAAAATTCGCAGTATATTTTAAATTAAACTCAAAATTTACTTTTAGTAAATGTAATTTTAAATGTATCTATGAAAATCTATTCTAATAAAAGAATAATTATGAAAAGGTACAAACTGAATAAAAATATAAAAAGATTGAATAATGGGACGTTCTTTACAAATTTTCTATTTGTCTTGCTGTAATTGAAGTACCCGTGTGGGAATATTTTATTATATGCGCTTCGAGACTTCAGGAATCGATGTTACCATTAATAATTTTTAAGCTTTTCTCATCAGCTTGACACAAAAATCAATGATAGTATTTATCAAGTTAAGTTTGCTATTGATGGGAAGAGAAAAAAAAAGGGAATGGGAGAAATTTGTTTAAAAATTTAGCGAGAGTTGGATGTAAATACAATAATTTTAATTGATGCTAAATAAATTACGAGCCAAGAATTTGGCTATGGAACAAATTGCTGAAGGCTTTATTTTAGAACTTAACAACCAATATGATCATTAAAATAAACTAGATGACTTATTTCGTTTGAGATCATTCCTTCTATTTGTGTATAGATTTCTGATTAGTTTCAGAATATTGAACTGATATAGATATATGTACACAGTAAAAACATTTTTCATTGATAACAAGGGAGAAACAGCCCATATTTTTAATTGCCAGGGCTTGCTTGAGAATGTGACTCAGATGCAGTCATCTGGGTGAGAAAGACTCTTACTCAGAACTAAAGATCATGCAAAATACTTTATTTTCATCTTAATGACGAAGAACCGATGCACACGTCTTACACAGGACAGATGAAAGTGCATCAGTTTGATCTGTGAAATATTGTCTTGAGGAAAGCAAAATCACATGGATGACTTCTCATATGAAAGAGTCTTAGATCAGCGTTTCTTTTAAGGCTTGTTAAAACATTAGATGGGAAAATTTAAACAATGGCATTAGTATTAAAAAGGATCTTCAGTTTTTACTGGGATAATTGACAATTGGGTTAGAGAGAAACGAAAGAAGGAGGTACATGTTGCAATTATTAATTAAATTTTTAGCTTTGGGAAGTGTGGAATGAATTCCAATCTTAATCATTCATATTGACTTATTTTGAATGGTAGTCAAAGTTAAGATTAAGAAAAGTATAATGTGAATTGGAAGAGTTTTGGAGAATTTTAGGGAAAATATATATATATATATATATATATATATATATATATATATATATATGAAATATAGCGTAGCATGCCATCTTGATGTAACATGGTCGAAGGGGTGTAGTCGTCGGCGAAAAAGATAAGGTTACGTTCTAATCTAACGCAAAATCTAACAAAAAAATGGTCTTGCGGCCTTTTGTAACTTTGGGGACGCCACGGGCGTGAGAAGAGGAATGTGCTTAATCAGCAAATTAGGTTGGCTAGTTAATTTCGCCTTCAGGAAGGAGATTTTTCTAAGACAAAAGAGTTTAATGCCAAAAGGCTACTAAGAAGATGACGAACTTGCAAATTTGGTGATTTTTTTAATGTAGGAGTTAGTAATTTTAGTTTAAGACTAAAGTATTAAATTTTTACATGACATATATATATATATATATATATATATATGTATATATATTATATATATATATGTATATATATATGATAATATGTATATATATATATATATATACATATATATATATATATATATATATAAATATATATATATATATATATATATATATATATATATATATATATATATATATATATATATATATGTATATATATATATATATATATATTTATATATATATATATATATATATATATATACATATATATACATATATATATATATATATATATATATAAATATATATATATATATATATATATACATATATATATATATATATACATATATATATAATATATATATATATATATATATATATACATATATTATATATATATATATATATATATATATACATATATATATATATATATATAAATATATATATATATATATATATATATATATATAAATATATATATAAAATATATATATAATAATATATGTGTGTGTGTGTATGTGTGCGTATGTGATAGATTCATATAGTCGGACATATCTCAGTTCTATAATTAAAAAAATTCATACATGAATTCATCTTTATGAATAATTTCTGCCTCTGGAAGTGAATTAAAAAACTCATAATAGTCTATAAAATAATATGATGAAGCTAATAACACAGAAAAATAGAAACAAAAAAAGTTTGACTAGGGAGACAAAATATTGCCAAGAAATATATTAGAACCGTAGTGAATAAAGTTTAAAAAAATAGTCCCATTTTTTGCTGATCTATGAAGTTCTTCTTTCAATGAGTGTATTTTCCCCCGAAGTCTTAGTGTTCGTCCGTTTTCACTTACTTTATTAAAGTTTCATGGTCATCTTTCTCCCCAACACCCAGAACGCATTAGCTGACTAAAATTCTCATCCATGCACTATTTGGAACAGGGCTCTCTATCCTTCGACATGACTTAAATTTGACTCAACCGATGTATTTTTACCGTGTAAGGAGATTTCCACTCTAGCCGGGATTCCAGTCTTGTTATCACTCCAGTTGTAGTAAGGAAATGGAATGTAACTGTTATAGGTCTTAGAGAACACACTTTTTAGGGTTATTTCAAGTGCTTCAAACTTTGAAAAGTGTTTTTTTCAATTATTTTATGTGCACATGTACATATTCTCTCTATAGCATATACCCAATAAAAGTTAAATTTTACGCAATCCTTCAGTAAGTTTAAAATAATTTAAGATATTCCTATATTTAGTTAGAAAAGTAAATCTCATAATGTGATTATCAGATATATGTGATTACTATTCTTAGTAATAATAGAAGTTTATTATTAACAGAAGTTAGATTTTATGCATTTCTTTAACCCTTTAAAGGTCACGATTAAAAATTCTTTCAGATTTAAGGGCATTAGGTTATAAACGTTGTCTATGAACCTTATAAATAAGAAACATATGATAACAAATTTTACATTCCTTTAGCAGGTGGAATTTTTTTTGTGGGGGTTTAATTGTGAAACCTTTTCCTTGTATAGCATGGAAACAAGTGTTTCTTAACAATAATTATATTGGAATAATAATGTATAATTATCATGAAAATTGTGTAATAAGTTGGTAACTACACAATTTTTAATTGTTCTTTTGGGTAGGTGTTTTTATTTGAAGTTTTAAGGAGAAAAATCAAATTTGGGAATTTTGATATAAAGCAAATTTAAACTAACATATTTCAAAGAGAAAATAAACTATGCAAAATTCTATTATCTGTTGCTACATCAAAGAGTCGATAACATAGAAAATCGAAAAAAATCCTTCCTATGTTTTTAAAAAGAAGAGAAAAAAGTATTAACAGGTGGTTTCGCTGGGAAACCACTGCCCTTTAAAGGGTTAAAAACTCTAAAATAGACGAATTTGAACCGCCCTTGAATTTAGGTAACAAAATAAATGTGATAATCTATATGTGATTGCTATATTCGAAACAAGTTTGCTAAGCTTCAATTCTTTTAGATTATCTATCATCTTAGAAAATGATTTTGATGCTTATATACTTTTAGATAGTCCAATTTTGAAAGTATTAAACATAATGGAAAAAGAAAAGGAATTAATGAAAAATATGCATCGCACATTATTTAGCTGTGGAACTAATAATATATTCATGAGTATCCGTAAGTAATACTATTGTAAATGCCTGAAAAATATACATCGCACATTATTTAGCTTAGTATCATGGTATTACCAATTTTAATTTTTGTGATTATTTTCAAAAGATGCTGCATTTACTGGACTTTCAAAGGACTCACTTAAAAAATTGATTTAATTATAAAAAGAAATGGGATAAACGGATACAACAGATTAAGTTTATGATTCCATTTACCAGTGAAGAATGCCCAGATTTTTCACTTGATATCGAAAAATTTTAAGCTAATTTATTTTGGCTCAGGCTGACAGAAATACAAGCATGATTTTTGGGGAAAAGTAAACCTAAACTGAATCTGTTGCTTTTTCAAAATGTACAAGTTGACTTGCGATAAGGCCGTAAGTTTTGACTTTTGAGATTCTGTTCAAAAGGTGCTACATTTCAAAGGGTTTAATTTAAGAAGCCTTAAATATACTTTGGATATGCAGAGAGTTAATTTTAGTAAATATGCATTGCAAATTATTTACCTCATGTGTCAGTGATTCATGGTATTGCCAGCTTTAACTTTTGGGATTCTTTCCAAAAGATGCTAAATTTACTGTACTTCCAAAAGACATACTCTAAAAAAAAGTGATTTAATTACACATTTATTTCTGGAAAGAATTGTTAGTAGAGAGAAGGGTTGGAAAGAAAAAAATATTTCTGTAAATGATTTCAATACGTCATATGATGATATACCTTATTTGCTACTTCCTAAAAAGTCATTTTTGCTTTTAACGCGATTCTATGTAAATGTTTAATTGGACTATTAAATAGTTTTAAAAGTTATATTTATTTCTTTAAAAGTTTGATTCAATCAGCTATTTTAATCTTCAAAATAGGTTTTGGCAAACTACAAGATCGGTTTCATTTATTCAAAAATATAAGTTAAAGTATTATTAGAATCATGCCATTAACATTTAATTCCGACTAATACGAAACATCCACTTAAACAAACAGAAGCTACATGCCTTGGGTAATTGGTGCACGAAGAAGAAAAGACAAGAAAAATCACAACGTTATAAGATGTAAGTGGAAGAAAATAAAGTGTAGGTCATGAAAGAAACTACATATATATTGTGTATAAATATATACAAACACAAAAATTAATGAAAATATAACAACTGATTTTATTATACTATTTTTGAACAAGCAAAGAGGTTGGAAAATCAAAAATCTCCCAGTGTATAGTTCCAAAATCTAATAAAGCATAGTATTGAAAATAATATCATGACTTTGTTTCTTTCTGGGAAAAAAGGAAATACGATTTTAAGCATTGAATTCGAGATTTGTTAAGTACTGAGTGTGATGAGGCGATTTAGATCTGATATATAATTTTTTCATTCATAAAAGAAGTAAAATGTTCGGGATCTAAATCTAACCTCATCACATCTTTGTGGGTAGATCAAAGGCCATAAATTTCGATAAAACGGATATTGTAGTCAAGTACGGTTGTCTCGGGCGGGGTTCTGATTCCAGTCCCAGATTAGAATCCCGTCTCCGTACTTGACATTAAATAAGAATGTACCTTTGTGGAGTATTTATGAGTCCCTAAGGGACAGGGCCCAATTAGAGGGGATAAGGTTGTTCACGTTGGTGGTCTCAGGGCGGGGTTTGCTGAGACCAATGACTTTCTGGCAACTATCCCGATTGGAAGACAGGAAGAAGGAGGGGACTAAGTTTGAGATAATAAAATATGAAAAATCTAAAAAAGGAGGAGATGGATTAGAAGGACCCAGAGAGTTTGGTTCGAAGCTTCCAGAAGAGAGTTTGGTTCGAAGGTCCCAGAAGAGATTGGTTCGGAGGTCCCAAAAAGAAATTGCTCGATACTCCAGCCAAGTCCGCCAGAAAGTTTCCTGCACAAAGTAGTACGGCCGCACCCCAGAGACTCAGGAGAAAGCCCCTGACGATGTCTGTAACAGATCAACGGATGATGTAAAGATTCCCTCTCATACCCTTCAACCAGAAGTGTTCCGGGCTCAACACTTTAGACCCACAAAGGTACATATTTATTTGCATTACATTTTGAAATCGAGATTAGGTCCTCTCTCTGCTTACAATATTTACCTAAGTGTATAAAAATTGTAAGTAATTTTGAATAGATTGACTAAGCTTACTTATTTACTTATTACTTATTACTGGTGTTGTAAATAGATGTATAAATATTTTATAATAAATTTACTTTTTTTTATATTAAGCTTGTCCCAGTTGCCATCATTTTAGCGGTTAGTTTATTCTTCATATTTATGTCTGTAGTTCCTCAGAAACTGTGGTTAAATTTTAGTAAAACAAATATTTAACACAACGCAATTTAAAATAAATCCCACTATACATTTGATCACAGGCTGATACTTAAATATATAACGAGGACTACACGGCACTGCGAGCAGAGTATTTAGTTATACTTCTAGTTGTAATTGTCTGATTTCAGGACAAATGACAAGTTAGAATAAGGAGTCAGTTTACGAATATTAATGTCTTTGGGATATTTATTTATTAAACATATAATACAGTAAGCTCCAAAAAAGAGGGAACTAAAGTCGGTTATAAAAAATCATGTAATCTTGTATATCAATCTTTTGAAGAATATGGTGAAAGTTACAAAGAATTTTTTGTAAATTATTAACTTAAAATTACAAAACTTTGTACTCATATAAACTGCAACATAGTTAGGTAAGTTAATAATATAATAAAACAACCCTGATAGATTTTTAAATCTATTTTTTAAAATGTTTGTTAATATTTAAAATTTTAGCTAATTTATTGGAAATGTTTTTATGTATGTAATTTTTAATTTCAGGTAAAATTCGAAGGTTTTTATATATATAAATTTATACATTTTAATGTTCTAAAAGTAGTGGAAACTGAAATTATATTAGGATATTTTCATTAGGATATAGACTTTCATATAGATAATTTTATTAGGATACAAAACACACGTTTCACATAAAGTTTCTCATAATGTTGTATATACTTAGGAAATAAAATAGTATGTATTTTTATTTTATGATTTTTTCTTTAACTATATCACTATCTATCTATGGTTTTATGGATATACAATTATATATAACTTCTTTCATAAATATAAAATTTTTTATTATTTGTTATTTGTTAAAAACTGTCATTAACATTTGTAGCAATCTATAAACAAGTAATCCACAAGAAGAATTTTAATAAAAATTAGCAAAACTATAAACAATAAATTAAAAAAACTTGCCTGATTTAAAAAAATTATTTTGAATGATTTAGTTATATTTCATTGCATATGTAAACGATGCTTCACAATTCTAAGTTAAAAATCTACGGAAATGCTCTCTTCCAGCCAATGTATTTTTTAAATATGATATGATCGTGTGTAAAAATAAAATTTAATTGAATGAAAAGCATTGATTTTGTATCAGATATTATCTTCTACAACAATATATGAGATTAATAAATTCCCTTAAGGCAGTTTTATAGGTTTCTATCAAAACGCGTTCTAACATTTGTAAATGTACATATATATATCATCGAGAAAATATAGAGCGCAAACTTTGTATTATAGAAACCCATAAACATAAATTGAACGTTCATTTTACTTCCTCTACTCACAGTTTAAGCTCAAAATTCATTACTTCGCTTCCTATAATAAAGAGACTAAGTGAAGGGAGTATTAAGATACTCCAGTGCCCAATCGTCATCTCTGCTCATGTTCCATTAGTTCATCCGTCTAGTTGAATTATGGGTCAACATCTCCTTCGGCCCTTCTCCACTAATGGGTCAAAGGTCGAATAAGTAGTTAGATGCTGTTTCTTGTAGATTCAGCGTGAAAGTTCGCCTACCATTGTCGATTTATTTGTCGTTTGGCTTCCAAAGCTTAGGCGAACAGTTAAATAAAACTTCATTTATCTATAATTACGATAGTGAGCTAATTAAAACAATAAAGTTATTAAATTAAGCTTTATGAGTATGGAAGTGAATTTTATGATATTAAATATTGAGGCAATTGCATAGTCATTGGAATATTCATTTAATAAAGAATTTAAGTAGAGTTGTGTTTCATTTATAATAGATAATTAAAACGTATAAGTGATATGACAGTACAAAATAGTTTAGGAGCAACCAAATCATAATTTAAAATAAATAAAAATGATGTCTGAGCAAACAATCGTAATAATTATTATCCAAAAAATTATATTAATCTAGGTTTAAGAATTTCAACTATATTTCAGTTGAATACTGTGAAATTATTTAGTGCAAGTCTTTATATTACTAGAGACTTAACATATAAATATTACGTTCTATTTAACATAATTATTCGGGGCAGAAGCTTAATACAGATATTCCCTTAAGGCAGGGATCCCTCACTGTGTACCGGGTAACCATGACGTGCTTGCAGGTTTGCCGTAATATATTGTAAAATGTTCATAGCTTATTAGTAAATATGACCTCATAGTTAATAGATGAATGTACAAGAAACCACAATAACCACTAACAATCTAACCACTTTTTTAACCTTTGACCTATTAGTGGAGAAGAGACCAGAAAAGGGTACTATACACCAGGGGTGGCCAACTTCTTTATATATAGGATCGACTATTTTTCTTGAATAGGTTTCGCGATCTACCTAGTAAAATCTTTACATTTAATGCATTCAAACATGCGGCTGGTGTACTAATGAGTGATAAGAGTTGGAGAGGGGGTATTAAACCAACATGATAATTTACTAAACCGATCGACCGGTCGATCGCGATCGACGTGTTGGCCGTCCCTGCTATACACCACTCCCTCTGAATGCCAAGACAGATTTAGCTTAATTGAACATGTAAAAAATAAAAAGATAAAAATTGGTAAATATGAGTTGACTT
>CM063502.1:116458196-116548196 GCA_032207245.1 Pardosa pseudoannulata | reverse complement strand
TGGTTTTGATGGACAAAGCCCTTATGATTTATTCAAAGATTAGTTGAGGATATACTTTGTATAGGGAACCTCTTAGAGCTACTTTTTTGGTAGAATTAGTTTTAGCACCGTATTATTACTCTTCCACACTGATATTCTTCGGTTGAAAGAAATATATGAATATCTTGTTCATAAATACTAAATAAGACACTTACGAAGTGATGTATGGTGATCGGGATATTTTAGTTTTATGTTAGAGAAAACATAGAATGCACTTTATTATTTTGGATCAGGATTAATTTTACTTAAGTAATATAAAGACTTGAAATCTCGCATTTAACAAATTATGTCATTAATTAAAAGTATTTAGGTGTGGGTGAGGAAATAAATCTAAACATAAGGCTTTAAATCAAATTTTAAAAATATCTCAGTTCTAAAATGAACCATTCTCTCTAAAGTGTACAATAAAATCCTCATATTGTAGGGAACCTTATAGGATCTCAGTTCCTTTAACCCTGAAACGTTATCCTTAAGTCTCGGAAACATTTTGTAATTAAAATAATAAACTGTCGAAAGCTGAAAATAACTTCAATGAGCATTTTTTTAAAGGAAAGCGTATATATTATATTCATGTTTAAAATTATCTTTACAATTATCAATTAATTACACAGGCCTGCGATGAAAAAAATACAAGGAATGTGACAACTGAACTTAACGTATTTTTTAGTACTGATTTTGAAAAAAATCATTAAAAATGTCTATCACGTCACATTTTTTTGAAAAATTCAATTTTATGTGTTTTTTTTATGAATATTTCTCACGTATTTTGCTTTGATATTTTCCTTCGTGTTTTGACATTTTACCATGGTGAAACCCTCAAAATACCCTTCTGGGGTAAACTACAAAAGCGCAATTAGTATTTTAGGGCTTTTAAAGCTTCATTGTTGATCCAGATCACCAATTAGACAGATTCCTGGAAGTGCGCGAGACTGGAAATGCGCAATGTCCCTCTTCATCATCCCTCCCTCCCGTCGCAATCGCTGTCAACCTATAGCGAAGCTCGAAACTTTATTAGTGACCTCATGTAAACACCAGTACGTACTGTGTGAAAATGGCTTCAAGTTCGAGAAGCTGTGAAAATATTCCTGATGATTTTTGCTACATTTGCAGCGAATATAATGTCATTAAAAATCGCAAGAGGAACATCACAGGGTACTTATTACGGCTTTATTTTGTATATTTTGGCATGAAACTTGGAGACCAAGACAAATCTTAGGGTCCTCATAAAGTTTGTGTGCAGTGTGTCAATTATTTAAGTTCACGGTTCAAAGGAAAGAAGACTGCCTTACGATTTGGAATTCCAATGGAGGGAGCCAAAAAACCACTTTGAAGATTGGCCCCAAAAGGCAAAATCTTGTGCCAGGCACCAAAAATGTAATTCGAGAAAGCTTGGTTGATCCAAAAAAAATATTATTACCCCCTGCACATAAAATTAGGTGTTATGAAGCAGTTTGTTAAGGCTCTTCCAAGAGATGGTGATTGCTTTAAATATATGTGCAAAAAGTTTCCTGGATTATCTGAAGCCAAATTGACAGGGGGAGTTTTCGTAGGACCAGACATCCGAAAACTTATTAGGGATAACAAATTTGAGACATCTGTGACATTAAAGGAAAGAGATGCTTGGGTTGCCTTCAAAGATGTATGAAAATTTCTGGGCAATCACAAAGATCCCAAATTTAAAACAATTGTTGGCAACATGCTAGACAAATTTCAAGTGTTGGGCTGCTCCATGAGTGTAAAATTGCATTTCCTCCAATCGCATTTGGACTTTTTCCCCGAAAATTTAGGATCCGTCACCGAAGAACGGGGAGAAAGGTTCCACCAAGACATCAAAGATATGGAGAGAAAATATCAAGGTAGGTGGAATGGGAATATGCTTGCCGCCTATTGTTAAATGTTAGCAAGAGATGAAGATAAGATTGAACATAAAAGAAGAACGTCAAAAAGAAATTTTAAAGGAAAAAAATGTACGTAACTAAATTTAAATGTCTTTGTTTCGTATTGAGTTTCAAATATATTTCAAACTTACATTTATTTCATGTATAAACCTTAATAAAACGTAAAAACAGGTCATTATGGTTTTTCTAGGAGTGTTTTTCTTATAAAATTAATGTAAAAAATTTAATAACGAGGGAACTTTTTGTCTCGCGCTAGTGCGGCTCATGCATTCTGGTTGCGATGGTTTTTATTCTTTATATACAAAATGTATAGATTTTTAATTTTAATTGTTGTTTAAAAATTAATATGCCTCATCATAAACAGATTAAATAAACTCACATGAATAGATAAAATCCACTGTTTCCAGTCAAACAATTCTAGAGAATTTTTTCCATATAGGCCATTACCAGTAATATGTATATCAATTTTACAAAAAATCCTGACGTGATGGAAATAAATGAAGGTCAATTTCGAAATCAGCATACCAAATAACTTAAAAATAAGGAAAAACTTCTCTTGTATTTTTCAAAAATTTCAATTTCGCAGGCCTGTGTTATTTATTAATTATTTATTAAGAATTGTAAATTATTATTAGAATTCTTTACAATTATCTTTAAAATTATCTCATGGATTCCTCAAAAACTGAAAACTGTAATTTCATGAATTTTTCGGGAATGATACATAATATCCTGACTCATAAATACAAAGAAAATATTTAAGAGCACTGCATATAATAGATAATCGTAGCACAATACCATTAAATTTTCTATAAAATGTTACGAAGACAGTTCAGATACAAAGGAATAACTAAGAAAAAAATGAAGTCTTACGAATTTAATATGAAATGTGACCTTCTTTGACGTGTACACACAAATCACAGGTTTTTATGCTAGCAATAACGTTTTTAACAACATACTGGGTACTAAGCACCATTTTTCCAGCAATCCGTCTTCTGAGGATTTACATGTCTAGGAGGAGGATGTCTACTTAAAATCGATATTCCATGGTTGTCCTATACATTTTCTATCAAGTTAAGACTATAAGACATTGCTGGTCAAGGTATTTTCTTAATATTTTCACTTTTAAGTTATTCGTCAAGGAGGTCAGTTCGATGGGGAAGAATATTATCGTCCAGAAATAAAAGAAATATCATTATGTACTTTTGAAAAGCCTTACTTAAACTTTAAAACGCTTTCCCGATATCTCTGGACGGTCACACATCTCCTGTTGAAACCATGTAGGAGCATACTTTCATCATTTCTCCCTATACCATCACATGTTCCATAATGTTCGATTCGAAGGATGATTTCATGCTCTGGAGTCCCTTCAGATGTAAACATGTTTACCTGTAAAACTTAACTTTGACTCAGTAATGAGAGCATTGGAACATTGGCATTCCTCATTTGTCTCTTGTTTTGATATACTTAGCACCAACTAAAAAAATCCACCTTTTACATAAGAACAATGAAATTCCTATCTTTGTTTTCTTGGCATAAAACCCTTTTTTCTTATGGATACCATTTGTCATGACATAATAGTTCCAGTGGCATCTGCTTGTTAACTTAACTGCCGAGCAATAGACTTCCTCATACAACGAGCAGTTATTGTTCAATCTTCAGAATAAGTTGTCATTCTCTTACAATTCTGTTGCGATCACTCGCTCGTAACGTCCGTGGTGTGACAGGCGAACATCGGACATTTCATCGGACTGCCCAGTACTTGCGATCTGCCAATCACCTCCGGGACAAACTTGGACGACCTCTACCAAATGAGTCGGGATTGGTGATATGGCATTAGTTTATGACTTTATTCAAGCCTTCTTACAATAGTTCCATTATTATGAAATTGCTTCCGAAACGTTAAAACAGTCTGTCTTGAAGTAAGCACACATATGGTTGCTACCGTGAGTGGTTGTCCAGCTTCTAAATGGCCTATAAGTTGGCACTTCAGAGATTCTTTCAAATAAGAATTCAAACACATAATAAATCAATTTCAGTTCTGATGATCTAGCATGAACATGATTCACACTGAAATCAAATGCTGTGTTGCAGAAATTCACTCAGATAGCCACTTTCTTTGAATGAATTAATTCTGCTTCGTATAACATAAGTCTAGATTTGCCTATTAGTAAACGTTTGATTGCTTTTTATTGGATAATACTAATTAAGCTTGCATTTCAAACATTTTCTGAAAACATGTATTACATTGATTGGATGTTTCAATGAATATCATTATTTTTGAGTAAGTCACGTTAAAGATAATTTTGAATAAGACCGTAATTTTCTTTATTTGTTTTAAAATACATTTTTGAGAAGTTGTCTGGTAGATAAAGCAAAAATATTAGTTTACGACAAGAACAGAATAGAGTTCTAGGGTTACAGCTGTCAATAATCCCTTTTCTACAAAGAGTATAGATAAATTCTAGAATTTAAGATTGTATTTATTTTAATATGAGTAAAAATCCATTCCAATCTGGACATGTATTTAAAGCGTAATATCTGGTAAAACTATGATAACATTCTGAAACAAAGTGGTTGAGAGCTTTTAATTATCAATAGTAGCAAATAAACAAATTAGCGAGGCGTTTGGATTTAGATTTACTTTAAAGTCAAGAAAACACTCATTTGTTACTACTGACAGTTTTTTTTTACTCCCGGCAGATTTAAACTGACTACAGTGCCAATTATGTAGAAATACTGTGGCTAGACTAGGGCATTGTATAAAATAGCTGCGAACTTGACTGCTGGCGTAATATTATTTACCAGTGACATATAGTATAAATGTGGTTTTATCCATGAAAACTCTGTAGGGCCGAAATTAACTTTCGAGCCGAAAGCAAGAAAATTCAAGAGTTGCTTTCCTAGTAAATAAATATTTTTGTAGAATATCTGTGGGATATTTCAGCTTGCTTTCTGTATAATGATTCCATATTAAAATAACAGGTTTTATGCAGTAAGGTATAAACATCAGATTGATAACATACCATTACTTTCTAAAAAATCAACAGCGTTAAATATTTTGTATTTATAAATCTGTTAAATAGTGAAAAATAAGTTATCAACTCGTTAATTTTATTCAATATGATGCGAAAGTAAAAGTTTCTATTAAAAACTTTAGGAAAATTTAACTACTATATATCTCTGTATGGTATATTTTTATTCTCTTTAAAAATACTAGCAGAATACATTATTTTAATTAAAAAAATCATTTCTGTGCATTAAAACTAATTTTAGAATTTTTATCCTCTTCTTTAATTCAAAAATATGAGAGTGTTATGACTGTACATAAAGATGATTTTAAAAAACGATATTAATCACAAGTAAGCATTGTAGTAATTTATTTATTTAAGTACTAATTTGTTATAAAGTTAAATATATAATGCTTCCAATTTCTATATATTAGAATCATTTGAAACAAGAAAATCAACACAAGTAAATCTATGAAACAAAAAGTATTACCTTTTAAAATTTATACCTTCTTTTTCTTTTAAAAGAAAAATGATTCAGATATCTTTAAATTTAAGATTTTCCCTGTTTGTCAACTTTGTGGCATATTTTTTCTTTTACCCTACAAAATTTTATTAATATTTTATGACTATGCATTTATTTTATGAGAGTTCTTTACTGCTTTCACATAATGAAGAAAAACTCGTGAAAGGTTAATGCTAAATTTACATCTCCTAAAATTTTATTTTATTTGAAAATGGTTGGAACTTTACTCAGAAACCTAGAGAACAGTATATTTAATTAGTTTACTCAGTTTTATTGGAAACTACATTCACGTCTTTATCACAGAGAAAATCTACTCTTTTTGGATTTAGTTTGGTGTCTAGTAATGAATATTCAAACACCTATGAAAGTAATGAAACAGAGATAGAGAAATTTAAAGGCATCGAAGTTAAAGTATTAACAGTCGAAAGAAGCGAAAGTTTCATTAATGAAAGTTTCCATCAATATTCCTCGTTAAGAATTTCATATAAATGTTTTAGTGGCTATAAAGTAGAATCCGTAAATGTTGACGCTATCATGAACTCCTATCTCCGTCAAATCTTTTTATTATTAGCTTTCCCCTGTTAGACACAAATTGTAATACACTAGCTTTTATGACTAAATAGCTTGAAGACTTCATAAAAATATGAAGGTTCTGGCAATAAATTGAGAAAATTTTACTGTACTAATTGAATAATTCAAAACAATTATTTTCTGTAAGACGTATAATTGACTATTTCTTATTATAGTAGTTCTTTTAATAATTTCTTCAGTTCATTAATTATCCTTTTTCAAGTTAAAAAATCTACAACTTATTTGAAAACTCAACTCATTAAAAACTTTTATCACTAATTAATACAATTATGAAATTAAATAATTTTTATAATAAAAACTAATTAATCTAAAAATGTACTTAAAGCTAAAATTTTAAGAAAAAAATTATTGGAAATAGAAAGAAAATTAAATACCATCAATGCTGTCATATGAAGATTGTTTAGTTTAATCATTTTACATAGTGCTTATTAAGTGGATGTCAAGTCACTATAGAGTTTTGGTAATAATTATAACAAGCAAGCTTCTTCTCTAGGCAGATGAACCTGTCTCATACTTCACAGCTAATTGTAAAAGAAAAACTATGCAACTGCCTTCAAAGTCTTGCTGTGCCCAAGGCAAAATTTTAGCAGTCGGCTTTTTGGAAACATTGAAAATTTGTTAGACAGAAAAACTTCCTTAAGCCAAAATATGCTGAAAAATGTAAAAAAAGTAAAATTAATTAAAGTAGAAATTATAGTAAAATTGAAAAGCTGACAACTATTTCATACATTTAATACGAATTACTTCATGAGTGTGAAGATAGGAAAGGGCTCATCTGATCAAAGCAGATTTCAGCCTTTATTTAGAAATTCATGATTCAATGGAAGACTGATGGAAACTAATGCTTTTAAACGCAAATTTTATTTTTTTCAAACGAAACCTTAAAGAACATTTGAAATGACCAATAAAGGAAATGTCCTACTATCACAGTTCTTTTAAGATCTTGCCTGTTTTTGCACAGATAAATTGGCTCACTGTTTGAAGCTATGAAACGGGCATATGTTTTTCAAATTTGATTTAATCTTTATTCCTTGATCACATTGGATTTCTTATATTAACACATTTTAACAAAAGGTTTGTTTAAAATGGAATGCACTACTGTTGGTCAGTATCAAGGCTTTGCTTTCTACAATCTTTAAAAAATTAGCACTAATTGTCCCACATGTTTACTATGCGATAGATATAAATGTAATGAATGCATTAATTTGTATTACTCTAAAAGTAAATATACGATGTGTACTATTTTAAAAAAGAATAGTAGCAGAATATCTTTGTAATTTTAAATATATTGTACAGAAAGGTGTAGTAGGGTAATTATGTCTTGTACGAATGTACAGTAAATTTTTTCAATTACAATAGTTTTAATTATAAACCATAAATACTATGGTGATTTCTTTAAAGAGGTTGAATAAATTATTTTTTTAGTTTTACATGCATAATTTTTTTCCCTAAATATTAATACTTAGCGAGAATTCGAAAATTCATAATTAGTTTCTTCAAATGGTCTAGGTTTCTATTTTTTATTACTTTTTTTATTGTAACATTCCATATGTTGTAATGTACATACAACCTATACACAAGTGTTCGTTACAAGGGGGAAACACAGAATGAATATAATACTTTATATTGAGATTCAGACATTTATTCTATACATTTATTTACAAATAGATCCTTGGTTATCATAATCATCAATTATTTATATCTTCTATTTACACTATAATTATCGCACATCTCTTTATAAGGAATTATTATTATTAACAGAGGCCTAAGTCAAATGACTGTAAATATTATTTTATAAATTACCTCCATTAAAGTCACAGGGGAGCAGGCAGGGGCTTTCCTCACGGGCGTACGGGACGAGTTGGTGATGGTGAGCGGTGCGGTGTCGGTCCGGGAGCACGGGACGAGCTGGTGCTAGTGGATCCTTGTCCCACTTCTCTCGACTGCCCACTTCTTCTTCGACTCCTCGCTCTCACTACGTTTCCAAACTCCTCACCTCGGTCCCAACGCCCCTTTTTTCTTCTTATCCAATGCCTTGTCTTCGGGAAATTTTCCCACATCAAATGCCCTTCGGGAGTGCAGGTGGGCTCATTAAAGTAGCCCCTTTTTGTTCAAGCTGACACTACTTTTTAGTCCCTGCTCCCATAACTCACGATTACAGCTCTGTGCGAGCTTGACCGTTACGCTGCCATTCCGTGATCTATCTTCTCTGCAGGGGTCCCTAATCTTGACGTGAACAATTGGAGTCCTAAATTCCTCTAGCGGCTATGCATGCACGTGCAGACCACCATGGGAAAGTACCTCGGTACACCATAATTTAAATGTTTTACTTATGCACTTATAAGGCCTATTTTCTAAAAAAGATGATAAGTTTTTCTAGAATTTTTTAATCCAGCGGCTTTAGAAACCAAGATTCATACAAGCTTTATCAGTAATAAAATTTCATATAACAAACTTAATATAATTGAAGTATATCATTATGTGAAAATGTTAGACATGTAATCTGAAGCGTGATGGCTATAGAATACTATTTTACGTTAGCCTCATAAGAAAAATTATAATTTTAAAAATCAGTTTGAAGCAGTATTCAGAGAATTTATTTTCCTGTTGAACCTTTTAACTTAGCTAGTAACCAAGGGAAAAAACCACCTTAGATAATACAGTTTAAGTATTTACATTCTCTTTATATTTTAAAATTTGTCTTTCAGTGAAAACTCGCAATATCAAAGAAAGAACAGTTAAATTGCTTATATTTTATAAATTTAAAATCAGCGAAAGGCTATACTTTCATTCAATGGCAACAAGTCATTCAAGCTAATTTCACAAGATTTAAAAATAAGCAATGAATATTGCCTTTCCTTTAACAATGACTGAAAAGTTTTTTAGTCATTAATATAGCTGCAGTGTTGCTTTCATCTTCCTATTCATCTTTTTTTCTGTTTATTGGTGGATTTAGAAATCTTCCAAGAAATCCTAGCTTTTGTTATGTATTTTTTAAAGGTGATAGCAGAAATTTGCTGCAGGCACTTTATCTGAATCAGTAAAAATACATATCAATAACAGCGTTTTGAGGCAGTAGTAAGAACTGTTTTTTAAATTAACAGTTCTGTTATTATATAAATATAATAAAGAGATAAAATTACTGAAAACTATTAATTTTTGTAGTTATATTCCGAATAAATGCTATCATTTCGGGGATGCAAATAGTGATCTCTCAAAGTTTTTACAATATAAGAGAATATTAAGAAGCACGAATATAAAATAAAACATACTTTTTTGTAAAAATTCTATTTTTATTTATTAGGTAAAAGAAAGACATTTTGTATACTTTTTGTCATAAACTAAGTCAAGAAATTGTTTTTTGGATTAATGTTTGTTGAAAGCTTGTTGAAAGTTTGTTGAAAGAAGACTAAATTAGTGTTTGAGTACTACTGAAAATAGCGTTTATATGTCATTAACATTATGTTTGAATAATATTAATGTGAACATTTATATTTATTTCTAAATGTAATATTATAAATCTGTTTTTAAAATTGTTTTCTTCGAATTGATTCTTTTACTTTTTATTGACTTATTAAGTTAAAAGTTTAATATTACTAAGATTATCAAGAAGAAAATATTTGTATAAAACCGTATTAAGAATATTGAAATTTTTAAAGCAATAATTTTTTGTAAGTCTGTTTTGGACATTTGAGTCTATTCAAATGTTATTTATTAGCCCTCGCGTTGCAAAAAGGTAGACCGTAGAGACTCAAACTAAACCAATTAGATGTTGATTAATGTAGAGCTTTTAAGCTGTACTTAAAATTGAAAAGACTGTATAAAAATCAAAGATATAATGCATTTTAATCAAAATATTTGATAATTTGTTATTGTCACCACATTTATATTCTCATTCAGAATTTCTATGCTCAGTTTTTAACCCTTTAACGGGCAGTAGTTTCACAGCAAAACCAGCTATTAATACTATTTCTCTTGTTTTTAAAAACATCCGAAAGATTTTTTTCGATTTTCTGTGTTATTAACTCTTTGATATAGTAATAGATAATAGAATTTTGCATAATTTATTTTTCCCTTTGAAATATATTAGTTTAAAATTGCTTTACATGAAAATTCTCGAATTTAATTTTTCTCTTTATGACTTCAATTAAAAACACCTGCCCAAAAGAACAATGAAAAATTGTGTAGTTATCTATATCTTACGTCATTTTTATGATAATTATGCATTGTTCTTTCAACATAATTGATTTAAAAAAACTCTTATTTTCATGCTGTAAAAGGAAAAGGTTTCACAATTATCCCCCCCCCCAAAAAAAATATATATATATTCCTACCTCTCAAGGGAATGTAAAATTTGTTTTTATATGGTTCTTATTTATAAACTTCACTGACAACGTTTATAACCTAATTCCGTTAAATCTGAAAGCATTTTTAATCCTGACCTTTAAAGGGTAAAAGATATATGAATGATTTTTTAAAATTGTCTATGTTTATAATGTTTTAAACTTACAGCAGATAAAAACACTACACCTAATTCATTTTTACATTTGAAATATGCATTTTTAAACTTGCTTTACCCAGAAAATTGATTTATTTTCCTTCTGACCCAAAGTACCTATATTTATCCAAATAACACTTAACTGTTTAGCTACTTTTTTATTATACACTTTTAATGATAATTATTCACTGTACTCCCACCTTAATAAAAAGTTAAAACAAAGTATTATTTTCACACAGTACAAAGGGTTGCTTTTGCATTTAAATCAGCCCTTTAACCTTTATTCCTCACAATGAATGCACATTTTTTTCATGTAATTTATATTTATATGCTTCACAGATAACATTTATAAATTGATTTCATTAAATTCTAAGAAATTTATATTAGTGTCCTTTAAAGGGTTAAAAGAATTTTTTGTGCATACATAAAGCCTTTACTTGTAGAATTTTGTAAGCCTATATGATCTATTGAAAAGTGAAAAACCTAATGATTTCTTAATGATTGATATCAAAACTGATTATGAAAAAGGGATTTTAAAATGGAAAAAAAAATGAATTTCATTTCTGGAAAGGTCTTTCCTGAACACTTTTATTTGTTCCAGAAATAAAAGGAACATTGCAATCGGACTAAATAATTTTAAACAATTGTCTTAGAAAATTTTTATCAGTTACTCAAAAAAAAAAAAATCTACCTGCAAAATGTTTTTCAGGAAAAGAAGAAAATTAAATCACTATGACCCAGCAATTCTTTCCCTGGGTGGATAAAAATTTGAAGCTCTCAGAGGCAATATCAACAACTGGAAGAAAAATTTATATCCATTATTTCTTTGCATTTACTTAGTAAAAAACTTTTCTTCAAAAAGCCTCATCCAGACAAAGCGGCACCATTAGAACCATTAGTTATTCTTTTTTTCTCCCACATTTGCTTCCCATATATTCGACTGAGTAGGGAATACTTGTTCCTTGTGCATTACAAACATCGATATAGTTTTGCGTATTTGAGGAAAATATCATTAGTTTCCGCCAACAAGAGATGAGCAGATGTTACATTTGAAATTATCCTAATGGTCTTTTGAATATCGTTCAAACTTACGTATTTGCGAATAATATATGTTTGGTGATATCAACAGTTTTTAATTTCAAGTGAGATAGAAAAAGATAGAATTCAGTAAATGTGAAAAAATATTCAAGCAATGGAGTAACTTTTTGTAAGGATGAACATTCTTATTGATATAAAAGTGTAGTTTTTGTCAATGGTCTTCCACTATGTCAAAAATTTTTAACTTTAAAATTAATTTTTTCTCTTGACTTAAATATTTAAAAAAAGGAATACTCCTTTTTTAGCGGTTTCAATAGTATTTTAAATATTTGAAATCAAATTGTGTACAATACTTGTGTACCTCAATAATCATGAATTTTTACTTATTAGTGAGATTTTGTAAGTATTTATAAAATATGAAATTAATAAGTTTTTATAATTATTTTTTGTTGATTCTGTAACTAAAAGTTAAATTTTGTGGTCATTTGGAAAAATTCCTATCCTATTTCTAAATTCTTTTAAAACCATTAGCGATCGCCAAGTCCCGCCAAGCCAGAATTTTTTTATATAAGTATCTTTATATAAGATCTCTACATGTGTACCTCGTGTTCTATATTACCCTTTCTCATTGGCTAACCACTATCCTCCCGATGCGTTAAAATATACAATTTTGTGACATTTGCGTGAATAATGACTCAAATTTTGTGCTAAATAAATCTCTGTTCTTTAGCTCAAGAATTTGGTCTCCTCTCTTTTCATACTCCTAAGAGCGATATAGTACACTACTAAATATATATACAATGGGATGATTTAAAATTATAACTTGCAGATTTATTTTAGGTAGATAAGTTACACACTACGTATATATTAAAAGTTTCTGTGTGAGAGTTCTTATATTCAAAGTAAAAAGTGTTTTATTGAAGTTGAATCAGTCATATATGTCGTGTAGTATTCCTTTATATTTGAGTATCAACCTGTGATCAAATGTATAGTGGTGATTTATTTTTAATTGCGTTGTGTTAAGTATTTTTGTACTAAATTTAACCACAGGTTCTGAGAAACTACAGACATAAATATAAAAATAAACTAATAGCTAAATTGACAGCAACTGAGACTACCTTAATATTAAAAAAAATAAATTTATTAACATATATATACATCTATGTACAAACAATGCTAATGCTAATTTAATGATGCTAATTTTCATAAGTAAGCTTTGTCAACATCTTCTAAATTTGTTCTGACAAATTTTATATATTTAAGAAATTTTGTAAATAGATAGAGGACCTAATCTCGATTTCAAAAATGTATGCAAAATAGGGGTACCTTTGTGGGTCTAAAATGTTGGGCCCGGAACACTTCTGGTTGACGGGTATCTATGGCTGATCAGGAGAGGGAATCTATATATCATCCGTAGGTCTCGTCAGGGGCTTCCTTCTGAGTCTTTGGAGTGCGGTCGTACTATTTGGTGCAGGAACACTTCCTGTTGGACTTGGCTGGGCTCCCCTAGTCTGGACTATCGAGCACCTTCTCCTCTGGACTCCCGAATCTCTTCCGTCAGACCTGACTGGACTCCCGACTTTCGAACACCTTCTTTTGGGGACTCCCGAACCTCTTCTCCGGGACCTCCGAACCATCTCTCATCTTTTTGATTTTTCATATTTAATTATTTCAACCTTGTCCCCTCCTCCTTCTTGTCTTCCAATCGGGATAGTTGTAAGGATTTCATTGGCCTGCTTCAACCCCGACTTGAGACCGGCAACGTGCCAAACCTTATCCCTTCTAATTTTGCACTGTCCCTTAGGGACTCATAAATACTCCACAAAGGTACATTCTTATTTAGTGTCAGGTACGGAGACGGGATTCTAATCTGGGACTGGGATCAGAACCACCGAGACCACCGTACAAGACAAACATATCCGTTGAATAGAAATTTATGGTCCTCCATCTCTTTACAAAGATGGGATGAGGTCAGATTTAGATCCCGAACATTTTACTACTTGTATGAATGAATCAATTATATAACAGATCTAAATCGCCTCATCACAATCTACAATGTTTCATTGAAGGTAGTTTTTACATTTAGATATATCTGATTAAAAATAACTATTCGTTGTCACGATATCGGATAAGTAGACAATATAAAATTTAAAAAACGGCTGATCTTCGATTAAATCTAATACTTTTGAAATATAAAATCCTGGATGATGTAAAAATGCTTTCAAAATTTATACTTTTAATAAAAATCATGATGAATGCATTATCGTTTATTACAATAAAAGAACAGTATCTATACACATAATTACAAAATACTTCGAGAATTCTAATTTTTAATTAACTATAGATAAGTTCATGCTTTTTATTGCTACTCTAATAATGATATTAAAACATTCCTATTAGGTAGAAAAAGTATTTGGTACTTGTTTGTGTTACTTGCTATGTTGATATGATTTCTGAATGATAGAAATATTTTCTTGAAATAGAAATTTTTTTTCTCTCAGTAAAGAGTCTACAATATCTCAGAACGCATAAGTTTCTATAGTCAATAGAAATAAGCCGACATCTTTTAGAATTTAATGGCCGTAGTTTAATATCTTTATGACCAGATATTTTGACAGGTTCTGCCTCATCTATAGATGTCAAATGGATGCTTTTGATAGCAATGAGAATAGACCGGGAAAAAAACTGCTAATTTTTTTACCCCATCTTACTAAAGACAAAGTAACATTTCAATTTAAGATATGACCTTTTAAGAAACAAAATTTTAAAATGCAAAAAATAAAAAGAATTAATGATGTATTAAAATGATTTAGTTTGGTACGATACCGTGTGCTGTTTTGCAATACGAGGGCTAAGTATTTAAATGAAATTTTTTCTTTCGATTAAAGTAATATTTTTGTTTTTGAAAGCGTTTAATAAGAAAATAGTTTTCTCCCACATTCAATGAAAATTTATTTTTTAAACATAATACAGAATGATCTCACATAACACAAGCTACCACGATAGATGCATATCAAAGTGTTAGTATTATTTGTTTCGTTATATGAAAACCTAAATCTAGAGATAAGTAGAAAGCTATATAAACCAAATTTATTGTAGGTTTAAAACAAAAATGTTGTTCCACTGAAACAACTTTTTTATTAGCTAGATATATGTATCTTTGCCTTATATTTACACTTCCCGATGTCTGTAGGTTCAAGGTCACTGTTAGTATGAATGTTTTAAACAGTAGGTAATAGTCTGAATAGACTTAAAAGTCGATTATTGGCAAGTAAGGCAGATATTAACCATACTGCATTAACTAATTCAATAAATTTCCCCTCTTACGTTCTATAATTAAAAACATTGACTGATTGTTTAATTTTACAAAGAATTTTTACTTATATGATATTTATTTCAGTGTTTAAAAATAACTTTATACATTTTATTTACGTAATATCCCTGTTTAAATCTCTTAAAAGATAAATAATTCACATGTTGAACACTCTTATGTTACATTGCATAAATACATCGATACCTAATCTCCTTCATGAAATTCCTTGTGTTATTGTGTTATAAACCTATAAATTCAAAATACTTTGTTTTAGATGTATTATTTATAATTTTCCCGTACTATCTAAAATATGCTGTAATATTACATTAAAGAATTATAGAACCAGAAGAATTTTGTCTGCAATGAAATGTTAAATAATGTTCCACTGTTTAATTCCATGACTTTATAATTCATTACACCATTACTACAAAACATTATAGAGCATTTGTTCTTCATTATACCCCATTTTTTAAAGAGTGCAGGCAGTAATTAACTTAATGAGACACTCTATCTTGTGATGAAAATATACATCTTTTCGAAAAATGATTGAAGAAATTCCGATTCTTGTGATACATTTACTTGTACTTAAAGATAAGATCTATTTCTTTTCTTTGTACTAAAATAAACGCTCCAAATGTTGGAAATGTCTTTTTAATCCATGTTATTAGCTTAAATATCACGGCAGCTTTTTATTTCTGAAATACTTCTTTTTCTTTATACCCCATCTTTTATATCGGTGTAATGGACCTTTTAAAAGAAACAGAAATAGCTAGGATAAACTTTTATTTCATATTTATATTTTGTGCTTGTAGTATATTTTTTTATTCACATTTACATGCATACTTTAATATAAATCGAGATTAGACTTTTAAAACTGATATAAAGAGTTATCCGTGAAAAAATTATTTTTATAATGCTACAAATATGCGAGTTTTTATCAATAATGACGGAATAAATTTTTTTAGTTTTTCAAGTTTTATACTATTTTAACAGGAGGAATCACTTATCTCAACTTTTCCTACCCCTTTGTACCTTATACTCGACCATGTACAGAAGCAAATACAAGCGATTTCGATTTCCTCTAGAAGGTAATTTTTACCACAGGAGGAAATTCAAATTGAATATGAAAAATCCATTTACTCCAGTACCACTACTAACATCAAATGTGACTTAATTTCCCTTAACATAAAAACAATCCTTCTTAAATAACAAACTAGCTGTCATTCTCGAGACCACTCGTGCGTAACACGAAGTGGAAAAAGTTAAATCTGAGCTAGGAAAAAAAAGAACAGAAAAAAGGTAGTACTATAGCAAAGAGGAAAAAAATATATGGCTACACGTTTTGGAAAAAACCGCATTTGTGCTCCAAAGTTAGCGATCAATATGGAAGGAGCATTTATCTTGTAAGGCGAACGCAGGACAAGCGGATTACAAATGAAAAAGTTGAGTTCCATTTTGATAAATAGCTCCACTAGCATTTCTTTCTCGTGAAAGAAAGATGCAAATCAGGAGAATGAGAAACTAAGTGAAGTCTTTTCTAGTATGGGCCAATATGCCCTAACATCAGAGAAAGAGTGACGTGGTTCTGGATATTTACGTTGGAATGATGCGATGCTGGAGAAGATTCACAAGATGTTATTTATGATAGAGAGCCATTTGATATTTCAAAAATAGAAATATTTCTATGGCTGTAATCAAACTGAATGCATGCCTCTGCAATTTAAAAGTTACCCTATATTTGAAAGTATTAATTCCCAGTAAGTATTTTCAGAATATCATCCACGTTATTACTGGAATATCAAACGCAAAATTTAATTGGTGACAGTGCTGTACTTGATTAACCTTTCTTATAAATTGAAAATTACTAATTATAAACAGTATTAATAGAAATATTTTTATGGCTGTAATCAAACTGAAAGCATGCTTCTGCCATTTAAAAGTTACCCTATATTTGAAAGTATTAATTCCCAGTAAGTATTTTCAGTATATCAGTCACGTTATTACTGGAATATCAAATGCAAAATTTAATTAGTGACGGTGCTGTACTTGATTAAAATTTCTTATAAATTGAAAATTACTAATTATAAACAGTACTAATAGAAATATTTCTATGGCTTTAATCAAACTGAATGCATGCCTTCTCCATTTAAAAGTTACCCTATATTTGAAAATATTAATTTCCAGTAAGTATTTGTAGTATAACAGCCACGTTATTACTCGAATATCAAATGTAAAGTTTAATTGGTGACAGTGCTGTACTTAATTAACCATTCTTATAAATTTAAAATGATTATTTATAAACAGTACTATTAGAAATATAAAACTGGAGATTCTTTTGATAAATACAACCACCAGCATTTCTTACTTGTGAAAGAAATTGGCAAATTGGAATAATGAGAAACCAAGTGAAGTCTGTTCTAGTATAACTGGAGATTCTTTTGATAAATACAACCACCAGCATTTCTTACTTGTGAAAGAAATTGGCAAATTGGAATAATGAGAAACCAAGTGAAGTCTGTTCTAGTATAGGCTAATATGCTCTATCAGAGAAAGAGTGACATAGTTCTGGATATTAACATTGAAATGATGAAATGCTAGAGAGTAGTCGTAAGATGTCTATGACAGAGAGTCACTTGATATTTCAAAAATAGAAATATTTCTATAGAATCAAACTGAATGTATGCTGGTGCCAATTAAAAGTTACCCTATAACTAGAAATAATTATCAATAGTATGAATGTTTCGCATATTAGTCTCATTATTATTCGAATATCAATTATAAAATTTAATATGTATTGCTACTGTTCATAATTAGCCATTTTCAGAAATTTACATAATCTTGTTACCACTTAAAACTTCCCTTTTTTCTTTTCAAGGTAATCTCGTCTTATATTTAAAGGTTGAAGAATGTTATATAGTCAGATGTACGTTAATATTAATCTTATTCAAGGATTGACAATCATTCAAATTTTCTTAAACCATAAGTTACTGAAATTAAAGTATCCTTTAAACTACTGGAAACAAAGTAAATATTAAATATTTTATGTTACTTTTATTCCGGCTTTTATATTTTTTAAAAAGAAGTAGATGTTATCAACGAAAGTCAGTAGAATGTGTCAAAATTAAATTCTCCTAACAGCGTACAAGTTCCTCTGGATATTTTTTTTACATACTAGACGGAGTATAAAATTTCATCATATTTACATAATTTGTATGTTGTATAAAACCAAGAACTTAGCAAAATATCTAATATAACTTGTTTATTTTTAGATCGAAATCTTTATTAATTATGTAAACAAACCTATTAATAATTAGACTTGATAAACCCTTTTTGCCAGCTTATAATAAAGCTTAAAATAAAATTCAATGTGAATAAGTAAATATGTGAGGTAGAAACTAGAACGTAGTTTTACTTAATTTTAGTCCTTGTGCAAGTTGAATTTTTTATTACTTTTTGCTAAAGAAATTAGTGTTTATTGGAAAAAATAAAATTATTTGTGCTACTCGATTGGAAGCTAAATATTGTCACAAACGCTTATTGAACACAATAAAAATTAACTACTTCAAACTGTTCGAAATGAATATTAACAAAATTCATATTACTTGTTCAATAACAGGTAAATGGGTAACAGGTAAGGTAAGTGGTAGAAGTACTAACGTGCATCTTTCTCTCTCTCTCTCTCTCTCTCTCTCTCTCTCTCTCTATATATATATATATATATATATATATATATATATATATATACACCACTTCTTAGTTTCTCATTATGTAATTTACCGGAAAAGGAAAATAATAACTCAATTAAAAGATCTTATCTTCATTCTATAATTAAATCTTTAAATAAACAATACCTGTAATGTATGGAGTAAGCAATAAAGAGAAAGGGGAACTTATTGCAACTACGCAAACACGTACATTGCTACAAATCGATGTCTAAGATCACATTTAAAGCTTAGTAATTTCACCAAAGTTATTTAGCCTCTTAACCCAAGTACGTCTAGAGACAGTATCTATTGTCCGAGTTCTCTATGTACCCACTCAAGCTTACAGTTCTCGGAGGTGAATGCTTATACGACTATCATTTCTCTCTCCCCTTTTCAACGTTTCGTGCAATGTGCTTTTATTCCTCAAGGTTTCCATCGCAATCGAAAAGTTAAGGCTTTTAATGTACTTAAGCAGAAACAGACAAATATGTTCCCAAATTTGGTGACATGAGGAGACAAAACAGTAGAATAAATAAAAGTTACCTTTTTTCTTTTTAAAATACATCATATCAATACTTGTTCTTATAATGTTCGAGTGGAGGTTAATCATATATTTTCTTTAACCTTCTTCTAGCTAAAACGTTTAAGATTTTCTTGAGTTGCATAAAAGACTTTACAGAAATAATCTTGCAGTTATCACCAATATTTTTAGGGCATTTACATGTATTTTACCGTGATTAATTATAGCAAGAACTATAAATAAAGACGCTGACGTATGATAACCGATAACTAAATGATATATGATGACTTATAAACAATATTATAACTGATAAATAAAAAAAATTGGTTTTGTGAAGCACATTTTATTCAACTTGAAACTAAATTTCAATGGCCATTTGAAGCATAACTAGTTTTTTGAATAAAATATTGTTTAAAGAAATTGTTTTTTACAAAATACTGATGCATTGTAAACTATTCAATTTATGGTGAATTTTCATAATATGTTAAAGTAAGTCTAAATTTTCTATTCATGCCTTTGAAAAAATATTTGTCTTTAATTTAGTTCAAAATATCGACTATGTAATATCAAAACAAACTGCAACAAGGGGTGTCATATGAATTGAATTATTAAATTTAATTAAAAATATTTTAAATTTAAAGAAAGCAAAACAATAATGATTTTCTGCTTAAAAAATGAAAATTTTATAATTAGAATACACTTTTAGTTTAGTTAGTCATTTACTTTCAAACACTTTTACTTTGGTTTTCTAAACTTTATTAAAAATTAATTTGGTTTTCTTTTGTATTTTCTGTGAAAAAAGTAACACAATTTTTAGGGATTATAGAATATTATAGCATCATTTTAGAGGATAACTTATGACGAAGACATATGTTTGTTAGTTACAAAATGAAGCTTTTAAAATCTTGTATTGAGCTTACCTTGAAGTATAATAAGTGCCAAAATATGAAACAAAAAAATCACCGTAGTCCAATGAAATTAATGAAACTAATTTTTGTTTTTATTAAATAAAATATGCTATATTTTATTATATAAATGTATTTATTTCACATACTATCACTATTATAAAATTAATGAGACAAATAGCATTCGAAACCTATTTTATAGTTATAAATTTATTATATTCCTCAGAGATATCAGAATACTTTTCATCAAATATTTAAACACAGTCTATAATTGGCGCGTATTTTAGTTAAAATTTATGAAAAATTTTCTTTTAAGAGACATGATTCGAAGATTATCATTCTTTGAGACGTAATGTAACTAAAACATGCAAGTAAAGATATTGTTTATAATAAATTAAAAATGTTTAATTCTTTTTTTTTTCAAAACAAATTTGATACCAATATCAAATTTGCTTTGAAATGAAAGTGTAAAGTAGTAAAATTTAGATCGGAATGGTACTAAAGGTGTCAACTTCATAATCCGTATCTTTTGTCTAATCTAAACAGTTTACAACTTTAATTGTTTAATTTTGCAATATGGAAGACTGTTAGGCTTTTCTTAGTGAAAGAAATTAATTTGTTAAATAAAAAAGGAAATTAAAATAGGTGTTAAGCAGGATAAACATAAACTATTGCAAAACTTTAATAGATGATAAAATGCTATAATGATTTTTTTAGTTTAAAAGAAGTATATATTATTAAGGAAAATGTTAATTATTACTACTCTGTTTGCATTTTAAATAAACTTTTATATTTTTAGTTTATTAAAAATAGGCACTATAAATTTTTAAGCATACAAATGTAATACTTAATATTAGATATTTCATTTTGAACCACCACCATTTCTTGAGCAGTAGATTTTTATAATATCCCAGAAGCCAAGAAATTCTTTTCTATCCAGAATTCCCCAAATAAAATATTGTGACGTGTATATTTCGAGGGTTTCTTTAATTTCCCAATTTCTCTGATAGGATCAATGCATTTCAGCCCTGACAGTTTTAGTGTCAGAAGATTTATATTGTTGAATTAGCGTATATTGAGTTGTACACATGTGGTTTTGGGGGTATGTTATATAATCTGAAGATAATACGAAGAACGAAATAACGCTTTACTTATAAGCACAAGAATAAGAAGGAAAAAGGTTTACAATGTAGTTTTAAAATAATCACAAAAGTTTTACAGGATTTTTGTGAATTCCGTAGAAATAATGGCTTAGCGAAGAGATAATTCTCAAGCTTTATTACATGGAAATATTTTGGGAATTTTCGTTAATATGTAAGATTGTACCTAAATAATATTAGTTATTATATATTGAACAAGTATTCGTACTTCCAATTCTTTATACTTCTTTACATTTTGTTATTAATATTTTTAAATCCAGGAAATTATTTTGTGCATCGGCGTTAGGAGGGGAGACCGAGGCTAATTGATCCAGCTAGTAAACAACTAAAATTAAATTAAAAATTAACCATCAATAGAAACTCACTTATATCTCACTAGATAATGACATTAATTCGTATAATTTCCAGAATTTATTTAGGAAGTTTGCAGTCATTAGAAAGGAGATTAATCGTGTAAACATAATTTAATAATTTTTCTTCTATATTCTATTTTTTTTTATTTCTGATAAAACACTTGAAGATATTCGTAAACTGTTTTATCAAGTAAAAGTCTGGTATAAGTGAATAAACACTTAATTCTAAACCACTGTCTGATATTACTTACACATATCACTGGGTTTTATAAAGGTAATATGGTTTTATAAAGATTTGGTTTGGTTTGGAGTGCTACGGTCTGCTTTTTGTAACACGAGGTCTAATGAGACATATACAGCTTAAAGCCGATTCCCAACGACTACGAACATCTATACCACTGTGGGATTCGAACCCACGATCTCCGGTACCGAAAACCAGCACCCTAACCAATCGGTCATCGTTCGGCTGTTTTATAAGGGACAAGTTGTTACAGTAGAACAATTTGCTCCATGTAAATTATGATTTTGTAGAGTTTTATTTTTTATCAAGGTGATATGAGAACTACAAGAGAAGAAATGTAAGGAATACAAAGCCGGAGAAAGAATTACTGGACACTACGACAGAAGTAATGACAAAAGATTCATTGAAGAAGGCAGTTAATAAATGTGATGTAAATTTTAAGGCAATCCAGAGAGTCTGCAGAGAAATGAAAACTCTGGTCATTCACTAAATGCATTTTTGTTGACTAACGTTTTCTACCCCAGTTGACGGATCCCTCCAGTGCCCAGGAATCCACCTAATGGATGAAAAGTTGTAGAAAGTACCGAACAGTGATCCAACAACTGGAGGTAATCCTATATCTTAATCATGTATCTCTGTGATGCAGACTGGTAACAGGTACTTATATCTCGGAAGAAAATTTTGCATTAATGCGGGCACAGCTCCATATTATCCCATAAGAAAATAAAACCATAAAAAGATTCGATCTCTTCGATCTTAAAACTGGCGAAAAGAAATTGGTCTGCAAATGAATACCGATGATAAATGCCCTCTAGACAATCTGTTAAATAATTTTTTTTCATCTGAAACCTTCGAAAGATAGCAAAGAAGAGAAAAATTTCTTTTATTGAAATAAAGCATGAAACTATCAGAGATAAAAATGAAGGAAATACTCTTTAATAATCAAATTTAAGAAAAAGATGAAAATGATTTAGAATAGAATATGCTGAACAATCTACTGAAAATTTAAACCAAGAGCAACTTGGTTTCAACGCTGTTATTATTTAAAATATTCTCAAATAGTTATGCAAATATGACAAAATATATACTTTTAAAAACTGTAATTCAGACAATAAGTATTGTTGTTCAGTGAAATAGTTTATATAATTCAGTGAATATTTAAAATCTAAATATTATACAATTTTCAATAGAAGTTTCAAACAAGGAGTATAATAAAACCATAAAAATAGGATTTTTATATTTATTTCTCAAACCATTTTATGTAACAAACTACATCATTTGGTATAACAACTTGCTCCATAGCTGGGAAAGTTATTACAGTGCAAATGTATGTCCATAATTTTTAGTAATTTAAACTACCTTTACTTTTTATCAATTTTAAAAATATGTTATAAATCTTCAATAATTAAAGAATATTTTAAAATTCGCTCTATGAAAAATCTCCTAATAGATTCTTTAAAAACTATTAAAAATATTTGTAACAACTATCCCCGGCTTTTGTATTTAATGAAATTTTAAAATTATACCAATTTTATTGAATTAAAAAACTAGCTATTAAAATAACTGTGAATGCTTAACTATCTGTTTTAAATACTACGAACATTTTATTGCTTCCTGACATTACAAAGTAATCTCATTCCTATAATAGTAATAACAGTTAACATGCCATCCATTTAATATGTTTTTTTATTTGAATAAAATTAAACTGACTGAAATTCAATTCAGATGGAAAGACTGCGATATTTTTAATGACATATATAGTTGTTTCACATAATTAAGAAGTAAAGTGAGACTATCAGTTTTTTTAAACTTAGTCATAATTAATCATTTAATAAGTTCTCAAGATGACATCGTGAGTTTAAAAATTTAAAGATTTTTAACGACCAAGACAAAGCATTGAATCAATAAAAATGTTTGTAAAGCTCTTAAACAACACTCACGATTATCTTTATTTACTGTCTAAACACAATTGTCTGAAGAAAATTGAGACCCCTTTTAAAAAGAACAAACGAGTTTTACCAAAAAAGAGTACCAACTTGTTCTACACTTTTTGCTAAAGATCCTTTGACAGTATTACATGCATTTTAAGACAGGCATTCTGTATAACACAAAATCCTGAGAACTTGACTGTAATAAGTTAATTAAAAATGAAAGCATAATAAACAATCAAACAGGGAAAAAAGGTGGGGTGGTAAGCAGTTAACTATGGAAAGGAAAGTACCTAAAATTACATAAAGGAATATTGTAGATTATCCTACGCTCTCTCTCTCTCTCTCTCTTATTACACATACACGCACACGCACACACACACACACATATGTAATATAGGCGAGACTCATTCAAGATCACAACACAGTTTATTTTTGGTGAGATACATTAATCCATACTACAGGCAAGCACTTTTATAACATCGTGCACCCAGACAATGCGATCCTACACACACACTTTTCAAGTAGGGATTTTTCAGGTAAAAAGACTACGAATAATCCCTACGCGCAATTGATAACGTGATAAAAAATACCCATGTTTAAAGAGAACGCGTTAACTATTGGCTAAAGTAGTACAGACAGAGGCTGAATTAAGTCTATAACGTGTTTGGAGGGAAAAATCAGAATTAACGCTCAAACCCCCAACGTACTTTATGAACAAAAGTTATTAAATTAATATTAAAACATGTAAATAAGGAATTTTAATATTACATATATATACACTATAATGCAAACATGTATTATAGTTTATAGTAAAATATTATGCCTATATAATTTTGACTAGATTCTTGCCCTGGAATACTACTCTTGTTTTTAGAATAGACATTTTGAGATATCCAGTTTCATTCTTATCCATCCTCTGAAAGGTATAAAAATAAATAAATACAGAATTGTGAATTAAAGGTGCTATTTCAATTTACTTCCTTTCTGAATGATTGCTCTGAAAGACATTAGGCTATGTGTAATTCATGAAATATATTTCACTAGTGTCACTATGTCATTATTGTATACCTAACATGCTTCACTTCGTTTTCAGTTTTAAGTAAGTCATATTTCATAAAGTAAGTCTGATCTAGAGTTGACGAGATTTTATATTTTATCTCGGTATGTGTGCTTGTGAACTTTGATAAAAATCTAAAATTGAAAATCAACTGTACAATCTTTGAACATGTTTAAAGAATTTAATATATACTTAAAATTTATTAGATTAGTATTGATTATATTAATATTATTTTAATATCAATTTTATTCAAAAGGAAATTGTAATAAAAAATTTCTATTTGAGTATATTACTGAGATATAAATTACTTTATCAAAACAAATAAATTTTTATTTACATTTCAAAGTTGTTTGTGTAAAATTTATAATATGAATATCAATCCCTATTAACAAATATATAAAATGAAAGAAAATTAAATTTAAATTCCGATACACTCTTAATAAAATCTATACTTATTTTAATTTTAAAGCGTAACATAAAAAATTAAGATATATACTCTCATTGTTAAAGTTTAACTTAACTTGTGAACTTGGATAAATATCTAAAATTGAAAATCAACTGTATAATCTTTGAACATGTTTAAACTTAACAAATTCCACTAAGGAATTTAATATATACTTAAAATTTATTAGATTAGTATTTATTAGATTAGTATTTATTATATTAATACTATTTTAATATCAATTTTAAATTTAAAGAAAGAAAAGTAAATTTAAATTCCGATACACTCTTAATGAAATGTATACTTATTATAATTTTAAAGCGTAACATAAAAAATTAAAATATATACACTTCTATCATTGTTAAGTAAAAATAAATAAATATTTTTTTTAGTTTTACTTAACTTGTTTTAGTTAAGCTTAAAATTTAAAAAATAATGAGTTTTATAATATCAATATATTCGTCAAAATTTTAAATTTAGTTTGTTTAAACTGATACACATCCTTTTTGATGTATTTAATACGTAATAAGTAAATGAGAATTTTCATCAAATATTATAAAACAGTTACTTTATGGAGTTTCTATCATAATTATCGAACTATCCGCTGAGTATATAGAGAACATTAGTGACAAAGATAACTATTATTAATTGTATTTTCGGTGTTAATTCTACCCAAAGCTAATCATTACAATCTATTGAAAATGTTATTAATAAATCGATTTTACTGAAAGGGTTAAACATCATGTAAACATTGAGAAATAACTCAATGAAGACCAGTCTCTGAGCTATATAAGTTACATATGCAGTATCGATTATGAATTATATATTTGAACTGGAAATCGAAGCTTTCTTCAATCTTTACACGCTGTTTTATTAAAAAAGGGGTAATTTCTGTTATTTCTCCTGAATTTAAAATTTTACTCAAAGCTACAGAAATCTAATTTATAGTACATTAACATATATAGATCTCAAATGTAAAGAAACTTCTTTCTTAATGCAAAACTGATGGTATTCGGAAAGTAAAACAATACATTTTTTTAGGGAATTTTTAAATCTACTGCTACCACTAAACCATTTAAACGTAAAGTTTAAAGAGTTTTAAGGTCTTTTAAAAACGTTTACTTTAAAGCTTATAGCACTATGATCATGATAAAAACTTTTTTGAAGGATGTTTATCGGAGGAAAACAAAATATAGTGCTTTTTCCAAAAACATTTATGCCTGTGTTTGGACATAACTTAAAATGCATAAAGGAAAAAAATAAATGAGGACTTTTGAATGTTGGATTTATAGTTTATTTTATTTTTTATATCACTGTTAGGAGATTTTTAAATTTTAATACTATATAAATATTTGAATAAAAATACTCCGGTATATGTGATGGTAGATATGTGTACAGGTATGTGTACAATTATTTTAAGCTATATTTAGCCAAATAATTTACAAATACACAACTATTTTTACGCAAGTTTTTTTGAGAAACTCTATAATAATGGAAACTATTTTAAGAACTGAAGTATAAGAATTTCTTATTTATTATCTTTAAAACACAATCGATAAAAACTGAAAAGTAGCTTAAAACTTTATGATGAATAAATATCTTGCAATATTTGCATAAATTTCATTTCATCCTGACTTATTTCATTATAACTCCTAAACTGTTAATTTATTCAGTAGATATAAAAGCATTATAAAAATGTTGTTCTACATTTTTTTTCCGGATTTACATTTATCTGATTTTAGAAGATACTATTTTTTTTCACTGATTTCTTTCCAATACATTATTTATCTTCCCATTTATTATACTTCTAAATTTCGAGATTATTCTTCTGTACGATTTTAGCCAAATGAGGTTGAACGGTAGGGACTAATTCGGTCCTCGGATTTACGGGTTGGGTGTGAATCTCTCTAATGGCATTGATTTTCAGAATTGACTCTAAACAGTAGGTCCCAGTTTCATTAGCCATCGAGTAGAGTTAAAGTACACTGAATCGACCCAAATTAATACGGTTTTAAATTCAAGTTACAATAAAATGTATTTTTTTAAAGTGGGGCTAGCAGAACAGCCAGCTTAACATATTATGTGCGTGTACATTTCGCAGCGAAATTGTACCGGGAGCGGGCGTTTTGCTCGTAAATTTAGTTATTCAGTTAAATCTCAATAGATCGAAAATTATTTAATTTTTTTAACCAACTTTTCGTATTTTATATTGAAATATATAAACAAATATATAAACAGACAAATAAATAAATATATATATAAATACATACATACATACATATATGTATATATATATATATATATATATATATATATATATACATATATATATATATATATATATACATATATACATATATATATATATATATATATATATATATATATATATATATATATATATATATATATATATATATATATATATATATATATATATATATATATATATATATATATATATATATATATATATATATATATACATATATATATATATATATATATAAATATATATACATATATATATAAATATATATATATATATATATATATATATATATATATATATATGAAACATAGCTTGGCCTGCTATGCTTCGCGGATGTAGCGTGGTCGAAACAAGAATACGAATATTCAGGATAAGTTTTATAACATCTTTATTATGCAGCGTACAGAGCAAAAATCCAACAAAGGATGGTCCCACAGCCTTATATAACCTTGGAGACTCTAACCGTTTGAGAAAGGAATTTGTTACTCTTCAAATTATAAGTGCTTTTAAGTGCTCTTAACCATCAAAGTAGGTTGGCGAGTTAAGCTCGCCAACAGGAAGGAAACAAAAGAGTTTAACGCCGAAAGGCCACTAAAAAGATGAAGAAATTGCGGCTTTGGTGGTTTTTTAATAGAGGTGTTAGTAATTTTAGTTTAGGATTAAACTGTTAAGTTTTTACATTACACATACACACACACACACACACACACACACACACACATATATATATATATATAATATAAATATACATATATTTAATATCATTTTCGCAAGGATAAAAAAAAAGTTAATTTTAAATCTAAATTGATTTTTTAATCAAACTTCCTGTTCTGTGGTTCTGGATGAACTGATGTAAAACTAGTTTTTATTTGACTAAAGAATCTACGTATTCCAGAATCTACGTAGTGGACAAGAACTTTCGGCTTTGTTTTCTTGTATATAGCGTTATTTTTGTACCTACAAACAAACCATGTTGTTACACTAACCCGTACTAGTACGTAACCCGAGCTCAAGTATCAATCGTTAGAAAACGTACTAGTACGTGTACCGTGCTCAAGTATCAATTGTCAGAAAACGTCCTAGTACATGTCCCGCATACAATGTGTTAATTACTCCAGAAATAGCAAATATAAATTTGTGTTATTAGACTAATACCTCAAGTAACTTGCGATAAATGTTCTTAAATCATAAAACTTCCATATTTTTCCTTTGAATTCATGAATTACTTATAATTCCGTGTCTTTTTTTGAAAATATCAATTTCTAAACCGGATTAAAACGGTTAGAACAGCTCCGTTTATTTTTTATTACTAATCGCAGACCAATTCCGCGAAGATCATCCGGATTGAACTGCTTTCCTTTTAATCTGGATTCCATTTCAGGCTAAAGACGGACTTCGTCCTATAGAGTCTACCAAGCTTTATGTGGGATTTGAAATCACCTCTTCCAACGTGGCAGGCTATCACGATTGATAGTCAATCTAATTTAGTCAAACTAAAAATTAAACAGACTTCTTAAACAGTCTTAAATTGTAAAAAATGGAATTGTAAAAGTTATCGTTGCAGAGTATCAGCAATGTGTTTTAAATGTAAATGAACATAAACAAACTTTTAAAAATAAAACTAACGTTTAATTTACTTAAAACATACAAAGAAAAGGTTTAAGGCAAATAAACATGGTATAGAATCCTTTAAACTGGTAACTTAAACTGTTAAACAATATTACTACTAGTAAAAGAAAAACATTGAAAACGATTACAAAATGAATACATTTGACCTTAAACTTAGGCTAACCCAGAACCAGGCACGAACAGAACCTCATAAAGCGAAGTTGTTTTGCACTCCTCATTACGCAGATCGACTTCTCAAGCAACAAACAAGTTAAAATGAACCGCTTAAGTAAGAACTTGTATTATTAAATTCGTTGGGATAAATTTCCCTTACCCAATTAGAAGCTGACTATTTTATGGAGTTGAGAAGTCGGCCTGGCCAAAGGTTAGATTCAGACACGTACTTTTGGCTAGTATTTTGTGTATGAGTGAACAAACCAAGGTGTTTCATTTGACAACAACGATAACCATTCACACTGGAGTTTCACTGTTTTTATGGTATAAATGAATAAACATTAATGCAGTACATACAATGAAATTGTACTTTTAACAACATATCAAAGTAACAATAAGTTTTACTGAGTTTGTACAAATATTTGCAGATATATAAAATAAAAATTGACAGAACACGGAATTTGGCCTTTTACGCCCAAGAGGGTTTCTACAGAGAGTTATTTTAATGGATTTATTTCCATCTCATTACAGATTTAATACTATGATTAAAATTACATACCCACCCGTGGTTCTGTAATTATCGTTATAGTAATAAGAAACGTATATCGCTTTACACCCGATGGCTACTTTCCAGAACTATGATTATTTAAAAAATAAAAAATACGGAGTGTGATATGCACATGTTTTGGCTTAAAAACGAAGTCTGTAGAACAGCCAACTTAATTACTTCAGAGATAGCAAATGAATCCAAGATATATCTCGTATAGCGTATCTCACAAATTAAATTCGCCAAATGTTCTTAAATCGATTGATCTGACCCAGCATTTCACATAATGTTTATTGTGATAATGCAGTTCTTGATATTTCGCTGTTTCCAAAAATTCTTTAAAGATAACGCGTTTTAATAAATAATAGTACACTAAAATGTTTCTTGGATTTTAAAGTAAAAACAAGTAAAATTAAGATACATACACAATGAAAATGTACTTTTCAAACTATATAAAAATAACAATATGTTTATTCGGGTTTGTGAAAATCTCTGCACAAATATACGGTATAAATTTACAGAATACTGAATACAGTTATTATGTTTTGGCTTAAAAACGAAGTCTGTAGAACAGCCAGCTTAATTACTTCAGAGATAGCAAATGAATCCAAGATATATCTCGTATAGCGTATCTCACAAATTAAATTTGCCAAATGTTCTTAAATCGATTGATCTGACCCAGCATTTCACATAATGTTTATTGTGATAATGCAGTTCTTGATACTTCGCTGTTTCCAAAAATTCTTTAAAGATAACGCGTTTTAATAAATAATAGTACACTAAAATGTTTCTTGGATTTTAAAGTAAAAACAAGTAAAATTTAGATACATACACAATGAAAATGTACTTTTCAAACTATATAAAAATAACAATATGTTTATTCGGGTTTGTGAAAATCTCTGCACAAATATACGGTATAAATTTACAGAATACTGAATACAGTTATTATGTTTTGGCTTAAAAACGAAGTCTGTAGAACAGCCAGCTTAATTACTTCAGAGATAGCAAATGAATCCAAGATATATCTCGTATAGCGTATCTCACAAATTAAATTTGCCAAATGTTCTTAAATCGATTGATCTGACCCAGCATTTCACATAATGTTTATTATGATAATGCAGTTCTTGATATTTCGCTGTTCCCACAAATTCTTTAAAGATAACGCGTTTTAATAAATAATAGTACACTAAAATGTTTCTTGGATTTTAAAGTAAAAACAAGTAAAATTTAGATACATACACAATGAAAATGTACTTTTCAAACTATATAAAAATAACAATATGTTTATCCGGGTTTGTGAAAATCTCTGCATAAATATACGGTATAAATTCACAGAATACTGAATACAGTTATTATGTCCAAAACCTTTTCTATACTAAGCCATTTTAATGGAACTATTTACATCTTATAGCAACTTTCAGTAATTAGGTTAACCCCTTTACGTGCACACTCGAGTCAACTCGAGCTCGCTAAACTGGCCAAACTGTGCACACTCGAGATAATTCGAGCAGCGTTGTACTTTATGTTGCTATAGTTTTTCACACTCGAATGAAATCGAGAATTGAAAATAACAATGTGAAAAAAAACAAAAAACAATCGTTTTATTGATATTTATCATTTACATGGGATTGTAAGCTATAACACTTACTTATACAAGTATAAAATATATATAATATATATAATATTTTTTTCATATAATATATATAATATTTTTTAAATATATCTAATATTTTTTCTACTTATCACTTACGACTTATCCCTCTCTACTTATCACTTTTTTACTTATCACTTACTGTTCCTTGTGCAGTAGTAGTCGAATATTACAATAGTCGACTATTTTCTGCAATGTTATCAAAATCCAAAATTGTAATAAAATTGTGATTATTTTTGTATTTTTGTAATTTTTTGGTAAGGCAACGTTCTAAAGTGTGTTTTTTTACATCAAAAATTGATTTTTTGGCCTGCCTTTTTTAAAAAAACTGTGCATTAAATGGTTAAAGATACCTTCCACGATTTTGTAATTGTTCAATAATAATTGAAAAAGGGAAATGCGCTTCGTTTACTACCCACGATACCTTCATGTCAGAAATATGATTATAAAGCTTATGAAAAATAAATTTGACTTTGGCATTTTTCGTATACAATCGGTGAAATTTTTCAGTACACTGATGAATAAAATACATCTCGACAATCTTTTAATTTACATAGAAACACTCTGAATCATATACCGTTATACACCAGTTGGTACTTGCAATATAGAAATCTAATTATTTGGATAAAAAAAATTAATTTGGTAACTTATCGTTGACTTTGTCATGTGTCATTACTTTCAACGATAAACAATACTCCTCATTTCCAATAAATATCACCCCACAGGTCTAAAACTTATACCGTTTAAATTGGTCTACGTCTGCTTATTAGAAACATAAGTGCTTAGATTTATACGAATAAATAATTTTTTTTTCATTTTTATTTGCACTAAATTCAGTATTTTGTTAAAAATACCCACATTAGTTTTTTAATTTATATAGAACTCTGAAAGGACTGTTATTATATTCCGCTCTACGCTTGTATCTAAGAAATAAATGTATTTGAATTAAGAGGGAAGCATTTAATTTTGGTCACTTTTCGCTGATTATGCTAATTTTTAATAGTCCCAATGAACATTAGTACCCCACTGCGTTCCAATAAACATCAACGCAGATGCCTAAAACGCGTAACGTTTAGTCCTCATTTAACTCGCTATATTAAGTTTAACTTGATATGGTTATTTAGAAATACATAATACATATAATTAATATATTTCTCTGTACAACTCAACTTTCATCATTTTGATTAAGCAGAAATATCACCTTAAATTTAATGCCAGATTTTTAATTTGTATAGCATTACTCTGAAACGAGTATCATTAAATTTCCGTTTGGTGCTGCATTACAGAAATATAATTACTTGGATGAAGGAAAATATTAATTATGCTCATTTTTATTAGCTAACTATCCCATTTTTTAATTCAACAAAAAATAATACCGTACAGCTTTTTAACAAATATTACCTCCATGTCTTTAAACTGGTATTTCTTAAAGTTTTGTTTAAATCTTACAGTTCTATGTCTATATTCAGAAATATGATTATTTAGAAATGTACAACAATATCTGAATGATTTCTTTCTCTGCATAGTCCAAATTTCAGTATTTTGATGAAAAAGAAATCTCGTGCGGCAGTCTTTTATTTTGTAAAGAAGTACTCTGAATTGAATATCATTATGCCTCACTTGGTGTTGGATTTCCAGATATAGAATTATTTATATAAAAAAAAATAATTGTGGCCTTTTTTTCGCTGACTATTCTGACTTTCATTAATCAATATAAGAAACAATACCCCACAGCTTTCCGATAAATATTACAGCCGGGGCCTAAAACTTGTGTCGTTTAAAATTTTGTTCAACTCATACCGTTTAACTACTTCCTTTCAGATATATAATGAATCAGAAATATACAATGATATATAATTTTATAATTTTTTCTACACAGCAGAAATATCAGTACTTTGATTAAAAAGAAATACTCTAAGTGATTTTTTAAATTTGTATAGCATTCTGAAACGAGTATCGTTTCGTAGTGCTTGAATTATAATCGTCGTCGAATATATGGTGATTGCATTATAAAAATAAAATTGTTTGGACTAAACAAGATTTTTTTGTATCTTTCTTTGCCATAGATGCCCATTTTCATCAATCTTATTGAAAATGAATAAAATTAGTACTATCACACAGGCTTAAATTTTTTCCTGGCATCGTTTGTCTTTTCGCATTTCAGAAATACAATTACTTAAAAAGATTAAACAATATATAAACTTATTATTTTTCCCTGCATAACACAAATTGCAGTATTTTGGTAAAAGATGAATATCCTACCGCTATCCTACCACTAGTTTATGTAAAAGTATTTTGAAATGAGATCTACTATATTCTACTCAAACCCTGCAATACAAATGTTATATAGATTTAAAAAAAGTCATTTTTCGTTACATAAATTCAATTTTCTACACAGCAGAAATATCAGTACTTTGATTAAAAAGAAATACTCTAAGTGATTTTTTAAATTTGTATAGCATTCTGAAACGAGTATCGTTTCGTAGTGCTTGAATTATAATCGTCGTCGAATATATGGTGATTGCATTATAAAAATAAAATTGTTTGGACTAAACAAGATTTTTTTGTATCTTTCTTTGCCATAGATGCCCATTTTCATCAATCTTATTGAAAATGAATAAAATTAGTACTATCACACAGGCTTAAATTTTTTCCTGGCATCGTTTGTCTTTTCGCATTTCAGAAATACAATTACTTAAAAAGATTAAACAATATATAAACTTATTATTTTTCCCTGCATAACACAAATTGCAGTATTTTGGTAAAAGATGAATATCTTACCGTATCCTACCACTAGTTTATGTAAAAGTATTTTGAAATGAGATCTACTATATTCTACTCAAACCCTGTAATACAAATGTTATATAGATTTAAAAAAAAGTCATTTTTCGTTACATAAATTCAATTTTCTACACAGCAGAAATATCAGTACTTTGATTAAAAAGAAATACTCTAAGTGATTTTTTAAATTTGTATAGCATTCTGAAACGAGTATCGTTTCGTAGTGCTTGAATTATAATCGTCGTCGAATATATGGTGATTGCATTATAAAAATAAAATTGTTTGGACTAAACAAGATTTTTTTGTATCTTTCTTTGCCATAGATGCCCATTTTCATCAATCTTATTGAAAATGAATAAAATTAGTACTATCACACAGGCTTAAATTTTTTCCTGGCATCGTTTGTCTTTTCGCATTTCAGAAATACAATTACTTAAAAAGATTAAACAATATATAAACTTATTATTTTTCCCTGCATAACACAAATTGCAGTATTTTGGTAAAAAATGAATATCCTACCGCATCCTACCACTAGTTTATGTAAAAGTATTTTGAAATGAGATCTACTATATTCTACTCAAATCCTGCAATACAAATGTTATATAGATTAAAAAAAAAGTCATTTTCCGTTACATAAATTCAATTTTCGTTAAGCTTACGGACAATTGATGTCCCATGTCACTAAAATAAATATTACTTCAAAGACCGAAAATTTCTATTAATTGTCTTCGTTGGAAGTCCCAATTCAGCTATATAATTTGTTGAAATTAACTAAAGATATATAATTTTTGCTGTTTTTTATTCCAAAGTTTATATACCTATAAAATGTTTAAAAATTAATAGCCCTTCGCACTGTTGTAATTGTTTACCCATCGAACTCCAAATTAATTTTTCTCTTCCTCAGTAGTCTACTTTAAATTAATGTTTATCAAATTATTACCCCTCTAGCAATTTTGAATTAAACAAGTGTAAACAGAAATTAATTCTTAAATTAAAAAAGCAGTATTAAATATTTTGACTGTAACTTAGTGTTAGAATATATCAATGCTCTTCTCTCTCCCCTCTCTTTCTATCTATCTATTTATATATATAGATACATACTCTGTACTCTGAGGTATTTTATTTAACCCTTTAACGGGCAGTGGTTTCACAGCGAAACCAGCTATGAATACTTTTTTCTCTTGTTTTTAAAAACATTCGAAAGATTTATTTCGATTTTCTGTGTTATTGACTCTTTGATATAGCAATAGATAATAGAATTTTGCATAACTTATTTTTCCTTTTGAAATATGTTAGTTTAAAGTTGCTTTACATGAAAATTCTCGAATTTAATTTTTCTCTTCATGACTTCAATTAAAAACACCTACCCAAAAGAACAATGAAAAATTGTGTAGTTATCTATATCTTACGTCATTTTGGTGATAATTATACATTGTTCTTTCAACATAATTGATTTTAAAAAACTCTTATTTTCATGCTGTAAACGGAAAAGGTTTCACAATTATCTCCCCCCCCAAAAAAAAAATATATATATATATTCCCAACTCTCAAGGGAATGTAAAATTTGTTTTTATATGGTTCCTATTTATAAATTTCACTTACAACGTTTATAACCCAATTCCGTTAAATCTGAAATAATTTTTAATCGTGACCTTTAAAGGGTTAAGGGTTATTTAATTTTTCCCTTTTAGAATTTAAATAAACGCTTAAAAATATTCTCCTATTTTAAATCTACTCCTGTTTAATTCAAGTTAAAGTTGTCTTTTAATGATTTAGAATAAAAATCCCGAATCAATTTAAGTATGAAGAGGATACCAAACATAATAGAGAGCCGTAGGAGTCATTTGATAAGAAATAAATAACCAAGATGACAAGGTTATAGCCCAGCGAGATTTAGAATATATCTTTAGCTAACTGCTAGAATTTAATAGATTCGTTTAACACTAGACGGAATAACGCTCTTTGTAGTAAATTTTCTAAGAGTAGAGTCATTTGTTTGCAGATGGCCAGGAAAATTGCAATAGGATTTAATGCCATGGACCTATTTTCGCTTGAGTCTTAAATTTTAAGTAAAGACTTAATTGTATTTGCTTTATAATACTGTAGCTTCAATTTCGAATAAGAGCGAAAACGCTACATTCTGTAAGATTAAATGTAAGTAAAAATACAACGAAATCAAACCTTGGGAATTAGATAATGATTGTTTAAATATAGAGATAAATTTTATTTTTAAGGGAACTAATTTTTAGAACATACCATTGGAGAGTTTAGTTTATTTTGAACTAAATGATAACAAAAATTTTATTGTACAGTAATTATTTATTGATCTATAAAATAAAATATGAGCAGTGTCTCTTAGTTTCTTGCTTATATATCAATTGAGATATTGTAGTTTCCTTCTTTTACATGTAAATATTTTAAATATATTCTATGATTTCTGTAACTTTGGGAATTATTTATATATTTATTGTCATAAACGTAACTCAATATTATCATTAAGTGAAATCTAAGGTGCTGAAAATAATTTTTTTTTCAAAATTATTATTTATGTTGCAAAAATGTATTTAAACCAAAATTCACCTCATGTTTGTAACTACAAATGTATTTTCAACACAGCTTTGAAAATTTAGATAATCAGAAACATTAGAATACAATTAAATGTTATTGAATATTGTTAAATAGAAGTGAAAGTTTTTCTTTCATTATTGTCAGGACAAAATTAATTATATTTTGGTTCACATAAATAATGATAAATTAATTTATACAAAGTTATACCATTACAGAGATTCTAGTTTAGATTATTAACAATTACGATATGTTTAGTTTAAGATAAAATTACACCGATTATATTATATGTGCCTGTGATATCGTTATACAGTGATGCATTACAATTTGAAGACTTAACAAAACTGATTCTATAAAATTATTATTCTAAACATAAGTTATATATTTAATATATATAGAAAACTTTAAACATGTAAATGTTTTATTTAGTTACACTAAAATCATTGTATTTATAGATCCCTCGTTAAAACAAAATCTCAAATTTGTATAAAATATTTCCTTTAGCTTTTAGTAAGATATACTGTACTCTAAAATAGACAGAAAAATATTTGGTATTACTTGTTTGATTTTATATACATTTCTTCTAGAAAACTGTTATTTGACTGTAATAAAAATTCAACACAGCAAACATCATCTTATCTACATGGATCATTTAAAGACAATGTTTTGAATGAGATATAAGGCTATAAAAGGAATCTGAACAGATATCACATTCTTATTCTTGAAAAAAAATAGATTTTCCGGCAGAGTCTTGAGCCAAATGATATCATATCACATTTTATTTACTTTTACAAAGACAATATCTGTCAAGAGCATTTTCTACTTAGCTACTTTGAGCAAACAAAAGTAACGCTTTAAAATAGTTATTGAATTATTAAAAAGCTCGATTTTGGTGTGTGTATGGGACATTTTTTTTCTTTACTGCTCATTTTGTAAAGAACATTTTCGACGTTTTGATCATTTTTTTAAAACCTTGGATTTTATAGTCGAAAAATGAACAATTGTATTTGAAACGTATTTTTTTACAATTCTTCTGTTTTATCGGAACTATATCTTATCCCTTTCTTTTTAATCTGTTATCTCATGTTAAACTACTTTGGAGATATCTTCCAGGAATAGAATTGTTAGTTTTAAACAGATAGCATGCTTTTTTTTCTTTCTATTACACAGAAATCTCTTGTTCTATAGAATTTTCTCTTTTTATCAAAGCAAAATTTAAAGTTAAAAAATTTTACAATCCAGAATCATTTTTTTAAATCTAAGACTTAAATGCTATCTAAAAGATTTAAATAAAATATGTTTAGAAATAAGTTTGGATTAAAGATGAATAGCTGGTGTTAGAGAATATAAATTATATATTTATTTACAAAATACTTATCTATGTAACAAATATTGAGCTTTATAAAAATTTATGTACTGAATTATTTTTCTCTTCATCCCTTTTATCATATATTTACCAGCCAAATACCATTTCACTCTAGACGTTCCGGTTCTTTATCACGTAGCTATAAATCCTCTTCAGGAATTCTCATGATGTCAGCACATACTTTGCTATGGATTTTAGAATTTTAAAGGTTCCTACTTAGCATTACAGAATCACATTTCTATTTAAAACACCCATTTTATCTTTCAAGATTTGATTTCCTATTTTGTTGGGAAAAATTTTACCTTAGAAAATAATCCTCACCAAATTCAAATAAATTACCTATTGACTATTAGTCAGACTAGTCTACAGGAATATACAATAGTCCAAATCTCCATGTTATTTTCTTATTTTTATTTCATCACGTAGTACACAGTTTTTGCTTTCAGTTCATCACATAGTATATATTTTGACTACAATTGAAATATAATACAGAATCATTATTAATCTTTTTTAATGATTCAAGATTATTAAATAAAATGCAAAAATAGAATAATTGGATTGTTAATTAAAGAAATCAGACGTTTAGTGAAGCTACTTCTGTATAGGGGTAATATTTCTCATAATTATTGTTGGTACAGTTCTCGAGGAAATGGATGGACAGAGCAGCATGTAGCCTTCTGGGTTTGTGTATGTGATTTTCTTCCTTCCATAATCTACCCAAATGTGCTTAAATTTATACAAAAACTTGGGAACATGGGAATAAAGTTTGGCCACATTCATTCAATAGATAAAGATAATTTAAAATTAGCATTCTTAGTCATAATAATTTGACTCAAATCATAATAGGAAGAAATTTAAATCTCCTGTCAGACTACAATTAAACTGGTTATTTACTTTCTTATTTATAACAGTAACTGATATGACCGTCATAATATTATCGTAACTGCATGAGGTTTTTTTTTGCAAATATCATAAAAGAAGAATGTATAATTATGGTGCATAGTTAATAATAAGGAAGACATTTTATTCTTACTATCAAAGCCTACTATAGTTAATATATATTCTTGTGAAATATATCAAATATGCATAAACAAATTTTAAAATAAAATTTTAATACTTTATTTTTTAACATATTATATTCAAACACTGTCACAATGGAAAATTTAATCATATAAGGTTTACACTTTAAAATCTTCTATTTCGTAAATACTTCACAAAATATCCATTAACTCTCTCTATATAAGATTCTCTGAATAGTACTTCACGGAACGTCACTTTTTTGTCAGTTGAAGTTGCTGCTTCCTGCAATCTCTTGTTTCCAGACTTCTAATTGTTTACTCAGCACCCAGAATTTTTTTCGTTGCCTTTGTGATGAGGCAGGCTCTTTGTAGTGGAGGTCACTCCTTCACTGCGGGTATGACTGAATGAGTAAGATTGATGAGAAGAAAGGAACGGTACTTCGGACGAGGTGATTTTATTGGCTGTTCACTCATCTGCAGTTAATTTAGAGATCCTGCTAAATTTCGCCGATGATATACTGAAAGTAGAGACGGAGGATAAATACACTTAAACCATAGATTAGATTTTTTAACGTTATTCATAAATGAAATAAAGGAAGAATGGAAAATTGTGAGTGTGTAATTAGACTTTTGTTAATTTTTTAACGGACATCATTTCCATATAAATTGTAAATTTTTCAAGGATGTATATTGAGGAACATCAAGCATGTGTTGTGCACCAAGTTAGTTAACTTTGTAGGATTTCTTAAAATTTGATTGAAGATATAAATCAAAGAAGGCTGCATACTAAAATATTACTTTGAGACTAATAAGTAGAAACAGCAAATTTTAAATTCAATGTATCCTGGAATTAGTAATCTGTTGTTTATGTGGTGATCACGCAATTTGCCGAAGATGACGTAATGCGCATCATTTCTGATTAAGGCCGTTGACGAATTAATGTTCAGTCTTTGTAAATAGTGTCTTGTATATAATTTAAATATTGTAATGTATTTTCCCATATTGTAACATGAATTCATTCATATGTATTGATATTTATAAAGTTTTATAATTATTGTAGTTTTATTTGTGGCAACACATCATCTTTGTAAATATGCAAATATCTGTATATGTTGTCTGCCTATATAAGAGTCAGTGTGCCAGTAGCATCAAGCTCTGTTGCATCGAGAGTGCTGATGTTTGTTTATAATGATGATGATGATGATGATGATGATGATGATGATTTTTATTTATTGTTTTCGTTATACTATCTTAAATAAATGCCTGTGTCTAGATCTAGTTGTTTTTATTTTAACTGCACTGTGTGAATCCCTTCTGACCATGGTTTTATATATGATGTGATCTCTGTGGATACTTCTCTAAGACTCGTCGAGCCATAGCAGGAGTCTCTGTATTAAGAATACAATAATATCACTTCTTCAGACGTTATAACAGAGGTAGCTGGCAATTTAATAAGCAATAAAAGATATTAATCTGAAAAGAGTAAGTTTTGATAACAACATTAGTGATTAAGGTATGATTTAGTGAAACTACTAATACGAATGCCATAATACCTTATCCATTGTCACTGAGGACCTTGACAGAAGAGACAGGAAGAGAAATTGCCTTCAGCCCCTTGTCGAATGATCTATTTGGCATGATCAATCCGTCTTCCAGCTACTTTAAGATATAGACTAAAGAGATATTCCCCAGTCTTGTGTAAGGTTAACTAATGTAAAAAAATGGCTTACGACGTTTTCCTTTATTTCAATTCTTAAAAAAATTCAGAAAACAGGAATAAATCGCTATTTTTCGAAGTGAATCCTGTATATGGCAACATTAAATTTTATATTGAATATTTTCGTGGCAAGTTTCTTTTTAATTAGTATGCTATCCAAATTTGTAAAGGAACATTGCAGAGTTTCTGCTTTTACCCTAAAATTTTAAGTTAGAGACAATTCCATCTCTTACTCTCTGTGGACTGGAATTACTAGAGACTACCAATTCTATATAATATGGAAGTTTAATTTTGTTACTCCACTTGCTGAGTTCCTAAGAATTTGAACTCGATTTAGCTTGTTTTTGTACCACCAATATTATTAAGCATTTTTGCTACGGTAAACAAGTGTACTACGGTACTACGTAATCCGTACTACGGTAAACACTGCTTGCATGCATATCACCCAATTTCCACTTTACTAAGCAAGAAGCATATGACTATTAGAAATAATACATTTCACCTGTTAGTAGTTGAGAATGATACTTCTGAAGGGTACAACTATCGTTGTTTTTTGGATTGGACAAAAAAAATGATGTAAGGGGAACAATCCCAAAAATAGGCAGATTAAAGTCATATCGACATTTCACTAGGTATCATGTAAAATAAACTATTGCTTTAGAGTTGAAAACAGATAAATTAAAAAATTTTAACACTTAAAAATAATCCTCATAATTTATCAAAATAGCTGATATAATCTATCAACTAAATGTTTCAATTTTTTAAAAAATCAGTATAAATTTTCATTAATTATTATTCAGGTATCATTCATAGCTTGATTTATAGCTTAACATTTCAATGAAGTTGAACTTATGTTTGACTTCCTTGAAAGTGTGCCAAAAAATAATGTCATAGATATTTCATCTATACTTAGGTAATGCATACATATTGAAAGCTTTACTGAGAAATTATAAAATAATTGTAAGTCTCACTTCACTTAACCTCTTCCGGTAAAATGACGAGAAAATGTCATTAGTTTTTCATTCCATACCGCACAATGACGAGCTACACTCGTCATGCGATTAAAGTTACTGTTAAATATGATAACTAATTTAGTTTAAAATTTCTAGTGTACTGAATTTGGCAACACTTTTATCACTTGTGAAAATCACAGGTCACTATTGCATATTGTTTACTTAGAATTTCTTGGTACAAGTCATTGTCAAATTAATGAGTCAGAATAAAAGAAAACCTACTAAGAAATGCCGTGTGTGTTACAAGAATCAAATTAAAAGTGAGACTACTTGGCGGTGTAAACAATTAAGAATTCCTTTGCACTTTGTTTTGAAAAGTACCACTAGCTTGAAGACTATTATCTGTATACCTTATTAATGTTTTGCTTTGATATTTTCTTAATTTTACTGTTTCTGATATTATTTAACACTATGTAAAAAGTGGATTTTAATTAAGAATATGTAAGAATTGTAAAATGAAACAAGTTTTTTGAATAAAAATTAAATGGTCATTTCATGCACAGGTTTTCATCATTAAATCATACCGGAAGGGGTTAATGAGTATGAATAATAATAAACGAATTGTTGCAATGAATTTTCTTAGTAAATCCATTTTATTTACGGTTTGGTTATATAAAAAAGGCTTTTGAGAAAACTTAAAGAAAAAATTACAAAACATTTTAATAAAACTTAGTTTTCAGAAACATAGATAATAAATAATGAAATGAATTTAAGATGAGAAATTTAGGTAAAGAAACAGGAAAGAAAAAATGGTGAATATATAAAAAAAGGTTAGTAAAGGTAATCTATAAATAATGCATGATTAAATTGTAAGAACAAGTAATAATACATAATTCATGCCTAAGTAAATTTTAGCCTGTCAAAATTTATCATTTGTTTGCTGGCCATTAAATGAACTAAAATATTTTTTAGATGGGTTATAGTGTAAAATAAGACTAAAAGAGATAATATAGAGGAAGTCACGCTTCTTGGAAATGCTTGCCAAAATTTGTTTTTTATCACAAAACTCTTTGTACTTGGCAAAAGAATTTGTAACAATATTCTTAATCTTATAAAAATATAGCTACATAATATCATTTGGTTATATAACATAGAATGGTATGATCACAAAGGAATTAAAAATATTTAATTTCCAATAAAATGGATAAATTTACAAATAACATAAATTAACTTCTTTAAAAAGCACACATTTGGAGGAATAACAGGCACTCATTTCATGCTTTTAATGACATATTTAGCTCATAATCTACTTCTTGTAGTGAAACATTTCATTGCTTAAGCACTAATTTAAGAAAAATAAATTCTTTGCTACAGATTTCCCTAGTTCTAGCATTTTGTTGCTACATAACATTTCTTTATACTTAAAGGAAGTGGGAATAAAAAGAAATTTCGATAATAGAGACCAGTCTGAGACGATAATTAAGTTCCTATATGAAAACAATTTGTCCCGAGAAGAAACTCTTCGCGCTAAGATGTGATTACATTATAGGTTGTATCCAGACTGTGGATTCAGTAATGACACTGCAGTATAACATTAGATATAAATAAAATAGTTCTAATGTTCAAGGGAAAGTGGTCTGTATCTGGTAATCTGCAATCTATATAGTTAGAACAGTATTTTATTTAGTTAATTAAAGATTTTCTTATTCCTCCTGCATTCTGTATAATCCTCTTTTTTAACAAGTAACCATATTCCCTGTAAACTAAGATTCTATAGATAAGGAGTCGTATTGCACTGAAGAACAAATCTTTGCTCCCTTACTTGCAGTGAAAAAATATAATATTTAAAACTAAATCCTAAAGGAACATAAATTAACTTCTTTAAAATTAACTTCTTTAAAGTTAACATAAATTAACTTTAAAATTAACTTCTTTAAAGTTAACATAAATTAACTTCTTTAAAAAACACACAAATTTGAGGAATAACATGAACTAATTTCATGCTTTTAGTGACATATTTAACTCATAATCTACTTCTTGTAGTGAAACATTTCATTGCTTAAGCACTAATTTAAGAAAAATAAATTCTTTGCTACAGATTTCCCTAGTTCTAGCATTTTGTTGCTACATAACATTTCTTTATACTTAAAGGAAGTGGGAATAAAAAGAAATTTCGATAATAGAGACCAGTCTGAGACGATAATTAAGTTCCTATATGAAAACAATTTGTCCCGAGAAGAAACTCTTCGCGCTAAGATGTGATTACATTATAGGTTGTATCCAGACTGTGGATTCAGTAATGACACTGCAGTATAACATTAGATATAAATAAAATAGTTCTAATGTTCAAGGGAAAGTGGTCTGTATCTGGTAATCTGCAATCTATATAGTTAGAACAGTATTTTATTTAGTTAATTAAAGATTTTCTTATTCCTCCTGCATTCTGTATAATCCTCTTTTTTAACAAGTAACCATATTCCCTGTAAACTAAGACCCTCTATAGATAAGGAGTCGTATTGCACTGAAGAACAAATCTTTGCTCCCTTACTTGCAGTGAAAAAATTTAATGTTTAAAACTATGTAATCCTAAAGGAACATAAATTAACTTCTTTAAATTTAACATAAATTAACTTCTTTAAAGTTAAATATAAATTAAATTATTTAAAATTAATTTCTTTAAAATAACATAAATTAACTTCTTTAAAAAACACACAAATTTGAGGAATAACATGAACTCATTTCATGCTTTTAGTGACATATTTAACTCATAATCTACTGCTTGTACTGAAATATTTCATTGCTTAAACACTAATTTAAGAAAAATAAATTCTTTGCTACAGAGTTCCCGAGTTCTAGCATTTTGTTGCTACATAACATTTCTTTATACTTAAAGGAAGTGGGAATAAAAAGAAATTTCGATAATAGAGACCAGTCTGAGACGATAATTAAGTTCCTATATGAAAACAATTCGTCCCGAGAAGAAACTCTTCACGCTAAGATGTGATTACATTATAGGTTGTATCCAGACTCTGGATTCAGTAATGACACTGCAGTATAACATTAGATATAAATAAAATAGTCCTAATGTTCAACGAAAGTAGTCTGTATCTGGTAATCTGCAATCTATATAGTTAGAACAGTATTTTGTTTAGTTAATTAAAGATTTTCTTATTCCTCCTGCATTCTTTATAATCCTCTTTTTATTAACAAGTAACCATATTCCCTGTAAACTAAGATATTCTATAGATAAGGAGTCGTATTGTAATGAAGACAAGTCTTTGCTCCCCACTCGAAATGACAAAAATATAATACTCAAAACCATAAAATTCTAAAGGGAAAACAAAACTTTTAATTTTTGACTACTTTACTTCAAAATTGATAATTACTGTATATAAATATCTATATCATAAATTTATATGTAATATATTTTACATATACATAAGGCCTAATTATTTTTTTCATATTAACAAAATAAATCCACTGGATAGATTTTACTTATCGCAGAGTTAAGAAAGTTACAACCGACTAAAATATAAAACGAATATTTTTTTTTCAAAATTCGAAAGAGAATATTAACAAAAGTATTTGTTGGTAAAAAGCAAGGTAATTGTACAAAACCTTAAAACAAAATGTATTATTTAAGTATAATTCTTTAAATTTCTTTCTGTTACTTTAGTTAAATATGTAAATAATTGTATAATATTGTTGATTTTATACTTTAGTCTTTCTAAAAATTATGCTATAAGAGTCGCTAAATTTATGTTTGTTAAATCTAACATAGTAAAACAAAGTAAATCTGTAGAAATGATTAAACTTTGTAAATGGTTATTATTAAAAGCCAGCCGAACGCTGGCTGATTGGTTAGGGTGCTGATCGTCGGTACCGGAGTTCGTGGGTTCGAATCCCACTGTGGCATGGATGTTCGTAGCCGTTCGGAATCGGCTTTAAGCAGTAGGTCCCGGTCTCATTAGCCCTCGTGTGTGAAACAGTAGACCGTAGCGCTCCAAACCAAACCAAACCAATTATTAAAAGCCATCATCATGAAAGGAAACATTAATAAAATGTTATCAAAATGATGTTAACAAAAGTATTTGTTGGTAAAAAGTAAAGTAACACTAAAAAACCTTGAAGCAAAATATATTATTTAAGTATAATTCTTTAAATTTCTTTGTGTTATTTTAGTTAAATATGTAAATAATTATATAATACTGTTGATTTTATACTTTAGTCTTTCTAAAAATTATGCCATAAGAGTCGCTAAATTTGTGTTTGTAAAAAACTAACATAGTAAAACAAAGTAAATCTGTAGAAATGATTAAACTTTGTAAATGGTTATTATTAAAAGACCATCATCATGAAAGGAAACATTAATAACATGTTATCAAAATGATGTTAACAAAAGTATTTGTTGGTAAAAAGCAAAGTAACACTAAAAATCCTTGAAACAAAATGTATTATTTAAGTATAATTCTTTAAATTTCTTTCTGTTATTTTAATTAAATATGTAAATAATTATATAATATTGTTGATTTTATACTTCAGTCTTTCTAAAAATTATGCCATAACAGTCGCAAAATTTGTCTTTGTTGAAACTTACATATTAAAAGCTAAGTAAATCTGTAGTAAATATGTAGTAGATCGATTTACGCATGGTGCAAAAAAAATCTTTCATGTTTGTTTATATTAATCTGCTAACATCTTTCAAAAATCAGATTTTTAAGATTTTAAAAAGTTATTATTATTAATTTGTCAAGAAGATCTAACGAAATGATCGTAGTAAGTAAATTAGACGTTTCTAAATTACTGTTGAAAGATTATGTTTTATGCGTCTATTTTATAAAGCTATTTACGTTAGAATATAATCGTCAGTCTTTATACACCAAAAAATTGATTTTGTGTCGTTTTTTATAAATGTTTAAATAATGAATTGAATGACTAAGGCATACTGAATGAAGAAGATTTACACAAATAACTTTGAAATCAGGTGATTGGTTCTCATTGCTGAATAGAAATATTTCCAGTTTTTATATTCTGGTGCATCAACGCCTTTACAAAAGCAGAATTTAAGAATATTTTTAATGAAGCATATTCAGGTCCTTTGATTCACCCATTATATAAAAGAAATCAAGGAAATAAGATAATTTCTCAACTACAGTATCTTGGTTTGATTTGATTTGGAGTGCAATGGTCTACTTTTTGCAACACGAGGGCTAATGAGACCGGGACCTACAGCTTAAAGTCGATTTCGAACGGCTACAAACATCCATGCCACAGTGGGATTCGAACCCAAAAACTACGGTACCGAAGGCCAGCACCCTAACCAATCGGCCATCGTTCGGCTGCAGTATCTTGAGAAATACTTTCAAAAATCTTGATTTTTCCGCGACATTTTCTTATTTCATAATTTAAAATAAAACATAAAGAAATTTAGGTCAAATGCGGATTTCCTAAAAAAGAAAATCTAAAAAAATAATTTTTTAGTAGATTTCGAAACACTGAGGGATTTTTGATAACGAGATAGTTGATCAATTCGTTAAAATGTACGAGAATACTATAAATATATAGCATTGAACCTAAACTCTTTCTAAGAGGAATTCCTTAAAACCTTGAGGGAATTTCTTTTAGAAAAAAGAAATGAATTTTACATTCTACGCAGTTCTAAGCAATTTACTTATGAAATAAACATTTCAGTTATCTATATCTACTGGTTTTATGATAAATAATATTTTTTTCATTTCTTAAAGTATTGAAACTCAAAAAGAACATAACATTTTTACAAAATTCCAAATACATCGTTAGCTAAACATTTAGCGATTTCAATACTATTTCAATGGATCAAAAATCGATATCTGTAAGTTATTTCATTGAAATTTACTACATTTTTTTATAAGAATTCACTGTCAAACTATGAGGAAACAATGCATAGAAATATGAAAATACCCATTTTTCTTGAATTAAAACTTTTTTAATTCCAAAGTAATTCAGCTATACCTTTTGAATAGTTACTGAATGATAATCAGCTCTTGCAATTTTTTTAACAGCAGTTATCGTTAAACATTATTTTATTTAACTAAGGTTTTATTTTATTAAAATCTTTGAAAAATAATGTAAAGTATACTTTAATTTTCGAAGGTTTAATATGTAAAATAACAATATATTAATCTAAGATATTAAAAAATGTTTTAATTTATATAATTTAATATGATTTCATTTATTCCATATAACTGAATTAAATGAAAACATCTATTAATACATGTTTTTAAAATATTAAAACAGTTGAATTATTTCTTGTGAAACTAACATTATAAAACATTGATTATAGACGACTGTTAAAAGCATAATAAAATCTATAAAAATAAAGATAAAGCGTTTTTAAAGAATTTGAATAATTCATTAACTTTTCATTTCCAGTAATTAAACCATAGTTTCAATCTCTGTAACAAGCACACAATCATATAAGATGTTTATTAATTTGTAATATCGTGTTATTATTGCTATCACAAATGATTGCTTAGAGATATAATGAATTATTTAATTTATTCATTTTAATCTAAGATATTAAAAAATGTTTTAATTTATGTAATTTAATATGATTTAATTTATTCCATATAACTGAATTAAATGAAAACATCTATTAATACATGTTTTTAAAATATTAAAACAGTTGAATTATTTCTTGTGAAACTAACATTATAAAACATTGATTATAGACGACTGTTAAAAGCATAATAAAATCTATAAAAATAAAGATAAAGCGTTTTTAAAGAATTTGAATAATTCATTAACTTTTCATTTCCAGTAATTAAACCATAGTTTCAATCTCTGTAACAAGCACACAATCATATAAGATGTTTATTAATTTGTAATATCATGTTATTATTGCTATCACAAATGATTGCTTAGAGATATAATAAATTATTTAATTTATTCATTTTAATCTAAGATATTAAAAAATGTTTTAATTTATATAATTTAATATGATTTAATTTATTCCATATAACTGAATTAAGTGAAAACATCTATTAATAGATGTTTTTAAAATATTAAAACAGTTGAATTATTTCTTGTGAAACTAACATTATAAAACATTGATTATAGACGACTGTTAAAAGCATAATAAAATCTATAAAAATCATGATAAAGTGTTTTTAAAGAATTTGAATAATTCATTAACTTTTCATTTCCAGTAATTAAACCATAGTTTCAATCTCTGTAACAAGCACACAATCATATAAGATGTTTATTAATTTGTAATATAGTGTTAATATTGCTATCACAAATGATTGCTTAGAGATATAATGAATTATTTAATTTATTCATTTTAATCGAATCAAATTTAAAAACCTATTAATACATGCTTTTAAAATAGTAAGACAGTTGAATTATATCTTTTAAAACTAACATTATAAAACATTGATAATAGATGACCGTTAAAAACATAATAAAATCTTTTAAAAAAATGGTAAAATGTTTTTAAAGAATTTGAATAATTCATTAACTTCTCATTTCCAGTAATTAAACCATAGTTTGAATCTCTGTAACAAGCACACAATCAAATAAGATGTTTATTAATTTGTAATATAGTGTTATTATTGCTATCACAAATGATTGCTTAGAGATATAATGAATTACAGTCAAACCTGTCTATCTCGAATCTCTTGGGAGTAAAAAAAAAAATTCAAGATAAACAGGTTTCGAGATACACAGGTTTTATGAAAATAGACAAAGAAAATTTCTTTACACAATACACAATACTGAAAATTTGAACTACTTTTAGTTATATTTACATGCACGGCTCTTTTTCATTATTTTACAGCCGTTTTCGAAGTTCTTTTGTACGATATCTTTGTTTTTCATGACAGTGGAGATAGTACTGGGTGGAATTCCAAATTTAGTGGCGACTACGGTTTTCTTCATAGAAGGGTTTTCCTTCAAAAATGACAGAATTTCCATTTTTTTTCGATGGTTAAAACATTTAATTTTCTTTTAACACCTGCCATTTTTAGCTCTAAAATTGAGACAGCAATATGCTAGATGATACTTTAGTTATTAGGCTATAGACTGAGAACCAGTTCTATTTCCAAAAAGAAATTTCTCCCGTCTCCTATTCCCCCCTCCTCAACCCCAATCCCTTATTTCAGAGCAGAGAACTCGATTTTAGTACAATTCTCACCCAGTCCTTGACCAAACAACCCTCCGAGAGAGAAAACTAGAAATGTATTTCCTGGAAATGGAAACTTGTGCGATTCTCAACCCAATAAGGTTCTAAACTGGAATGTTGTGTTTCTTATGAAAATTCGAGATAGACAGGTTTGGGAAAAAATAATTTGAGATAGGTTTGGAAAATACCTTAAATTTTTATTCAAAATGTAGGGAAATTGAAAAAATTAGACATAGACAGGTTTTCGAGATAAGCAGGTTTCGAGATAGACAGGTATGACTGTATTTAATTTATTCATTTTAATCGAATCAAATTTAAAAACCTATTAATACATGCTTTTAAAATAGTAAGACAGTTGAATTATATCTTTTAAAACTAACATTATAAAACATTGATAATAGATGACCATTAAAAAAGTAATAAAATCTTTAAAAAATGGTAAAATGTTTTTAAAGAATTTGAATAATTCATTAACTTCTCATTTCCAGTAATTAAAAAATAGTTTGAATCTCTGTAACAAGCACACAATCAAATAAGATGTTTATTAATTTGTAATATAGTGTTATTATTGCTATCACAAATGATTGCTTAGAGATATAATGAATTATTTAATTTATTCATTTTAATCGAATCAAATTTAAAAACCTATTAATACATGCTTTTAAAATAGTAAGACAGTTGAATTATATCTTTTAAAACTAACATTATAAAACATTGATAATAGATGACCGTTAAAAACATAATAAAATCTTTAAAAAAATGGTAAAATGTTTTTAAAGAATTTGAATAATTCATTAACTTCTCATTTCCAGTAATTAAACCATAGTTTGAATCTCTGTAACAAGCACACAATCAAATAAGATGTTTATTAATTTGTAATATAGTGTTATTATTGCTATCACAAATGGTTGCTTAGAGATCTCTCAAAAGGGAAACAGTGAAATGGAAAATAAATATCGCACACGATAAGGTTATGACAGCAAGAGCTTTATATTGAAACCCATTTGCCTAAAAGTAGCAATAGATTCCTTTACAAGATCAGTTTGTTCCTTCCAAAGGAAATACTCCATGTAGAGAGTGACTGGGAAGTGAAAACAATAGAGAAGATGATAAGTCTCTAATGTTGTAGGATAACTTCCTTATTCATTTGTGGGAGGGACAAGAGTTGTCGTTGGTGTTTCAACGGTCCATCTTATGGGAACAAAGATAGAGGGAACAGTGTTTTATCAGAAGGAATCCTTCTGTGGCTGGATGATTATAGAGTGTTTATAATTACTAAACAAGATTATTGTATCATTATTTATTAATATAATTTGTACTATATACTTCTATTGATTACAGTTTAGGGAAGACTGATGCATTTAAAATTATATGATGCTTTCGATAATTAATAAAATAACTATTAAGAATATATTAAAGATGTCAGGAATTCTTGTTGTATAATGATGAGACAGTAAAGAATTTTCTATTTTCTATTTTCTATTCTTGGGTTTAACAATTAATATAGAAAAATAAAAGTAATGGAAACATTATTTAAGTCTATTTTGAGTATTATCACAAGCTTTTGTAATTTAAAAGCTCAAACATTTTATAGATTAAAGTTTAAAATTGATTTATTATAGAATCAGCATAAACTGTTCGCTCTTAAAAATGTTATTTATATGCATAGTAATTTCAAAATTAATTGCTTAATTTTGAAATAACATTTAATTAAATATACTCTTGTAAATTTATTCTGTCAGTATTTAAAATTAATGCAATTTTTTCTGGATTTTATCTTATTTAATGCAATAAAACAATTGGAAATATGTAACAAACTTAGAGATTATACCACCATGGAATACGCCCATTTAAACTTTTGTATTTTAAAAGACTAGGTTTGTTTTAAATTGTATAACTAAAGCCTTTACAATGTCATAAATCAAAAGGCAATTAAAACATTTTGTTTTAAAAAGGAAATGGCAATTTTATAGGTTTCATAACCAGGAAATAGGGGATGAAAGAGGGGAATTAAAATTTAACGAGTAAATTAAGTATAATGACACTAATGTCTTTCAATAATAGCTTTATCTTTTATTTAAACACCCGGTTAAGATAAAAATATTTCCTAGACTTTATTTAATGTGAAAACATATCTGGTTTTCTCGCAATTAATAATTAGTCTTTTAGGGTATAATCCTTACGAAATTTCACGTAATAAACCATAATAAAGATAATAATATTTTGTTGCATTATGGGGATCACCTAATCAATTGAAGGGAATGATTTAAGCTTTTATTTCTCAATAGTTTTTTCAGAAAAAGAAAATGAAGAGTCGAAGGCGAAAAAAAAAACTCGATTATTCTGTTTTTATTTTCCTGTTGTTTATAAAAAGTAAAGAAAACCACATTATTGGATTTTCACTAAACAAGGGTTTGAGGAAAAGCAAAGTCTTACCGGTGTCATCATGAAAAGAAAATCAAGTTTTCGTGGTCATTTTCGTTCCGTGTTGTAGTAAGAATACCAAAATAGTTGTTACAATGACTTCAGTTGTTCTTGGTGACTACGAGATTTCTCCTTTCTTCGCACAGGGTTGTAAGGCTTCAGAAACTAATAAATGGTAAAATACGGTGCCACAACTAGAATTATTTTTTTGCATCTCTACATCTTGAATTAATTCTTGTAGATGAAATAATCTCTATGTCTCCTAAATATTTAAAGTCTTTTCTTATTCTTATACTTTAGCTTTTCTTATACTATCAATGATAATAATCTTTATTATTATCATTGTTATTATTATTTAATGGGAGTAGGTTAGACCAAGGCTTCATTACATTGAAATATTGATGGTTTTAAAAATTTAGTTATTCCACAAAAAGTTAGTGGAAAGTGATGCACATAGATTTTTAAAAGTCGATATATAGGTGGTAATAAGATTTATATATTTGATGATAATAGGAGAAATTTTTTCTTTGAAACAAGATCAAATTGGGGGAGTCTTTAAAACCTTATTGGTCATAAACACGATGTAATACTAATACTACTCTGTAATGTTATTGTCTCCTATATGAAATTTGAACATATATAATAATACATGGACGTTTTTGGATGTATCATAAAGACACACATTTTGAAGTATTTTGTTATTCAAAAGTATTAGTTTGGCTTTGATTTGAATATTTACAAGTATTGTGTCATCCGAAATAATTAGTTTTGTTTTGATTTAGGTAGAGAATTTTATAGTTTTAATGAACTTATTGATATAAAATCTTAGAATCTAAACATTAATTATTCGAGTTATGCCCATTTTTATCAACAAAAATTATAATGTATTTAACCTAATAATAAGTGATAGCAAAAGTAATAGAAAATTTGCTACAACCTGTAATATTTCAGTTCATTAAGATTGTGTAATTTTTTAGACTTCATGACTACAATAGCAAATACCTTGTGAATCAGAAATTTGTTTAATCATGCATTATACGTTTATGCTGAATTTTATAAATTTGGTACAACTCAAATATCAATTTAATTACTTATGTACAAATATTAATGGAAATTTGCAATCAAATTTGAAAATATAGAATGCAATCGTATTGGGAAAAATTTGCATTAACTGAATTATTAGCTGAAAATTTAGGTCTCATAGATTAACGCTTTCAGCTATGGAATATATCGACTTTCTAAGGGGTATATGACTTTTTAGTTCCTTAATATTAGTAAAGATAATAATTACTTTTAGAATAGAAAATATTTCGTGTATTAGGACCTTTAAAATATTTCACAACAAAAGCTGTTTCAAAATTTTGTATTTGGATCACGAGAAACATAAAACAAATGGATTACAATTGAAAAAATATCGAGACCATACAGGTTTTAAAAATCTTAATACCAAAGATACAGACATTAAATATTATTATTTAGTTTTCTTTAGATTTTTCGAAAAGTATATTTCTGATTTTAGAAACACGTTTAAAAATATTAAAGGTAAAGTATTCCTCATTTTTTAGAATCATAAAAATCGCTTAGGCCTATAATATCTAAAATGAAAGCTCTGTAACTAGAGATATTATGAGATAATATATCTTAAAGATCATCATTCGTTTTCCGTTAAAATGTTTAATGTTTAATTAAAATATATTATGAGTTGCAAAGTAGTTATATATAAATTCCTGTTCATTTAAAAGACATAGATTTACTTGAAATTTACTTACCTAGATTATCTTGAAAATAATTCAAAGGTTAAAATTCATTAAAAGTGTAAATTCCATATTTAACTTGACTTTAAATATACAATATAATGTTTGCGTGAACTGATAAATAAATATTTTGGTTGCATTTCTAGTTTGAAAAGAAGTGCATGCTTATATGTATTTGATTAAAATTGCTCTTTATTATTTGTCATGGTGTTGTGGTGTACAGTATGCCATTTATGTGTCAGTTAAAGTTTGTAAAATCAGATGTTCTTAACATTGCTTAAAAAGTCTATTAATATATATATATATATATATATATATATATATATATATATATATATATATATATATATGTATATATATATGTATATCATATATATATATATATATATATATATATATATATATATATATATATATATATATATATATATATATATATATATATATATATATATATATATATATATATATATATACATACATATATATATATATATATATATATATATATATATATATATATATATATATATATATATATATATATATATATATATATATATATATATATGTATATACATATATATATATATATATATATATATATATATATATATGTATATACATATATGTATATACATATATATATATACATATATATATATATACATATATATATATACATACACACACACACACACACACACACACATATATATATATAAACTATATATTATGTTCTATACTTTTGCAATAACTATTTTTAATTTGTAAGACCTCACTCAATATGGACCTGCTTTACTTTCAAGAGATTATTTGAAATCTTATATAAACTCAATAAATCAATAATTTGTTTTCATTTTTTTCAGTTTAACGTGTAACATATTTAGAAAAAATGTCGAGGTGCTGTTTAATGCGACCAATTATAGATATTTTATAGAAAAGGTTCATAGTGACATCTTGCTTAAAGGGACATAGTTGTTTTTGAGCTGAAAAGTCTTCATTATAACAATGTATTAGTGATCGATATAAAATAAAATGTTTTCCTCTGCTTAGAATAAATTTTTTCTCAGACCGTTATTAAAGGTCTGACTTATGTATTAATCAAAACAATACTTAAAAATAGCCACACCAACTAAAGAGATAATATAAATCTATCTATTTTTAATATAACTTTGAAATTCGTAAAGTAGCAACTAATTTTTATATCAAACAGAAATAAATTATCTTTAATTTTTTTATCCTACAATCTTCAACTACAATAATGGGAGCGCTAGATATTATTTTAGAGTAAGATTTTTTTTTTAATTTTGAGTTTTTTAACAATTTTTAATTTATTTAAATTTTAAAATACCAACTGCATTTAAAATTTTAATCTACAAGATGAAAAAAGATTTTACTTTCTAATTTGATATCAAATTTAGTTTCTAATATACTTAATTTAAAAGTTATCTAACACTTTAATAAATTTTCAATTTTTCCATTTTATGTACATTTAAAACGTTATTTAAGAAATATACCTCTTGAAATAACAAAAGGGAATATTTAAAAATAGAGAGCCTTATAAAAGAAATTGTAATAAGCTAAACCTAAAAGGAGATCCTTTTTTATTCTATAATAAAAATAACTTTTATAATTAATTTTAATTTTAAAAAGGTACTGTTTCTCTTTAAGTAGAATAGGTTAAAAATGATTGATGATTCTGCAGAATAACAAATAATTCTCTATCTACTAATATTCGAAAATATGTGCTTTAATGAAAGTGTCTGAAAATACTGAAGTCATAATTTTTGTGACAGTCATATTAGTCATCTCTACGTTGTACTAAACTACATGAAATGCCCTATGTTACAGAATTGAAACAAAATATAGGTTAATGTTTGTATAACTTTTTTAGAACGCTTGATATATTGTATCATTATATCAATTAACTTTTTAGTTTATTCCTAAAAGAATATTTTGATTACATAAGTATCTTGACACATTCTACCAAAGTTGAATTCTAAAAATTTGGTTTTATTTTCAAAAAACTACGTTTGCTAAATAAACATGTTTACACGTAATACATGTATTTTTATACTAGATCTGTAACTTTACGATTTTGTATTATTTGTGTCAACATTTATATTAGAAAAGATAAAAATGCTTTAGAAAGTAATGGCATAGTTTTCCTGGTTTTTTTAAAAATGATACTACATTATTATGGTTTAGATTGTTTATAACTGTGTATTATATTTTGTATAAAATAAAACGTGATTATCTTAAGACTAAATAATTTTAACAGTAAATAAACCAGGCTATTCTTTAAGCAGGAAAATCAGAGAAGATTTTGAAAGTTCAGCATAGCGATGGTCATACAAGTAGGGTACTTTTCTGTACCAAACCACGTGAAATCGAGTTCTGCTGTTGGTATAAAGGTTTGTATATTGGTATTGGCTTTAGCTAGTATGTCCAGGACTAATTATCTATTGTGTTTCAAAATAACTAAAAAAATAATTTCAGTTCTACGAACCAGATCCGCAATGTTTTTATGCTATAAGGTAAAAAATAAAATAAGGAAACTTTCAAGAAGCTTAGATTTAATAATACTACAAAATTTATTTTATTTACATATGGTTACATGAAAATACTACTTCTGAGTTAGTTGTCAAGTTAAAAAGTAATTTTTTAAGAGAAAGAAGTATTATTTGTTAAGTTTTAATCTTAAAAAATTGTGACCATTAAATGTGGCTAGTGAAAATCAGAGAAGGTTTCGAAAGTTCTGCATATTTCAAGTGACGACCACTTAAGTAGGATACTTTTTTGTGCCAAACTCCATGGTTTCGAGTCTCACTGTTGGCATAAAGGTTTGTATACTCTTGGTATTGGCTTCAGCTAATTTGTCCAGGTCTAATAACCTATTATGATGCCAAAAAAATGAATTTCAGTGAGCCTAACAGGATCAACACTTTTTTCATGCTATAAAGTAAGAAAAAAAATAAGGGAATTTTCAAGAAGCTTAGATTTAATAATACAATAAAATTTGTTTTATTTATATATTATTACAGGAAAGCACTACTTCTGAGCTAGCTGTCAAATTAAAAAGGAATTTTTGAAGTGAAAGAAGCATATTTTGTTAAGTTTTAATCTTAAAAATTTGTGAAATGGGGCTAGACTTTAAGCGGTAAAGTCACAGAAGATTTCGAAAGTTCTGCATATTTCTCATAGCCAATCTAATTTAGTCAAACTAAAAATTAAACAGACTTCTCAAACAGTCTGAAATTGTAAAAAAATGGAATTGTAAAAGTTATCGTTGCAGAGTATCAGCAATGTGTTTTAAATGTAAATGAACATAAACTTTTAAAAATAAAACTAACGTTTAATTTACTTAAAACATACAAAGAAAATGTTTAAGGCAAATAAACATGGTATAGAATCCTTTAAACTGGTAACTTAAACTGTTAAACAATATTACTACTAGTAAAAGAAAAACATTGAAAACGATTACAAAAATGAATACATTTGACCTTACTAAAACTTAGGCTAACCCAGAACCAGGCACGAGCAGAACCTCATAAAGCGAAGTTGTTTTGCATTCCTCATTACGCAGATCGACTTCTCAAGCAACAAACAAGTTAAAATGAGCCGCTTACGTAAGAACTTGTATTATTGAATTCGTTGGGATAAATTTCCCTTACCCAATTAGAAGCTGACTATTTTATGGAGTTGAGAAGTCAGCCTGGCCAAAGGTTAGATTAAGACACGTACTTTTGACTAGTATTTTGTGTATGAGTGAACAAACCAAGGTGTTTCATTTGACAACAATTTCAAGCGATGATCATACAAGTAGAATAATTTTTGTACCAAACTCCGTTGGTTCGAGTATCAGTTTTGCTATAGAGGTTTGTATAATCTTGGTATTGGTTTTAACTAGTATGTCCAGGTCTAATTACTAATATGATGCCATAAAAAAAGAATTGTAGCTAGCCAAAGCGAATCAACTTTTTTTATGCTATAAAATAAATAAAATAAGCAATAAAATAAGAAAGTTTTCAAGAAGCTTTGATTTAATAATACAATAAAATTTGTTTTATTTATATATGATTACATGAAAGTATGACTTCCCATCTCGGTGTCAAATTAAAAAGTATTTTTTAAGTGAAAGAAGCATTATTTGTTAAGTTTTAATCTTAAAAATTTCTAAACATTTGATAGGAGGAGGGAAGAGTTAAAACGTATCTTTTCTCAGTTGCTTTATCAATTGCTACAGTGTATTTAGAGAGAAAGAGGTGAATAGAAGACGACGACAAAGATTAATGATTATACTCATTTGGTAATCGATTCTTTGACATTTACTGCTTTTGAGACGAATTTATTCACGACGAGAATATAGAAACACTGTTTTTGACACAGTTGTTTAATCACGTAACTTTGGTGATACTTAGCAAAATTTGCTTCAGTTCTTAAATCAGTTAAGAGTAATTTCTGGACTGAAGTATTAAACGCAGCTGAAAACTCTTTTTATTTAAAGTGTAAAATGTTTTATTATAAAGCGTTTAATATTTTTATTGTGTTTATTTACTATAAATATGTGCTTTTCACTGTTTTTGACACAGTTAAATCATGTAATATTTGTAATACTCTGCTTAAATTTGCATAAACCAGTAAATCAATCTTGAATCAATTAAAAGTAGTGCCAGAACAAAAATATTAAATGCACAAAAAGTTTATTTTCTTCTAGAAATGTAAAATATTTTATAAAAAAATGCCTAACATTGTTATTCTATTTATTTACTAAACATAGGATTTAAAATACATACTTTTCACTGTTTATAAAGCAGTACTTTAATTATGTTATTTAGAGGTACTTAGTAAAATATCCTGCAATACTTAAATGAGTTAAAAATTAATTTTGGACTAATTGTAGAGGATTTACTCACTATTGTATTGTAGGCAATTTACTGTCATTGTAGAGAATTTTACAAAGATATATATACATACACACTTATATGTATGTATATATATGTGTATATATATATGTATATATATACATATATATATACATATATATATATATATATATATATATATATATATATATATATATATATATATATATATATATATATATATATATATATATATATATATATATATATATATATATATATATATATATATATATATATATATATATATACATACATACATATATGTGTGCATGTATATATAAGAAGTATGTATATTAAAGAACAAGATTAGTTTTGTTCCCTTTCTCTTTCCTAATTTTCCAGAGTCCATCCAATATTTTACGATGCCACTTATATAATGCTTGCTTCAAAAACCGAAATGCACAGTAATCCATAGGACACATTTAGACTTAGTTCAGATGACTTAGGTGGGATGCATTTAAAAGGAATAGAGTCATGTCTGGTTTCATTTCAATTGTTTCCAATAAATAGAGCAGTAGATTTAGAGTTATGACTTCTTTTGTTAATATACAGTTTGCTATTAGTTTCAACGATTTACATCAATCCATATGATTTTACCTTTATAATATTTAACAAATTTAGACAGAATCAAAGATTAATATTTAAGGATTTATAAGAAACAAGCCAAATTTAATGTTATTATTTACACATTCGTCTTAACCACATTAGTCTTAAGTTATAACAGTATAGTCATTAAGAGATTATTATTTTTAACATTTTTTTAATTAAAAAATATCGAAGTAGTTTTATCGTATGGTCAAGAGCTTTTAAATTAAGAGTACTGCTAATTAAATTGATTGTATTTTTTTTTTTGTTTGAAAAATGTGGCATGTTTGCTTGATAACACATCTGGTAATGCAGAGATTCAAATAATGTCCAAACTTATAACGAATAACGAAAGAAATACCAAAACATATGGTTTTCAATATTAAAAAAAAAAAAAAAAAAAAAAAAAGAAAGAAAGAAAACCGAGGCCGTTACAAATTCATCTAAACACAAGTTTTATAAATCATTCTGTTATGCTAAAAAAGGAAATAGAGAATATTCCTGAGTATAATAATGATGTCTAAACATATATAAGGATAGACATAAGGATAAACATAAGGACGATATAAAACATGCTTAAATATGATATAAAAATAGATAGATGTTTGAAACTCTGGTAAGCTTTTAACAAGAAAACTCATTGATTCTCTTAAAGGGCCAGTTCAGTTTCGAAACTATTATCTACTTTATTTTTCTTCTTAAGGAAATAGTGGGCTTTCAAAATTAATTAAATTTGATTTTGACGTATCTGCTTGAAAATTATGGGGAAGTAAACATTTCAGTGTAAAATATTAATAATTTCTAAAGTTATGTATTATTCAATAATTCAAATGAATCCTTCACATGCAGATGTACATACAATAGGATCATAATTTTTCAAGAATAAGTTACATGCTTTAGAATAATACTTAGTTACAGTAAGCATTCAATAAAAATGTAGTTAAGAAATAATATTATAGGTTAAAATATTAGGTTAAATTATCCAATATTTCCATACAAGATATGTATAATAATTGTTTTAATTTAAAAAAAATAAGTTTTTGCGGTTAGAAACATTACTTTTAGCTAACTTTCATTTAATTTTCTGCAATTAAACTGATAATAAATATCGAAGGTATGTTATGATGAGAAATTAATCTAAAGTGTTTCAAATATTTTTTACATTCGAATATGTTTTAAAATCTGTTTAAAGTAGTTATTAGTAAGAAATGAAATGTCTGATTTTGTAATAATCGTAGTTACGTTATTTGTAAAGTATGGGTATTTTAACACACTTTCTATTCATATTCCTAATTAAATCTGAGAAATCAAGGGGATATAAAAATTGGATTTTCAGCCAAATTACGTCCAGACAAAAGTCTACTGTAACGTTAAATTTACTTACAATAGTGTTATAATTTGACACATGATCCCTACATGCTTGTTTAATAATGTGTATAAAGATATGTTAAATTAATTTTTCTGTGAAAAATAGTAATTTATATAAAACGACAAAATTAGAAACTTTGATTTTATAGGTTTAATTAATTTTTAATATTCTTTTATGATAGAAAGCAATTTTTGTTTGAAAATATTTGCCTAAAATAGGGTGGAAAAAGTCTGTAAGAAAATAAAAATATTTGTACATGAATATAAGATTTTAAAGTTTATTGACATTTTCGAGAATCTAATAAAATAAAACATGTTGAAATCGAATATGAATGGAAATTTTGTGTCCCTGTGAAATTATTTTCTCCCTGCTTTGGCCTTAATTATTTTGCAATGTAAATTTCAGCCTTATTTTCTTTTTCTTAGTAGTTTCTACTTAATTTTGCATCGGGAAAAGTCGCTAGCTCTTTACATACCCGCATGGTCTGGTCTTAAAATGAAGCAATTGGGATCAAAGCAGTATTAAATGAAAGTAAAGTAATAAAACATGGAGACAAGAAAAGATTTCTTTGAAGATTGATTATGTTTCAAGATAATGATTCTTTGAAACTGCCTTTTTTAAAATACAGAGTATTTTAAGATAGAAAAAAAAATCTTTCCTTTCCTACTAATTATTAATCGGTCGAATTCATACTGATATATTTTTCAAGAAATAAAGACTTTATCCTCCCAATAGATAAGATATTTCTGTGTTTCTACGGGATTTAAGTTGTTTTTAATGTTTAATGCTCTTTCGTATACACAGTAAACTTACAGATATAATAAATGGCTTTTTGTCCAATCGTTCATTTATTCAATGTGGATTAGAAATTTTAAATAATAATATGTCACGTTATCTTTTATTTAGTTTGCTATTTTTCCTTATAACGTTTAACAAAAATTTAAAAATTTTTAAATTACTGGTTTTTATATGTTAATGTCTAAAACTAGAAGATATCAATCTACCATACTAAATAAAAGACTACTAAAATGTTTGTTACTAATTATTAATCGGTCGAATTCATACTGATATATTCTTCAAGAACTCTATCCTCCCAATAGATAAGATATTTCTGTGTTTCTACATGATTTAAGTTGTTTTTAATGTTTAATGTTCTTTCGTATACATAGTAAATTTACAGATATAATAAATGACTTTTTGTCCAATCGTCCATTTATTGAATGTGGATTAGAAATTTTAAATAATAATATGTCACGTTATCGTTTATTTAGTTTGCTACTCTTCATTATAACTTCTAACAAAATTTAAAAAAATTTAAATTACTGGTTTTTATATGTTAATGTCTGAAACTAGAAGATATCAATCTACCATACTAAATAAAAGACTACTAAAATGTTTCGTACTAATTATTAATCGGTCGAATTCATACTGATATATTTTTCAAGAAATAAACACTTTAAACTCTATCCTCCCAATAGATAAGATATTTCTGTGTTTCTACGGAATATAAGTTGTTTTTAATGTTTAATGTTCTTTCGTATACACAGTAAAGTTACAGATATAATAAATGACTTTTTGTCCAATCGTCCATTTGTCGAATGTGGATTAGAAATTTTAAATAATATAATATCCTGTTATCGTTTATTTAGTTTTCTACTCGTCCTTATAATTTTTAACAAAAACTTTAAAAATTTTAAATTACTGGTTTTTATATGTTAATGTCTGAAACTAGAAGATAGCAATCTACCATACTAAATAAAAGACTGCTAAAAATGTTAGATATGGACAAATGTTAAGAATTCACAAATAAAAGGCAATGCAATGTAAACAGCTATTTAAAAGCTTAAGAAGCTTTCTCTTTACTGTTGAAAAGAAGAAACCCACTGGCAGAAAGGCAGACAGGAGAAATTTTACAAACTTTAAAGGCATCATTAAATTAATATTTTGAAATTTTGAAACAATTTTAATAGAAAGAAGTAATATTTTTCTGCATTTTTGAGTTAAAAATTAAACAATATGTGTATTAGTTTACAATTTATTCTCGTACTTAAAATCCATTACTGAATAAATTCATTTAATAATTTATAAAAGTAATGTAAATAAAATAAAAGTAGGCAGAAAACTATTCTTTTTTAGTAAAATATTAAATTTATATTAAAAATAATTTATTTAATTCAGTTTTTATATTTCTTTATAAATCGACATTACTTATCTACACACGTCAGTACTGAGTATGCTACAGTACTTGTCTTTATTGCTATCTATTCTAAAATAATGGTTTGAGCATCATGTTACTAATTTACATTTACCCACAGCACAAAGAATTAAAATTCGAGTTCATTTATTAAAGTAATGTAAATAAAATAAAAGTAGACAGAAAACTATTTTTTTCAGTAAAATATTCAATTTACATAAAATATAATCCATTTAATTCAGTTTTATTATTTTCTTAATAAATCGACATTACTTATCTACACACGTCAGTGTTGAGTATGCTACAGTACTTGTCTTTATTGCTATCTATTCTAAAATAAGGGATTGAGCATCATGTTACTAATTTACATTCACCCACAGCACAAAGAATTAAAACTCGAGTTCATTTATTTTTATATATTGGCGATATTTTTTAAAATGAATGGATTAAATGTTCTGCTGTAAAGAATTTAATATGACATAAAAATTGAGTTATTATAGCATCCAAAATCCTCTCAAATGTACCTAATCAAACTTAATCCTGTTTCTTTTTTGACACACCGATTCAAAACGAAGGGAGTCTTTGAATTATTTGCTTCCCACTACGAGCAAAATTATAGCAATAAAAAGAAAGAACTGTGAATCGCTGGCAAAAACAGGCTGAAAAAATATCAAATAAATAAGATAAAGATTAGCTTTTTACAATGATGGGGATTCAAGATAATGATCCGTATAAGTACATTTCATGCATAAGAAACGGATCCACCACACATTTTACGAAACGTAAAAAGAGGCATTTCTTTCCCTACTAATTTATGTGGAGAACTATCTACTGGCTTAGTGTAAAGGTTTTCTGAAAATGTATTCGGTGCATGATGGCAATGCATTATGGTAAAATAAACCATTTCTTTAAAAGAAGAAGGTTTTTTTATTGAGCTTCTGTGCATATCAAATGAAAAATCTCTCTTTTGCTACATATTTTACCCTGTTGTCTATGTATAATCTGGAATGCTATTTGATGTTGCTCTCGGAACAGAATTGGCATATATTTGAAATTTATGCTGCATTTAGAAGCATTTATTTTTTTAAATTTAAGTCATTAAAATAATGGAGTACTTCATTGGCTCATTGCAAAAATTATATTATCTTGGATATTATTTTCAGTGTAACGCTACAATAAATTAAAAGATAAATGTTGTATATTCATGAATATTGGATGCCAATGTAAGAAAAGAAATTTTAACGTTAATAGAATAACTATTATTTTAAGGAAATTTAAAAGAAAATTACACTAAAGCCAAAAAAAAAAAAAATGCTATGTTTGAAAAAGGTACCATGATTTTATGTAATCTTATTGGATAGCTATTTTCCATGCTAATGTACTTCAAATGTACTTCATACTTAAATACGCTGAAAACTAAAGACATTCAATTGGTTAGTCTTGATAGAAAAAGCCGGAATTTTAGAAGAGTATAATTGTTGAATTTCATTCAAATATAACAAGTTTATATTATTAAAGCAATTGATTGCTACATTAGGCTCGTTGCATAAAGGAATATTATTTATATTATTTTTTGAATAACAAAGTACTACAATATATTAAATAAACATGTGCATACTGAGTGTATTTTAAATTTGAATTTTACAAAACAGAATTTAACATTAATAGAATGCTTTTTATTTTATAACAAGACAATTTAAAAAGCTGAACCCAAAATGCTATATTTAAAAGAGTACAATGATTTTACTTAATCTTTCTGAATGTCTATTTTTTATGTTAATGCATTTCATATGCGGTTTATATATAAACACACTGAAAACACAAAGAAATTTCAATGACTATTTTGAGTGCATAGAAGACTCTGGAATTTTAAAAGAGTGTGCTTTTTAATTTGATTTTAATATAAAATTTTAAGACATTAAAGTAATGGATTGCTTCATTAGGCTTTTAATAAAAGTGATAGAAATACTATTTTCTGCATAATAAAATACTACAATACACTTACGTTATATTAACGGTAAGTAAACTTTATAAGTTTATAGTTACCATCCATACACTGAATGCCTTAGTCTCTTGAGATCCACTTTGCGAACCAAAGGCTGTATAGTTATAAATATCCAATTTATCTTGGTTTTACTTTGGACCCTGAAAATAAACTGTAGAAATTAGAGAAAACAGACAAGGCCAGAAAAATACTGCAGATCTTGTAGTATATTTCAGGCAGAGATTGAGGAGCTGATGCTTCCACTCTTAGAACCACTTTCGGTAGTCTTGTCCTTGTGTGTAGCTACCAGATTTTGCAAATGGCCACAGCTAACAATTTAAAGATTTAAGACAGAATCCGACACAGTGCAGCAAGAATCGTCACAGGATTAAGGAAGAGCTGCTCAAGTGAAGTGATCCTATTAGAAGATGATTATATTTTTAACTACTGGATTTAAGATAAACTCTTTAAATGGTTTATTAAACTGATGAGCATAGTAGATTTTAGAAGAACTTCTAACTATATTTTAAATTGGACGAGTAATTCAGCGTTTGAAAAGAGTTACCCCTCATGATCCTGTGTGGGAACCCAGTTTTATGAATTATAAAGGTTGTATCATTGTTGACTTTTAGTTGTTTGCTCCCTATGGAATTAATTGAAAGCATTAGTTTCAATGAAAATCTGAAGTCTTGTGCCAGCAAGCAGGAGGACTATCCGAATCTTTAAAATCAGATGCTCTAGAGGTCATTAATGATAGCCCTTTTAAAGCCTTAGTTATCTATACGGATGGTAGCAATATTGATGACTGTGCTGAAAGTGGTGTCTTCATCAGCAACTCCTACGAGGATAATAAATATAGTATCCGAAACCTTCACTGTTGCTTTGTTTTAAGGTAAAAATTATAGCTATTGGAAATGTTCTTATTACGTCCTTACTACTGATAAAAGTAGTTCTGGAATTTGACAGTAAACGTGCTATCCAACATCAAAACAATTGGCCGAAAATATATAATGAACCTGACCAGGATATTCTAGTGCCTTCTCTGTGAGCTAGACTTGAGGAAATTCGTGATTCTCTAATTGATTTCTTTGCGCCTTGTGGCGTACGGTATTGAGAATGCAGATACAGTTACTAGAAATGGTTATAACCTTCAAATCACCAACTCTGCAGAACTAACTTGTTTGGAAATCCATTCCCTCCATAAAAGTAAAATACTTTCTACTTGGTGTCTTTCACCAGTTCATAACTTGTGTACGCGGTTAGGGGCCTGGGTCTTTGTATGTTTCTGCTGTGAAGATAACCCAAGGCTCTCTTATCATCCTTATTAAGATTCGGAAGTGAACACTTAAATGAAAGAAATTTCAAAATGTGAAAAAATATTTTTTTCTTCTTGTTCCTGTTAACTTCCTGCTAGTTCCGGTCACCGTCTTATTGTCTAATGCCTCCTGGGGATAAGTGTGGTTGGACAGGAGAAGGTTTTAGATGTGCTCATGCAGCACTGACGTAGGCTTTTTCTACTCCAGGGAGATGAGTCCCAACAACACCAACAATCTTTCAGAGGCACATAAAATACGCAGAAAACGTTCAATCTTTCAGTAAATAGAAAAAAATTCAAAAATCTGGCAAATTTTAAATTTCTTATTTTTTAGCTTACCAAAATACAGAAGGATATAATTAGCTTAATAAAAGTAACTTCAGGAAGTTTTACTTAACCCCTTTCCCGTTTTTCTATGTCATTTTCTATCTCTTCCTGTTTTAACCTTTTAAAGGACGGTGATTTCGTAGTGAAACTGCCTATTAACATATTTTTTCTCTTCTTTTTAAATATATAATAATGATTTTTCGAATGTTTTTGATACTTCAGGCTATTAATGAATAGTAGCACTACAAATAATCTATTTTTCTCTTTAAAAGATACTTGTTTAAATTGGCAAAAAAATTCAGGTATTTGATTTCTTTCCGTCATGACCTCAAATAAATATATCTATCCAAAACATTTTCTATAAATAGTTTAGCTATTTATCTGTTATATCCCTTTAAGGATAATTATGCAGTGTTCTTTAAATATTTACATTTTAATAGTGTATTATTTTCGAGCTGTACAAGAGGGTAGATAGTTTCACAGTTAAAACCCACCATCTTACTACAAATAAATTTTAATATTTTTCTCACATTTCACATATGTAATGTTCACAGTTAACGTTTATAGCCTAATTCTCTTAAACCCCAAAGAATTTTCAGTAGTGACCTTTAAAAGGTTAACTATAGAAGTATTTAAAAAGCTGAAAGTAAATTTTCAGGAAAAGTGGTATATATAATATGTCAAAACCAGGGTTCATCACTGTCGTGTAATATTACTTCAAAAACAGGTAACGGGTAAATGGATTGTTTTAAATGCTTAAAATAGTACTAAATAATTTTCCACTTTGAACTCGCCATGTTACTTTTATGTGTGTTTGATAAATATTTTTTACGTATCTTATTAAAAAGATTAGTCTTAAGTTATATCAAAGAGAAAATCTTCACTTTTATATAAACTCTAATGTTGAGCTATTTCTTATGTTGAACCAAGTGAATCTTTAATAAAGGATTCTAATAGCATTTTTACTTCAGCTATTAATGTAATGATAAACATGGAGTTTAGTGTTAAGTCTACATGTGCTTTTATTGACTATGCAGTTATAAAAAGTATACGACGTCATTACGGTGTGATCGTATTTTTCGAGTAAATATCTGTACAACGTAAAGCCTTATATTTTATATTTTATTCTAAAATTAGAGCTAAAAATACTGAAAGCAATGATTTTATTTACTTTCATTCTTAATTGTTTCATTTTATTGATTTCAGAATTATAGTTTAGAATAAGATTTTATTAATATATTAGTGCACATGAACAAAGGTATTTTACAATAACAATATCATAATGAGCTTTAGATACGGATTTATTTTAATATATTTCAAAATATATTCTTATTTCCGTTAGGGGAATTCTAAACTTTAATAAATCAAAATGTGAAAATTTATAATAATTTCCTGTTATTTATCGCTCACATTCGTCAGTATTTTCCAATATTTAAATTATCTACGGAAATGTGTATACAATGTAAAATATTGCTTCATTTTCAATTTTATTATTCTTAAATACTAAAGAAAAATTTATGGTGATAATAATTTTTGAATATAGATTTTTATAACGCTCTTGTCATAAATACGCTTTTCTGAATATTTTATAGTTCACTACAAAAGCGTATTGCAGTTTAAACGAATTAATATAATACCGCTTTCATACATATAGATCATATTTTAAATAAACACATATTTCAGCATTATTTTTAAGAAAGCTCATGCTTATTTTTAGCTTTCCTTCATATCTATTTTAAAGTCAGTTCCATTATTCATTGGCACATTCCTATGACTACTGGATATAAGATAAAAAATAAATAAAGAGAATTTGGGGAAGAATATTTTTGAGAGAAAACATGCGGTAGAATTTATTTTTACAGCTTCCTATCGTTTGAGGCTATGATTAATATCAGATAGTAATTTTGAGGTTTTAAAATTTTAATTTAACTGTTAAAAATAAAGACTGGAGAAACTAATAATGTTTTTAAATAAGTTATAAGCTACTAAATATTTTTAAAATTTGAATATACTGAAGCAAAAATTCATATTATAAGGAATTTTTATGATGGTTATTAGAAATTTTTTTAATTCTTTTGCAGCTGTGAATAACAATAGTCTAATTGGGCTTCATTGTACAATTCAAGAGTACAAAGTTGTTCAGAAGTTACAAGATCCCATATCTTAAATCAATTTCAATACACTATTAGGACTGGTCTGGCTTTGGAGCGCTACGGTCTACTTTTTGCAACACGAGGGCTAATGATACCGGGACCTACTGCTTAAAGCAAATTCCGAACGGCTACGAACGTCCATCATAGTGGGATTCGAACACGCGAACTCCGGTTCCAAAGGCCAACACCCTAACCATTCTGCCATCGTTCGGCCTGTTAGGTTTGAAATACATTTCTTCTATCTTGTACTATGAAATAAACCTTTTATAACATTGAATTACTTGTTACATTGAATTACAAGTTACTTTAATGTTTAAAGATGGTTTGGTTTGGAGTGCTACGGCCTACTTTTTCCAACACGAGGGCTAATGAAACCGGGACCTACAGCTTAAAGCCGATTTCTTACGGCTACAAACATCCATGCCATAGTGGGATTCGAACTCACGAAGTCCGGTACCAAAGGCCAGCACTCTAACCAATCGGCCATCGTTCAGCTTAATGTTTTAAGAATTCCACCTTGAAGAGGTTTACATGTCTTTGATAATGAAATGGGTCTGTTTGAAAAAAAGTCTATCACTTCAATAAAAAATTCAAGGAAACTATAACAGTATTTTCATTTTTTTCTGCTATTATAAGCTGAAATTAAAAAAATAGATTTGTTTAAATTACCTCCCATAACATAAAAAGGGCATTTTTACTCGTATCTAATTTATAATGAAACAAATTAAAACCTAGATATGCAACAATGCTCCAAAATTTCTATTGTTTCAAAAATCATTGTTTCGCTCTTTAATATTTGTTTAAAGTCATAATAATGAGTTCTAGTAATGAACGTAATATTATTATTATATTATGAAGTATTTATTTAGTAGTAGTTAGTTACTAAAGGGGAAAATGAAAATGAGAAAACTATTACAAAAGATGTCAAACCCAAAATGAACACTTAGTAAAATACACAAGAATTAATGTTTTTAAAAACTTAATTGCGATAATTAAAGTTTGAATAAAGGGATTTTGTAAAGCTCTGTGAGAGAAAAGTTGTTTAATTGAAATTGATTTATTACTATTTGTAATATTCAGTATTATGGACTGATTACATTTTAGACATGATATAAAATGAACTTCCATATAAAATAATGGTTTCTGAATTAAATCTCCGTTTTTATCCAGGCGAGACAAGCCTGGGCATTTCGTCTTCTTTCTCTGAATTCCAAATAAAATGTTCCTAAAGGTTTCAAGCCGTTATACCTTACGAAATTAAATTGTGACATGATCTTCACCGTAATTAGCCTTAGTGTCTTCCTATTCTGCGAGAGAGACCAGAAACTCATTGCTCCGGTCTAACTTGCATTCCCCTTTATCCCAAATCTATTAATTTTTCTGCCACTTTAATTATTAGTGCAAACATGGGAATGGTGTACAGTCTAATTTTATGCTTTCTGGACAGATATCTCGAGTCATAAAATTCCTAAGCCATGTCTAAGTAGTCATTAATAGATCTCAAAGGGTTTGAAGTTTGTAAAATTTGCTAATTTTGATGCTAAAGAGCCACTTAATTATTTGTGTATAATAAAGAAATCTAGAAAGAGACTGATCATATACTTTTCTGAAGTAATAGAATAATCATGTTTATGTTTTACAATAAGCAGTAAATATTAGCAAAATTTTAAATTACTGAAATTTTAAAGCAAATAATCGATTACAATAATACTTAAAATTACATGAATATTATTAAAATTCATACTTCATTTAAAAAAATGTGCACAAAACACCTATTGTTCTTTAATTCTAAAATATTTTTACATGTTGCACTTATAAAGTAGTTTATCATCAGCTTTGCATTTCTTGTTGAGAAAAATCATTTTTCTTAAGTGCAACTTCAAAAACAATTTGATTCAAAGTTCTAATCTCCAAACAGGAAGTCTTATTACATTATTTCAATTCCTGAGAGAATTTTACTTACATTTTTTTAAAGACAAATCATGCTTCTTACAAACAAAACATTGCCCCTTCTCTCGTGAATGCACACAAATATATTTTCACAAAAATTTCTTTTGCTATATCAAATTTACTGACTAATTTAACCCTGGAATTATTAAAAAGATCAGAAAGATATACAATCGTCTCTGGGTAATTTGTCCAATAACAGTATTATACCGCAAATGCAATTCTTTATTTCTTTAATTTTCTGCTTGCGAGAATCATCTCATTTTTAACCAAGCATTTAATCTGAATAAAAGCCCTCATAAAGACGAGACTTTTGTTACCAAACAATTATAATAAATTTGCATAGAGAGGCTGAATAACACTTTAGAAAGAAACAGCTTCATGTCATATTTTCTAGAAGAAAATTAATAATTTGAAAGTCTATTGACTCAAAAATAATTTTATTCTTGAAAACAAATATTGATAGAAGTCTTTCTTTAAGCATTAGAATCAAATTTACGTTGGCTTATATCTTAATTATCTCTCCCGAATACAAAAGAAAAAAAAGAACTTTTAACACTCTTTGGAAAATGTCTTGGATGATTTATCTTAGTTCAGCCACTTCCTGATACTTTGCTGTTCCACATCCTTTACTTGTTTACTCTTCACTATTTTGTCAACTACTTTACTTCTTTCCAAGAGTTAATTGCCTAATCTTTGTAAAGTATATTAGCGGATTTTTAGGGGTTTTCTTTTCTAGAAGTTCAACAAATCGGAAAAAGTACAAACAGAAATAAGATAATTTTCTTTGGAATTTATCTAATTTTGGTATTATTGAAACTGTATGAAAAATACAACAAAGCAAAATAGTTTGACAGGGAAAACAACACATTTTCTAAGTGTATTAAAGCTATACATTAAAATAATGAACAAAAAATTGTAGCATTTTTGTCCAAATTTAAGTTATGAAGGAAATGATTACATTTTGACTTAATGTTATTAGTAGCAAGAGTAAGTATAGTATTTACAATTTAACTCTAGGCAAAAAGTCTTATTTTCTGAACTGACTGCAAAATACTTCGTTATATACTTCGTTAGCTATTACTTTTGCATCAGATATTTCTTTGTATATTTCCATGCTGTATCGTCACCTTCAGAAATTACTACATTTTAGTCATAGATGTAGTAATTGAAGTGTTTTTACATTTACTAATTTGTTTAGATGATCAACTTTCAAATAAAATAAGTAATCCTATCAGTCTTCTAACAAATGTTTTCTTTCTGCTCAAAACTCTGCAAGTGAAAGACAAAGCGAATACGTTGATTGCGGTTTCAGGATCAAACCACGCATCATTGACAGTTGACTTTCTATAATTACAGAGATAATTGGAATATTGCCAGCTTAATGAGGATCTTTAGGAAGTTTTTATTATATTTGTTTAGAGACAGTTATAGTATCATGAGAACCCCAGCAATAAAGCTTCTGTGTTGTGTATTCAAAAAGACTTTTTGGGGATCACAGAATCTGAGAGTATTGCCATTTTGGTATACGTTTATCTTGAGATAGAGCTATGTGTCATTTTTCTCCATTGTTTTCTCAAATGCCATGGTTTCCATTTCAAGGATAATGACTACATATATAACATAAGTTCTTTTTCAATAAGTTTTTTGGCGCAATCGCCTCCCTTCTATTTGCTATAAGTTAATAATTTATGTATAACTACAAATAAGTATCTAATTAGAATTCTTTTTAATCATTAAAAAGAAGAAAAATCATGCAAAAATCGATAGAAATAACATTACACACTTTATATATTTGAAATATTTGTGCTAGTAAAACAGAGTGTATTGTACTTCTCACAAATATAACAATGGTTAATAAGCTATACTTTTAAAAGCTAAAAATAAATATCATAATCTTAATTTGATTTATTAAATGCATGCAAAATATAAAAGAAAAGTTTGATCTTGCATATTAATGCATTACACAGAGGGATTATTTCCCCAATTATATAATCGTAGTATTTTATGCAAACCAACATAATGTATACGATGTATAATAAATATTCTAATATAGTTTTGCTTTAAATTTCATCTCTTATTGAAAAATTAAATAAAAAACTTTAAAGAACAGTGCATCTATTTAAATTGTTACTCAATGTAAATATTAAATCTCTATTCCCAGACACATAAAAGCAGAAACATACGTAAAGGGTTGAAACAGTAGTTAATAAAAAAACTAAGCTTAATTTGTGATACATAAAATGAGAAAGCAGGAGCACTTTTCATTCATTTTATGATTATCTGGATGTTCTTAAACTTCCCTTTTTATAATAAGTTACGATTATTTAAAGTTTTATGTTTTACAGTTTGTATTCAATTCGGAGTTCTTTAAAACAAAACCATTATTATTTACTTTTATAAGCCTAGTTCCTGTGCTAAAAGCTCTACAACACCATCACTGCATATACTTTTCTTAATGTGAAAAGAGATAATAGTCGTAAACTTAAATAAATCACAAAAGTGAATAAATAAATTGCCTCATTCAATTTAATAAATGCAAAATAATTAATAATTTAGTTGTAACTCTACGAAACTCATCATAAACTAATCATTTTTTATGTGCCAAATACTCATTATTTTTATTATTTTATCTTTCAGAACACTAATGCACTCTTTATTCAATACAGCGGCAGCGCCATTTTAATCTCCTTCTATCTCCAAAATGAAGGGGAGGCGCAGGCAATTTTACAGAAAGACGACCAGCCAAAAGGATTACAGTTTTCAAGAATATCAATCTTCATTTTCTCCTAGTTTTTGCACATTAATCCAAAAAAAGAAATGCCTGCCGTAAATCGCCAAATTAACTGAAGCTTAAGAGTAAGCCTGGTAATTAAAGAGCAACACATTCATCCTTCTGACGCAGCGGAAAATTCGGTTCACGACTCGAGAATTTGGGAGTTTTAATAAGGACGCTAGGACATGCTTGCTCGCATCAGCGATTATACACACAAGTTAGCATGCAATCACACATGAGCATTTAATAGACAAAGTGCGTACTTTGGGTCAAATATGTATGTAATTGTCTATTTTATAGACTTGTAAACGACTGTAATTCCGTTTTCGTAGAAAAAAATAATTTAGAAATATTTTTAAATTCAACAATATATAGTTGAAGAAATCATTTATCTAGATAGAAACACTCGTGCATATTGATACGTTAATTTTCATGTGTATTGCTCTGCATATAAGACTGAAGATATTTCAAGCGCATATTAAAATATTTTATAATTTAATGAAACTTCTCGGAATTTGAAAATATTTTTACACTTATTCATATCTGACAAAGAAAATATTTTAAAATTATTTATTTATGCATAAAAATACAGGACAGGGTTTTAATAATTTATTTTTGTTATTTGGATTTTAATAAGTATGTTAAGAAATATAATGGAGCATTCTTAATTGCATCAGAAATTATACTTCCTAAATTATCATGCAACTGCACATGAACGTTCAATATGAAAAATGTTCATTTTGGATCAAATATGTATTAACTGTCTAATTTATAGACTATGTAGTCGGATGTGATTGAGAGTGGGGGACAAGTAGTATTTCACAAATATTTTTTGTATTAAAAATACTTATATAGATATGAGCATAAAGTGCATATCCCCACATACGTATTTGTATAAATATATGGATGCAGGGCGCAAGCTATAAGAAGCAAGTGACCTCCCTCATTGAAAATAAATAAATAAATTATACATGGTAAATTATTGAAATATTGTAAGCGCGTTTTGTAATTTGCGTCGTTACATCATCGAGACTCTGTGTGCTTTGAGTGCATTTTACAATATTTCATAAAGAAGGGAATGTCCCTGGTATATGAAAACATCATGACACAAAAAATATCATTAAGAAAAATATATATTTTGAAATTATTTATACCTGTCATTAAATACATGGTATTTTAAATACATGGTTTTTTAAATTCATACTTTACTGGCGCATTAAATCCATGTTCTTATTATCGATTGTAAAATACAAAAGGAAAAGAGATTGCAATTATGCTAAATTTATAAGAGACCCATCACAGATGAACTACTTTTCTCTCTTGCTTAATCTCCTATTAACTCTCCATCACAGAATTATTCCCAACGTTAAATTACTTTATAGTTATCTGCTAAGAAGTATCTGTTTCAGAGGTAGAGGCTGTCTAATGATTGATCACACCCTACACATTATTCTTCTAACGGCATGACAAAAGGTGTTAGATAAAGTAGTCCTAATTAGATATGATATTTAAGACTTAAGGCTAAGAGATAACAACCGTATATTCAGAGCAATCATGCAGCAAGAAGAAAGATTGTTAATAAATTTGGGCTTTCGCATTGTTAGGGATAAAACTTCAGCATAACACGAAAACCAGAGATACATATTAGGCACCAGAAATGAGATTTCATGTACCTATAAATATATTGGTAGGTCAGAACTATATATATATATATATGTAATAATATCAATATCTAAGCCCTAAAGTTTATCCAAAATTATCCCTTTTCCCTATTCATTATTCTAAATCTTAATTTCTTCTCTATATGTTAACCATATTTTCCCAGCCATGTAATTTGAACGAGGAAGTTTTCATTCCTTTAGACGAACCCTGAAATTTTTCTTTGATTCTCAAAACATAAAATGATATTGCTGGCATTTTAAAGAGGAAGCAATAACTCTCCCAGGAAAATCTGTAACGATCAGCAATAATACTCTTCTGAAACGCCACACTTTGGCAGATGTCTCTAATCAAAGGTTACTCTCTATAAGCAATTAACTGTTGCCTCAGCATTTTCCCACGACACTAAACCACACATGGTATTTAGTCGTCTCTCGCTAAAGGTTGCCGTTGCCACATGTAGTTAGAGAGAGCGTTCTGACACCGTCCGGTTCAGATGCCTCTGGATTTTGTGCTATTTTGAGAAGATGAAATAAAGATTACGTTCGGCCACGACGACTGATGTGTTTCTTTCGAACAGACGTTTAGTGGGACTCTTGGCAGCCCAGCATGCCCAGGCTGGGGAAAATAATAGGGGCAAATTCAAAAGAACTCTTCAAGTGTAAATTTGGGGTGGTTTCTCCCCGTTGATTACATATATATATATATATATATATATATATATCCACATATGAGAATCTATAAACTTTAGCTAACTTTAGAAGTAAATTTCTGGCAATCTTAAGAAAATGTGAAAATTTTAAGGAGAGATTTGTCTTTTTTGTTTTTTTTTTTTTTTTTTTTTTTTTTTTTTTTTTTTTTTTTTTACTTCAAAACATGGGTTCGATTCTCACTGCTGACTTGAATGTTCATAGCCTTTTCAAATAATGTTTAAAGAACAGGCCTTGTGTAATTAAACCTTGCGTACAAAAAGAGTAGAGCATGGCGCTCCATATCAAACCCAACACTTCTAAAAGTTGGCATAAAATAAAATTGCGCAAAGAGTAAGGCATGATTTTTATGTTCGTGCTACATTAAACAAAGTTGGTTGAAGAAAAGTATTGTCATATACGGAATCATTAACGAGGCAGAGAAGTTGTTGCATTAAATAACACATTTTTGTTTAAATTCAAAAGCACACAAATTTAATGCTTCAGAAAATTAAACAGTCAAGACTTTCAAATTTTTCATTTTTTTTTTTTGTGAGGTTGAAGACATTTGTGGCAGCAACTATCCCAAGTTATTATAAAAATATTATTATCATAGGGCCTTTTATTTAACGGAGATAGGAAATATGAATATAACAATAATAAATATATTGACTTGATTAGAGGAGATAAGAAGTATTATAAAAAAAAAAAAAAAACTTCGCTACCTTGATTTTTTTTCTAGTTTTCTTAATCAGATAAACTGCATGAGTTTGTATCAGATAATAAGGAAAATACAAAGATAAGCCTTTTTAAGCCACGTTTAATAATACTTTGAAAAGCTATTTCTAGGTCACTGCATCTACATGATAAAGATTTTTTCACAACATGAAAAATATATTAAACATTTCATGCATATGTCAATCATATTTTTTCTATTTGTTTATATTCATAAAAATGACTTATTTATGCGTATGTTTAAGACAAAAAAAATCTAGTTTGTAAAGTAATGTAATTATCTTTAATATTGTTATTTCAATGAAAATGTTTACAACATTATCGTTTGTATTTTTAATGTGTAGTTAGAAATATTAGAAGTAATTAGACACATCTGAATAATTGCAATAACTTTATATTTTATCGTATATAAACGCAGGAATGCATTAATATATTCATATGTTGGTTTGAAAGGTGTGTGAATGCATACAAGTAGATAAGGCTTCTAATGAAATCAGTCAATAAAGATGCATCAGTTTAGTTGATATTACACATAAAAAACTGCGTCTCATAATGTGGGTATTTTGATATTCCAGATTTATTTCAGGAAAAATCAATCATGTCTTAACCACCTATTCTTTTTATCAGTAAATCAAATCATATTTAAATGTTTAAACCCAACATCGGCACATAAACTGTAGCTCTAGATGAGTGTAAATAACGAAAGTTTGGTCAGTCTAGCCGTTGAACCTTAGACCGAATTTTATGTTTTAACACAGGTAAAAGATACAATAGTTTCCATGTTAAACATGTTTTTCATTTTTTAAAGCTGAATTAATTATTTGTCCAGGACTTTAAATTTTTAAACTAATATATATATTTGCTGTATAATATTACTGTTATTAAACTGAATAATATTATTTTAATTTTAAATGCATAAAATTGGTTTTCATGCTTAAAAGTTATAATGTTGGTTCCATATATATAGCAAGTCTAGAGTGATTGAATTGAACTTTTTAGACCATTTGTTGTAAATCTTTTATATTGAAGATTTCCAGTAAAAGTCTTCATTTTAATGCATGCGTGTCACTAGTAACTAATTTGAGTTAACCCTTAATTTGGTCTGGCCGCTACACCGGACATATATATTTATATTTATAACTACTATATAACATAACTGTCAGTGTTCGCCACAGCGGACATTAATTATCTCAAAAATGGAAAATATTTTTTTTTCTTTATTTTACAGAGATCCTAATGTCTATACAGACATGGGAAAATAACAGAAATTAAAAAATATTTGAAAAAAAAAATCTTGTCAAATTAAGGGTTAAGTATAAATGGACAAATTATGTCTAAAAAATTAATTTTCAAAGATTTGTTGTCCTGTGTTAGGCATTAATACACTGACGTAAGCAAAAAAAAATAATTGCTTAATTCAACGATATAATGTTTTTTGCAATGGACTACTAAACAATGTTGGAGAAGTATTATATCTAGAGAAATGTTCATAATATAATTTTTTCATAAATATTTTATAGGTTATTTAGAAAGATATCAAATTCCGTACATATCTACGCTAGTGGAAGTCAATTGTTATAAAAACAATGAAATTGACAAAATATTTCTGTAATATTAAATGCTAAACTAGAAAAAAATTTAATATATTTGTAGTCTAAATTATGTAATAGGCTTCTTAAAAATCTATAGTGCAGTTGTAGTAAATTTTACATTCTCTATGGTGGAAAATTCGTAGTATAGAAAGGAAAGGTTTATTCAGTTTATGTTAATGGAAAATAATATCTGAGTTTATTAATTAATATGAATCATTTTTTCCATATTTTGTGGCATTTATAAATACCAGAGAACACAACAAAGCAAAAAAGCTACTGCCTTGTTTTTCGCAGTACATCTGTTGATGAAGTTTCAAGGAAACACATCGAAATAGCTGAACGATTTATTTATTATTTTAATAGTGAAATTTTTTCTTCAAAGAAAAGCACAAGAGATAAGGTGTCATGTTATTTGTAAGTGCCATGACCAAGCCCAGCACCTTAAAAATGATTTCGAATGGATATTAGGATTTACAACTGTGGGATTCTAATCCTGGGACACCTGCAGAGATAGACATTGCCAGACATTTTAGGCCTCATTTGGCCTTTTGTGAATGATACATAAAGTATATAGGGAGTGAACTTATATCTAAATTAAGAAGTTAAAAATAAATCTTTCTAACTACTTTAAGAAGAAAGAAGAAGTTTGAAAATTATTTAGGTTTACTTACAGTAAAAACTAGGCATAACTAATTCAGTTAATTTCCTTGAAATAAATGAAGGAGCCATTTAGTCTTTAAATATTTTGCTCTGCGTTACACACTATATTATATTTCAGAATAATGCAATGTCAGTAGTATTTCTTTTCTGACAATCTACGAGGTTATGTGTCAGTCTGATACTGATAACGATATATTTCCCCCTCTAAATCTTTTGATAAATGTAAACAGAAACATTAAGTGTGAGTTTCCAGTGCGTAGGAGTCTATTCAGTAACTGAAAAGGAGATATATAGAATAGTGAGTTCTCTTTCAAATAATTATTTCACGAAGAAAAATTATACAATCTGATGCAATGATAAAAAAATCTTAAATAGTCTTATGAAACTTTAGTTAAAAGCCTTCTTTATAATGAATAAAAGGAAATTTCAATCCATTAAATGGTAGAAAATTTTAATTTTTATTGGAATATCATTAATTTTTGAGTTCAAATATATTAGTGAGTTATTAATAAAATTTAATTTTAAAACAGCCATTAATCACAAGGCATATTTCGTAGTACAGGTAAATGTATCAACATATTTAGTCAAGAACTTTTATCAATTCAACACCAACAAAATGATTTCACTGTCTTTCAGTTACGTGTTCAATGCATGTAAGAATTCTAATATTTAAAAACATTTAATGGTTTATTTTAGTTGTATACATTGGTATTTCCATTACAGAGAACGCCCAACATTTGAAATGAACTGTGTTTGAAAGAAACATTTTCCATTTTATTAATAGCCACTCTAAGATTTTAATACCAGCAATCTTATTTCCCCCGATTATTTAGCAAGCGTTAAGAGGTAGCCTCGTTTTTACTTTCATTACTTTCTCCCCCCCTTTTCACGAATGAAAAGGAAAATAAACTTAATATGTGACCTCCTGTTCCCGACTGAATCTGTAATAAGGTAAAGTAATCCCAGGATATTTGGTAAATTGTTCTTTCTGAAGACGCAGGTGCTTAAGCCTAACTCAATGGGCCAACACACAGTGAATAAGCAAGGCATTTCATGTTGACTTTTGAACTCTTTTCTTTTCTTTGCACATACTATAAAGTATTTCGACTAAAATTTCTATTCTACTGTAGTATATGAAGGCACCGAGTTTTGATGAAAAAAAGTATAAAAAGATGAAAAAAAGATATGATGGCGCGTAACTTTGTTGATATAGATTGTGTTTTCAATGCAAGACTCAAAATTCCGTGAAAGGAAAATCTTACGGGAAAAAATTAGGAAAGCACTTCACACAGATATTCGCAAGTTAAAATTACTTTAGAAGCCTTTATTGAAAGCTTCAATAATGTGCACTGAGTGAAGATTTTGAGTAATTGAAATAGATTATATTTTTAATTTTACCTCCGACAATGGAAGAAAGATATTCCCATGGGGGGTTTCATGTGAATTTTTCGCTTTATTTAAATTTTGAAACCCCAATATTTAAAATTCGTTTATGATAATTTATGAAAACAAATGTAGACATTCACATTATAACGCTGCCATCAGAAATTTATTTTATAATTTTTAAAATTTTTGCTAAAGCTATTTTTAAATATAGAAATGATTTCCGTTTTGTATGAATCAATGAAAAATATTCTGCCTTAGTAATGGACAATAATAATTTAATGTTGAAATGAGAGTATATGTTCACTGAAATATCAGCAATTTTACTGGACTTATTTCAATTTTTAAGCAAGTAGAAGTAAATCTGCATATTTTTAAAGAACAATTAATCTTTTTTTCTAAAATATTTTGTTTAATCTATGTGAACTATAATCGATATATAAATTTACTCCGCTTAGATGAGGGAGATTTTCAGTTTGCCCTTTTTAGTTACACGATTCAACGTTGAGTCTATAGAGCGAAAGGCATGGAGTTTTCCTGGTTTTCCTTCAAATTCAATGCAAATGGGAGTATGCTACTAATAGTTACATATTTGGAAAATGGTTTTTTTTCACATAAACAGATACAAATAAGCATGTAATTATTATGGTGAACTGATACCACGAAGAGTACTGCGAAGAGATTAACAATTATGTTTATCTTCGGAATAATTAAATAAAGCACCAACTTTTAGTCCTTAGAATAAAAGAAAATCTACAGAATAAAATCTCGAACAATCGAAATATATTTTTATGATCTTTGAAACTTTTGAATTTTGAATTGCATGCATTTAGTTACACGATTTTGTTCGACAAAAAGAAAAATTACCCTAATTAAGAATAAGGGCAATGTTTTGATTTTAATAAAAAGAAAGAATCTAGTTTACGTAGTGACAAATTATTTACACAACGAAATAATGCTGTTGATAAACATACCATACAACACGACGTTCGAATGTCAAGATAATAAAGCCTTACAACAGGCTTAACCCCTTCCGGTAAAATGACGAGTCTAACTCGTCATTAGTTTTTCATTCCATACCGCACAATGACGAGCTATACTCGTTATGCGATTAAAGTTACTGTTAAATATGATAATTAATTTAGTTTAAAAATTCTAGTGTACTGAATTTGGCAACACTTTTATCACTTGTGAAAATCACAAGTCACTATTGCATATTGTTTACTTAGAATTTCTTGGTACAAGTCATTGCCAAATTAATGAGTCAGAATAAAAGAAAACCTACTAAGAAATGCCGTGTGTGTTACAAGAATCAAATTAAAAGTGAGACTACTTGGTGGTGTAAACAATTAAGAATTCCTTTGCACTTTGTTTTGAAAAGTAACACTAGCTTGAAGACTATTATCTGTATACCTTATTAATGTTTTGCTTTGATATTTTCTTAATTTTACTATTTCTGATATTATTTAACACTATGTAAAAAGTGGATTTTAATTAAGAATATGTAAGAATTGTAAAATGAAACAAGTTTTTTAAATAAAAATTAAACGGTTATTTCATGCACAGTTTTTCATTATTAAATCATACCGGAAGGGGTTAATATAGTACACGACGGTAGTGCATTCAGTTGCAACTAAGAAAACAGAAATGGTAACTAAATACAAAGTGATTTTCCATCGTTAATTGAAAATTAATTAAAAAATTGTTAAATGAACTTATAACTACAGTTTCATCAATTTGTTTACGAATCCGTTTAGAACGTTTTCAGTTCAATAACACTCTTTAATGCTTCATGTAGCCACTGGAAACACAGATATTGTAACTAAATAAGATGATTACAGGTTTGTTGGTCAAAGAAGCAGTATTTATAAATTATTGAAGTTTGTGATGTGTATTCATCTTCCTGTGGTTGAAATATAGTTTTTTGATTGTAGAAAGAAGCTAGGAGATCGCAAGGAGAAACTAGGAGCGAATGAGAGATCTGTTTTGCATGGGGCTTAAAAGCAGTTCATAGTCACTATTCTTAAAAAGGATACATTGCTATATGCAAGGCTTCAGTTAGCAACAAAATATCACAGTTTGTTACTTTCATATCAGCGGAGGTTTCTCTGGAATTGATCCAAAGGTAGAATGCATAGGGATTCAGAAATTAAATCCTTTTTTTAATTTTTAAACTAAATGGATTCAAAACCCAAATAATAAAAGTTTGATAAATTATAACTTGTTTTGAGCTGATTTATTTAGTTGTATTATTGCAACACGCAAAACTCTGAATATAAGTGTAAATTATTAATTATATTTTCAGCGGTGTAATTGAGCTTCGAAATAATTGTTTAGATAGCTGTAACTAGACGACTACATTTCTGCTGTCAGCATTAAGTCTCAATTTAATTAATCTCTCTGTAGCATAAATTCCCCCTAAAAATCTAACAAACTATTTGCGATGCAATAAATTTACTTTCCATTTATTGTTTGCTTATTAGAATGTAAAACAATCAATGAAGTCAGTTTCGAAATTACGCTTAAATTACATTCCCAACTATTATTTCCGAAAATTCTTAGAAATTTTGTCAAATTATGTTACTTATGAAAGAATAAAGTAAGATAAGGTTTCAAACATTCCATTACTATATGATTGGAATTCAGTCCATCAGGGATGTTTTCATTATAGTAAAAATCTTGAAGATGTTGAAACACGTAAAGTTTATTAAGATAATTTAATAGTAATGATAGTTTAATACCAAGAATTTACAAGTTATAAGTCTTATGTAATATTAATAATAAAAATAAATGTGACGCTAAAAATTTATTATCGCATATTTTTTATTCTAATTCATTGAGAGTTTTAACGTTAAAGCTGATTTTATCAAGGGAATATTAATAGTAATTATAAATCTAGTAAAAAAAAACTTTTTTTTTTACTGTAACATTTAAATTTACTATCATATGTAGCAAAAATATCTATAATTTTTTCAGTACACAAATTTTAATATCACATGGATTTAAATTAACTTTAAACCCCGATTTGATAAACTTGACAATATGCATTATATTTATTATATATATTGCTATGAAACAATTATTTTGTTTATTCCAAAAATAAGAAAAGGCTTTAGAATATATTTTATAGCAAAATTTAGCGATAGAGGAGGAAACGAAGATAATGGTATTAGCTACATTTTTTCTCATTAATCTTGAAATTTATTGCTAACTTGGGTGTCAAATATTATACCATCAATAAAATAAAAATCTTTCTTTAAATCTTTTGCTGGAAAATAGATATAAGAGTAATTTATGAAAATATTTATATAAAATATATGATGTTTAATGATCCAAAGAAATGACCATTGTGTAATGATGCAGCCCTAAATTAAAATAATTAATATATTTTATAGCAAAATTTAGCGATAGACGAGGAAACGAAGATAATGGTATTAGCTACATTTTTTTCTCATTAATCTTGAAATTTATTGCTAACTTGGGTGTCAAATATTATACCATCAATAAAATAAAAATCTTTCTTTAAATCTTTTGCTGGAAAATAGATATAAGAGTAATTTATGAAAATATTTATATAAAATATATGATGTTTAATGATCCAAAGAAATTACCATTGTGTAATGATGCAGCCCTAAATTAATATAATTAATATATTTTATAGCAAAATTTAGCGATAGATGAGGAAACGAAGATAATGGTATTAGCTACATTTTTTCTCATTAATCTTGAAATTTATTGCTAACTTGGGTGTCAAATATTATACCATCAATAAAATAAAAATCTTTCTTTAAATCTTTTGCTGGAAAATAGATATAAGAGTAATTTATGAAAAATTTACATAAAATATATGATGTTTAACGATCCAAAGAAATGACCATTGTGTAATGATGCAGCCCTAAATTGTGTTAATATATTTAAAAAAAATTAAGAAAGTTATTTTGGTTTCAAGAAATATTGAATAGTTTTTTAACTATTAAGAAAGGAATTTAAGGTATTTATTAGCTGGGTATAAGTTAATTCCTTTTTAACAATTATTTGATATTTCTTAACCTATTTAACCCCTTCCGGTACGATTTAATAATGAAAAACTGTGCGTGAAGTAACCATTTATTTTTTATTTAAAAAACTTGTTTCATTTTACAATTCTTACATATTCCTAATTAAAATCCCCTTTTTACATAGTGTTAAATAATATCAGAAAAGGTATAATTAAGAAAATATCAAAGCAAAACATTAATAAGGTATACAGATAATAGTCTTCAAGATAGTGGTACTTTTCAAAACAAAGTGCAAAGGAATACTGAATTGTTTACACCGCTAGGGAGTCTCACTTCTAATTTGATTCTTGTAACACACACGGCATTTCTTAGTAGGTTTTCTTTTATTCTGACTCATCAATTTGGCAGTGACTTGTACCAAGAAATTCTAAATAAACAATATGTAATAGTGACCTGGTATTTCCACAAGTAACAAAAGTCTTGCTAAATTCAGTATACTAGAAATTATAAACTAAATTAATTATCATATTTAACATTAACTTTAGTCGCAGGACGAGTGTAGCTCGTCATTGTGCGGTATGGAATGAAAAACCAATGACGAGCTAGACTCGTCATTTTACCGGAAGGGGTTAACTGAAACAGGAAGAGCATACTTATAAAAACTTAAAGGTTAATTACATGGTTTTCATAATTAAAGTGACTGAGACGTAAAAATAGTCAAATCATGTTTTTAATTTTTGTAACTAACATTAGGAAGATATTATGCAGGTATATAAATTTTATTTCTTTTGCCTTATTAACAGTAACTGTAAGATTTGAAATACAATTAAACATTAAAATAACAAAGGTAAAATTCACGGGTTTTCTTTCAAGGGTTTCAAGAACATGCTTTCTTGTTTTAATATTTATTTCATATCCCTACCTTATTGCAATTATAATTTGTGAGTTTGCATTTCAGCATTTATTTTATTTCACCTGAATTTTCCCCTTCGGTTTCCTGATGGAAAAGATATTTCAAGTTAGGGATGTTATATGGATTCAGGAATTAATCCATAATCAGTAATTAGAAATCAAAGTTTACTATTAGAAATTCACAAAACAATCTCAATTGCGTGTGATGATGCGATTTAGATCTGTTATATAATTGATTCATTAATACAATAAGTAAAATGTTCGGGATCTAAATCTGACCTCATCACATCTTTGTAAAGATATATAGGACCATAAATTTCTATTCAACGGATATTGTTGTCTTGTACGGTGGTCTCGGGCGGGGTTCTGATCCCAGTCCCAGATTAGAATCCAGTCTCTGTACTTGACATTAAATAAGAATGTACCTATGTGGAGTATTTATGAGTCCCTAAGGGACAGTGCCCAATTAGAAGGGATAAGTTTTGGCATGTTGGCGGTCTCAAGTCGGGTTGAAGCAGGCCACTGAAATTCTTACAACTATCCCGATTGGATGACAAGAAGGAGGAGGAGGGGTTCGGAGGTCCCAGGGAAGAGGTTCGGAGGTCCCAGAGAAGAGGTTCGGAGGTCCCAAAAGAAGAGGTTCGAAAGTCGGGAGTCCAGTCGGGTCCGACGGAAGTTGTTCGTGAGTCCAGGGGAGAAGGTGCTTGATAGTCCAGACTGGGAGAGTCCAGCCAAGTCCGACAGGAAGTGTTCCTGCACCAAATAGTACGGCCGCACCCCAAAGACTCAGGAGGAAGCCCCTGACCTATAGCTTCCCTCTCCTGATCAGCCATAGATACCCTTCAACCAGAAGTGTTCCGGGCCCAACATTTTAGACCCACAAAGGTACCCCAAATTTACATACATTTTTTTAAATTGAGATTAGGTCCTCTATCTATTTACAAAACTACTTAAGTAAATAAAAAATTTGTCAGAACTAATTTAGAAGATGTTAACAAAGCTGATTTTATGAAAATTAGCATCAGTTTTGTATGTAAATAGATGTATATATATCATAATAAATTTACTTTTATTTTTTAATATTAAGCTAGTCTCGGTTGCTGTCAATTTAGCTGTTAGTTTATTTTCATTTTTATGCCTGCAGTTTCTCAGAACCTGTGGTTAAATTTAGTACAAAAATACTTAACACAACGCAATTAAAAATAAATCACCACCATACATTTGATCACAGGTTGATGCTCAAATATAAACGAGGACCACACGACATTGCGTGTATAATATACTTTATTCAATCTGTGATGTATAGTTTCAAAATTTGGCAGCAGGATATATCTAGAATGGTCTCTGTATAATAGAAAAAAAAAGATGTTGTGACACAGGAAAAGAAAATGTTCCAGGAAGAAATGAAACAACAATAAATTAGTTTACAAAAAATTCACTGAGAAGAAAAGTTTGAAAAATATTTTCACAAATTCCTACATAATCCTAAAAACAATCTTCAAATTCTGCATCGTAAAATTCGGTAATATTAATAAATGGAAAATAAGATTAGTGAATTCTAAAATTGTACGAATTATTCCAATTTTAGAGAAATTTTATTGTAAAAATTTGGATTCTTAAATTAAAAAAGTTAAAGGATTTTATTTGTTCAAAAAATTTTGGTTGTTCTGGGAATTGTATCATTTGTTCGGAAAAGCTGTGTGATACAAGTAGTTATCCATAATTTTAAAATATAAATATTTAAAATCTAAAAAATTTTATATACAATGATCTTTATACGTAAAATTCTTCTGCCTGTGTGTTTGTAAGAGAACTCTTAAATGTCTGGACTGGTTTTGATGAAATTTTGTGTATGTTATTAAGTTGATTCGAGAATGGTTTAGATTCCCAATTTGATCCGATAGAAATTTTTTTAATTAAAAATCCAGAATATCGCGCTTATAAAGATTATTATAATGCCGATTGAAACCTTTAATTACCAACATATCTGTGGCGCAGTGGTCAGCGAAACGAGCTTTAGTACGAGAAGTGCCAGGGCTGAATCCCCGTACAGACGATGTAAAAATTTTAATCTAATCTAACCACGTGTGTGATGGTTGTACGCACGGTGGCGTCAAGTATTTTTAAAATATTTTTTATGCCACACTTTCAAATTAAAACGGTCCAATTTATAATTTATTTAAAGATATTTTACAATTGTTGGATATACAGCTTAAAAACAAGACACCGTCTGTCGGGTAATCTAGCATATATATATATATATATATATATATATATATATATATATATATATATATATATATATATATATATATATATATATATATATATATATATATATATATATATATATATATATATTATATATATATATATATATATATATATATATATATATATATATATATATATATATATATATATATATATATATATATATATATATATATATATGTAATCGTCCAGGGGACCAACCCAGCCCTGAACTTACATTTGAAAACTTCTTTTTAAATTGCCCCTATTATTTTCCTCAGCCTGAGCATGCTGGGCTGCAAGTGTCCCGCTAACCTTCCGTTAGAAAGAAGCACACCATTCGTCGTGGCCGAACTTAACTTTATTTCATCCTATAAACGTAGCACGGAATCCAGAGATGTCTGAACTGGACAGTGTCAGAACGCTCTCTGTGATGCCAACCTTCTGCGAGAGACGGCTAGAACCAGTGTCTGTTTTTCTGACGTGGGAAAAATGCTGAGGCAACTATTTTAATTGCTTATAGAGAGTAACATTTGACTAGAGCCATCTGTAAAGTGTGGCGCCTCAGATGACTATTATAGCTGATCGTTACAGATTTTTCCTATGAGAGTTATAACTTTCTAATTAAAAATGCCAGCTATATCATTTTCTGTTTTGGGAATCATAGAAAGAATTTCGGGGTTCGGCTGAAGGAATGAAAACATTCTCGTTTAAATTGGATGGCTGGGAAATATGGTTAATATAACGAGAAGAAATTAATATCTACAATAATGAATAGGGAAAATGGATAATTTTGGAATAGGCTTTAGGGCTTACATATTGATATTATTACAGATATATATATATATATATATATATATATATATATATATATATATATATATGCGAATGTATGTGTAAGTGTATAAAGCTTTGCGGTAGTTGCCTTATGCCACTTGGTCAAACCAAGCACGATTGGGAGACAGACTACTAGATTTAAAGCAAAGGGGAGCACCCTTCGTTTTCAAAGAGCACCTCAAGGCTGAAAGTACGACTTATGCTTAAGTGGGTCCTCATAAATATGAAGCAGGGACCAAGCAGAAGACCATAGACTTGGCCTGCCATCTTCAGAGGTATTAATTGGAGAACTTGGAGGACATTGTGACCACGAACATATTTTACGTACTTAGTTATGTCGTGTAGTCCTCGTTTATATTTGAGCATCAACCTGTGATCAAATGTATAGTGGTGATTTATTTTTAATTGCGTTGTGTTAAGTATTTTTGTACTAAATTTAACCACATGTTCTGAGAAACTACAGACATAAAAATGAAAATAAACTAACAGCTAAATTGACAGTAACCGAGACTAGCTTAATATTAAAAAAAAGTAAATTTATTATAATATATATACATCTATTTATATACAAAACTGATGCTAATTTTCATAAAATAAACTTTGTCAACATCTTCTAAATTATTTCTGACAAATTTTTTATCTACTTAAGTAGTTTTGTAAATAGATAGAGGACCTAATCTCAATTTAAAAAAAATGTATGTAAATTTGGGGTACCTTTGTGGGTCTAAAATGTTGGGCCCGGAACACTTCTGGTTGAAGGGTATCTATGGCTGATCAGGAGAGGGAATCTATACATCATCCGTTGGTCTCGTCAGGGGCTTCCTCCTGAGTCTTTGGGGTGCGGCCGTACTATTTGGTGCAGGAACACTTCCTGTTGAACTTGGCTGGACTCTCCTAGTCTGGACTAGGAGAGTCCTTCTTCTCTGGACTTATGAACAACTTCCGTCGGACCCGACTGGACTCCCGACTTTCGAACACCTTCTTTTCGGACCTCCGAACCTCTTTTCTGGGACCTCCGAACCATCCTCTCATGTTTTAGATTTTTCATATTTAATTATTTCAACCTTGTCCCCTCTTCCTTCTTGTCATCCATTCGGGATAGTTGTAAGAATGTCATTGGCCTGCTTCAACCCCGCCCTGAGACCGCCAACGTGCCAAACCTTATCCCTTCTAATTGGGCACTGTTCCTTAGGGACTCATAAATACTCCACAAAGGTACATTCTTATTTAATGTCAAGTACGGAGACGGGATTCTAATCTGGGACTGGGATCAGAACCCAGCCCGAGACCACCGTACAAGACAAAAATATCCGTTGAATAGAATTTTATGGTCCTCCATCTCTTTACAAAGATGTGATGAGGTCAGATTTAGATCTCGAACATTTTACTTCATGTATGAATGAATCAATTATATAACAGATCTAAATCGCCTCATCACAAGTTACCTTTAACGAACATGGCGGATCAAAGGCGGATTCTGGCTCCGAA
>CM063502.1:116428196-116453196 GCA_032207245.1 Pardosa pseudoannulata | reverse complement strand
TGCCATTTGATGAATTTTTATGGAAGATCTTATTTGTAGATTCATATATATTTATGCTAGCTCTTTTATACATCTATCTGTATTTACCTAGTATATAGATTTTTATATTGTTTTTATGCTAAAACTTTTTTCTTAAGCAACAATTGTCTTTTGTTGTTATGTTTGCATTTCATAACGGATAATTGAAATGCCAACTGAAATTCTTTTAAAGAATAATGAGAATTGGAAACGAGCCAATATAGGTGAGAACATATCAGTGCTCTTATGTCCTCGGTAAACCATATTAGGTGGATCTATAACTGCATTAAGATGTAGAGTTCTGTAGATATATGTAGATTTCTCTCTGGATCTTGGCCGAATGACGGCTGAATGGTTAGGGTGCTGATATTCGGTACCAGAAATCATGTGTTCAAATCCCACTGTAGCAAGGATGTCCGTAGCCATGCGTAAACGGCTTTAAGAAGTAGGTCTCGGTCTCATTAGCCATAATGTTTGCAAAATAGTAGACTGTAGAACTCAAAACCAAACCTCTTTGGATCTTGCGTAACCAGGAAATTCCCTTATAATTTTCTTGACTCTTATCGAACTTATTACCACCACTAGCATTTAAATTCAAAGAATTATGTCGTAGGCTATCATTCAACTTTTAGAGAAAAATACTAGAATATTCTAAATGCTTCTGGAGTGCTTTATATAGATAATAAAACTAAAATGTTTATCATTGCAACAAAAATAAAATTTAATAACTATTATACACCCAACAGAATTTCCTATGACCTCTATCAAAAATTTACGACTAGCTTCTCTCCAGTACAAAATTTAAAATAATAAAGATTAATTTCAGATTTTATCTTGTTAAATATGAATGCGTCCATAAAAAATTATCATGGTTTAAAAAATGCATTCTCATAATAGCGTAATTAGTACAGTACAAGATCAATTTCATTAAGAAATAGAAGCCGCCTGGCAAAAAATTTCGGAAAGTAGACAGTTAATAACATTTATCGATTCGGTAATAGCTCGATTTTTGTGACGCCTAAATTCGAAACAAGTGAACTCGAGGGAGAAAAATAAGGGAATTGAATGAAACATCAGGGAGACAGCGGAACGTTTAATGCTCAGAAGAAGAGAATTAAAATGTCTGATGGTATTACTTACGTACTTAAAGATAATGAGATTTCATTAGAAAAAGAATCTGTGTGTTCATGTGTGCATGGTTGTTGATTATGAAGGATTACGACTGGATTTAGTCTTAAAGTGGCATTTAAATTAAATAAGAGAGGAATTCAGTTTCATCTCACGAAGAAGTTACAGCGTCATCTTGAAGTTCATGATAAGGAAGGAGTAATAGTAAAAAGCTATTTTGAAATCGATAGAAGAGAACTTTCAAATTACTCAGATTTTATGCTGATAGGTTGCCCCTAAAATTTAATTTCCGTTTTGTAATGAGAAATATTTCAAAAATAGGTCCAATTATATTTTTCATCTCTGTTTTCTTGAACTTCTAAAGAAAAGAGAAAAAATCTGACATTGACTGCTTTAAATATATATATTTTTAGAAATTTTCCACTTTAAGTACACGGATTTGCATGTTCATATGTGTATAGTTATTGATTATGAAGGATTTTGATTGAGTTTAGTATGAACACGACATTTAAGTTATATAAGCGATGAATTTACTTTCATATCATGAAAAAGTTACAGCGTCATTTTGAAGCTATTTTGAATTAGAGTAAGATAAAGTTCAAATTACAGTGATTTTATGCTGATAAGTGTTTACAGTGATTTTGTGCTGCTCAGATGTCCTGTAAAGTAGTAATTACGGTTTTTTAATGAGAGATATTTAAAAGTAGGCACAATCCTACTTTTCGTCCCTGGTTTCTTAAACTTAAAAAAATTATATGTTCTGACTAGACATGAAAACTTTGAAAGCCTTAAATTAAGAGATTTTATATACTATTTGATTCTAATACATGGATAGTTAAAAGAAATTTTTTATAATACATATAAGTACAGAAAAATACAGAAACAGTTATTACTTACCAAACTAAAAGAATAATATTTTCTTTGTTGAATAATTAACAAGACTTATTAATAGTTTTACTTCCTTTTCCAAGAGAAACTGTGGTTAAGGATTTACTGAGTAACCAAAAGTATTTAAATATCCTAAATAATTCATCTAATCTAGAATCGAAAGAATAATAACAAGAAATAAAAGGATGTGATTTTTCATAATTTTAATAAAAAGTATCAAATTATGTGCTTAAAGCTTATAGAAGATAATTAAAACTTAATGCATTTAAATGTTATATACGAAAACATTATATTTATCCTTTAAGTTGGATATTAAAATAGAATGTAATGATTTTAAATTATACTGTGTTATTAATGCAAAGATAAAAAATTATAAACATATAACTTATACTAAATTATTTAAAATAAAACGCACACAAAATATACATTTTCCCTATTAAAGATCTTAAAAAAGAGTATGTTTTACAGTTTTGGGTATTAAGTATTGTAAAATCGTGAGATATCTTTTATTTGGTGAAGATAAAAACTAAAAAGGGACTAAAATAATTTTTTGAAAATAAATAATTTAACTTTATTTTTAACTGAGGTCTAAATTCATTATCAAATTATCATTTATGTTCAGTTTATTAGAGATAAAGGAATAATTGATGAAGCTTAAACTCAAATTTCAAGTTAGGTAATCCTGGATGACATAATATAATTTTAAAATATTTATTTTTAAAATATTTATTTTTAATGTATTCATAGTCTCTGTGTTATACAATAAAAGTTCTTATTAAAGACATTTTGCTACCAATTAAGTAATAATTTATATGAAAAAGTACACAACAAGGAAACGTTTTATAATCTGTTTTAAAAAAGTCTATTTAAACTTTGGACTACAAGCATAAAAATTTAAATTTTATATTAGAACAGTCAGAGAAATTATACAAAATTATTGTTTCCGAAACATATATGTATTTAACAATATTAATTTTTAGTTTGAGACTTTCTTAAGCTACAGGCATTTTGATGAAATAAACCCAGTCTATTTTTACTACACGCATAATTGCAATCATTTATGTTAAAATTTTTTACAATAGGATGAAAAAAATCCTTTTGGATTGAAAATGAGACTTCTGAAAAACATTCCTGTGAATTTATTTCTGGGAAAAATAATCTTCATCTTTCATTCTTTACTTTCTCTAATTTACTTACACTCTTTAATTGGAAGCATTATAAAAGGTAAAAATACATTTTTACAAACTGTAATTGGAAGCACTCTAAAGAGTAAAAATACATTTTCCCCTGAATGTTATTCCCCTAACTTTCTCACTTGATTTCTGACATGCTAAACCTTTAATCGTCTATTCAGAGGCTGTTTTGAGACTTGGCTTTTTGATAATTGGTGACCGAAAGGGAAATTGCTTTTAAGGAAACCTAACCTCAGTACAAAATCACATTCTTCGGTCTAACACGGAATCATTTAACTGTTACGTTAACTAAATTTAAAGAAAGGGCTACACTTTAAACCAAATTTACTCTATAAGTAGAGTAATAAGTTAGAGGTATAATAGGAAATTTGTTAGTTTATTGTATCGGCAAGTTTGTGTAAATTTTAAAGTAAAGAATATTACATAGCATTGCAGTTTCTCCATATATTTTTCTTTAGCAATACTTTTAATTTACTTTTAGACAGTAATTTTAACTAACTAGCCTGATTTTCTAAAAATTTTGCTTTATGACAACCTAATAAGTAGTCATTAAAAACTGATTTTCCAGTAATGCATTGAAAATCCTGGATTAAGAATCAGACATAAAGGTTGAATAAACATATAATTTCTTTATTATGTAACCCATTTCATGAAATAGTTAGGAATAGTTTAAATTAGTTTTTATTTTGTGATTTTATTTTAAAGATGCGTGAATAAATCAAATCCATTTCTTTCACATAAAATATCATATTTCATGCTCTAATCCTTTAGAGCATAATGAAAAAATCCTCTAGAGCTCGGGAAATGAGGCGTGTTGTAATGTATTTCTCTGAATAATATTCACTATTTTCTGTTCATCACTTTAGTAATTTATTTGAAAATTGTAATTCGAAGCACTCTATAGACTGAAAATGCCTTTCTGCATTCTAATACGCTTTTCTGAGTTTATTTAGGGATTTACTATACCTTTAATAGTATATCCTGAGGATGTAACTGTTTTATGGCTTGATTTCCATTTCTGAATAACTGGCTGACCAAATGGAAATTATTTTTAATACGATCGAGAGAATCATATCTCCATGCAAAATCATAACTTTCAGGTACCTTTTAGCTGTCACGTTAGCTAAACTTAAGGAAAGATTTGCGCTATTAATAAAATTATCTCTATAAAAGGGAAGGAATATAGTATGCATTGTTTCTGAAAGTTTGTGTACTTTTAGAGAAGAAATGTTACATAATATTACAATATATTGTCTAATACTTGTTTCGTAGTAGCCCTTTACATTGAGGTCTACACAGAATTTTCCAGCAATTAAGGGCAGTCGGCTCGAATTTTTCTTAAAATATTCTTTGGCATAACTAGTATATCGTGAAAATTTTTTTTAAAACTATATAATATTTACAAATGAAAAGTATATAAATAAAACATTTTCATCATGATTGTGTAGTTATAATTTGTTTTGTTACAACATCTTTATTATTTCATTTACTTCAACCAGTTTTAAAACCTACCCTAATAGAAGCGAATGCAATGTATAATAAAGACTGTTGGAATCAAAAATTGAAGGAATTGCTTTGGTTACCTATATTTTTTAATGTGGTTCTGTGAACATTAGTCTCTGTGAACGTTAGTGTCTGTGAACATAAAAAATATTTGCAATAATATTAATGATCTAAACATTTCAAATAGTAATATTAAATCTCGTTATTTATGCATTATTATAATACTTAAAAAATAAATTAAAGAGAGTCTTAAGCTTAATAATGATGTATATATACACTTATCTATCTATATAAATATGTTATATATATATATATATATATATATATATATATATATATATATATATATATATATATATATATATATATATATATATATATATATATATATATATATATATATATATATATATATATATATATATATATATATATATATATATATATATATATATATATATATATATATATATATATATATATATATATATATATATATATATATATATATATATATATATATATATATATATATATAACAATATTGACTTTAAAAATATAATGAACTTGATTTGTAAAACGAAACAATTTTCAATGAAACAACTCTTATACTTTAAAAAATGTTTAAAGAATTAGAAGGCTCCTTAATTTAATTCAGTTAAAAAATCCTTTCATTATTATAAGATATACCTAACTGATAGAAGATAAATATTTGGGTAATGTACTGAAGATGCATTTTTAATATATTTATTGTGTCTATTTAATATTTTAAACAACACGTTATTTTTGAAGATATATGTCTACTCATTAAGAGTTCGTTGTTAGAGCAAGTACAGAAGAATAAAACATGTGCTAAAGGTTTAAACTACAGTGATGCAAAATCGTACTTTCAGAAAATAATGATATCAAATATATAATAATTTGTATGCCAAAATATGGCTAATTAACAATATTAGTTTCATTTTGTGACTTTAATTTGTTTTTTTCCTTTAATTGTCGATATGTTCACTTCTTAGCAACTCTATTATATTTTTATTGCGTAGAAAAGGATGATAGTTTACGTTAGAAACCTTTGGTATATAATTAAAAAAAAACGTTTAGCGCTCATTCAATAAGGAGTGTGAAAATGTATTTTTCTGAATAATACTCTAAATTTTGTTAAAATGTATCGCATAAAATGGTTTTTAAATTATTACTGGAGGCATTATAATAGGTAGAAATACATTACTGTATAATATATACTTTTTCTCTGCCTTTCTGACTTTTAATTCAGACATATTAAACTCTTAATTGTCCGTACTAGTGGTGTAATAAGACAGAGAATAGGTTACTATGCTGCTTCTGCAACTTTCTGTATTTTTAGAGGAAAAAATAGTGCATAGTATTACAATATTTTGATACATTCTTGTTATATAGTGTATAGTAAAACAAAATGTATTACATTCTACTTTTAAACCATGAGGTAAAGGTTACTACAATGATACAAAATCTTGCTTTTTGATTAGTCATATAAATTTTATAACGTTTTTGTTGACGAAGCATATCTATTTAATATGATTTATCATTATTTTTTTACTTTGATTTTTAACTTTATGCATGCCCTTTTCTGAAATAAATTCAGGCTATTTCCATTGCACAAAAAACATGATAGTTCATGTTGTTATCTTACAATGAAAAAAATTCTTTAGCTCTCAGGAAATGAGGCGTGTGAAAATATGTTTCTGTGAATAACATTCCCCTTTTATTATTCTTTATTTTACTAATTTATTTACAAACTGTAATTGGTAGCATTCTAAAGAGTAAAAATGCCTTTCTCCATTCAGATTTGCTTTACCTCTGCCTTTCTGACTTTATTTCTGACATACTAAACCCTTAATCGTCTTTCCTGGGGCTGTTTTTCGGCTCGACTTGCATTTCCGAATAATTGGAGAACGAAATGGAAATTGCTTTTAATGCGATCGAGGGAATCAAACCTCCGTGCAAAATCACAACCTTCGGGCTAAAACAGGATCATGCTCCTTTAACTGTTACGTTAACTAAACGCAAGGAAAGAGTTGCACTTTTAATCAAATTCTCTGTATAAGTGAAGTAATAATGTAGAGGCACAGTATGAAATGGGTTACAGCGTTGTTTCTGCAAGTTAGTGTACTTTTACAGAAAATAAATATTAAAGAGCGTTTCAGTATCGTAACTCGATACATTCTTGTTTCATTTTATTATTACTTAAAAATTAGGCAATATTATTAGACAATTATATATTTTAGGCAATTTGTTTTTTTCCTTTAACCCCTTCCAGGTTCATTTTATTTTTGGATTATGGGTAAAAAAATTTTCATGCTTATTTTCATACATACAAAGCTTTTTAAACATAATAGTATCATTCGCATACAAAATTTCATAAAAATTAATGTAACTAATATAAAATCAATATAATAAATGAGTAATTTACCTGTATCTGGCTTTCTGTGAGTCATAAATCATTAGACTTTGGAGTCAATTCACACTAAGTATAACTATAAAGCTTAGTATACCTAGCTTTTATCTTGAATTAAATTTTATTTATATCCTTTGCATTTACATAAATGATTATGAAATTATTAATCAAAATTTCATAATTAATGATACAATCGGAAACACGGCACTGCACAGAGTCCAACATCGCAATCTGGACAGTAGAACCCTGTTTCTCTCTTTAACTTATTCCCTCTGGTGTCTCTCTTTGAGCAGTAAATAGTTTAGTAACCAGAAAAGTAAACAAAAGCATTCGAAACCATAAAAAGCACATGTGAGATAATTCGGGAAACACTGATTGCACAGTGTAAAATTTCACAGTGCCCGAGCTGCACTCGGGATGAGCCAGGATGGTAAATTTCGCCTGCCCGAGTTCAGCTCGGGAAAAACTGGGAAGGGGTTAATTGTCGATGTGTTCACTTCTTAGAAGCAATTCTATTATATTTTTATTGTGCAAAAAATGATGATATTTCATGTTAAAAACCTTTGAAATATAATGAAAGAAATCCTTTAGCGCTCATTCAATGAGGTGTGTGAAAATATATTTTTCTGAATAATACTCGAAAGTTTGTTAACTAAACGCAAGGGAAGAGTTGCACTTTTTTTTTCAAATTCTCTGTATAAATGAAGTAATAATGTACAGGCATAGTATGAAATGGGTTACAGCGTTGTTTCGACAAGTTTGTGTACTTTTACAGAAAATAAGTATTACAGAGCGTTGCAGTATCATATCTCGATACATTCTTGTTTCGTTTTATTATTACTTAAAAATCAGGTAATATTGTTAGACAATTATATATATTAGGCAATTTGTTTTTTCCTTTAATTGTCGATGTGTTCACTTCTTAGAAGCAACTCTATTATATTTTTATTGCGCAAAAAAATTATGATATTTCATGTTAGAAACCTTTGGTATATAATGAAAGAAATCCTTTAGCGCTCATTCAGTGAGGTGTGTGAAAATGTATTTTTTTTAATAATACTCTAAAATTTGTTAACTAAACGCAAGGAAAGAGTTGCACTTTTGATCAAATTCTCTGTATAAGTGAAGTAATAATGTAGAGGCATAGTGTGAAATGGGTTACAGCGTTGTTTTGACAAGTTTGTGTACTTTTACAGAAAATAAATATTACAGATCGTTGCAATATCATATCTCGATACATTCTTGTTTCGTTGTACTGTTACTTAAAAATTAGGAAATATTTTTTTCTAATTAACTTAGTTCTTTTAAAATTCTGATTTATAATAAAATAATGACAAGAAATTGAAAAAGACTTTCTAATACTCTGGTGCTGACAACACTGAATAAAGAATCATTAACCTGAAAGTTAAATAAATATATATTTCCTTTATTTTTCAATGCATTTTGTAAAATTAAATGAAGTAGTTTATTACAGTAATTTATTTTTAAATTTTTAAAAGATGAATGAAAATATATTGCTTATTTTGTATGAACAAAATAGTTGACTTCATCAAAATGTTTTTTTTTCCTCAAAATTTAGAATTTTCCTCTGTAAAATATGATTAGAAGAAAAATAATATATTCCACTATGTATTAAATTTATACTATGCAGTATCACATGAAAATAACGTTGAAAGTTTATATTTCTTAGAATCAGTACTGTATGTTTGCACCAGAAATTAATTTCGAGAAGTACCACATATTTTAAAAATTCTTCATGGCTATAAAATATAATTTGCGAATGATACACTAATGTATTTTTACTTTTATAAGTTTCTATAATATTACTAGATTAGTTGAAGATATATGTCTACTCATTAAAGAGTTCGTTGTTAGAGCAAGTACAGAAGAATAAAACATGTGCTAAAGGTTTAAACTACAGTGATGCAAAATCGTACTTTCAGAAAATAATGATATCAAATATATAATAATTTGTATGCCAAAATATGGCTAATTAACAATATTAGTTTCATTTTGTGACTTTAATTTGTTTTTTTCCTTTAATTGTCGATATGTTCACTTCTTAGCAACTCTATTATATTTTTATTGCGTAGAAAATGGATGATAGTTCACGTTAGAAACCTTTGGTATATAATTAAAAAAAAACGTTTAGCGCTCATTCAATAAGGAGTGTGAAAATGTATTTTTCTGAATAATACTCTAAATTTTGTTAAAATGTATCGCATAAAATGGTTTTTAAATTATTACTGGAGGCATTATAATAGGTAGAAATACATTACTGTATAATATATACTTTTTCTCTGCCTTTCTGACTTTTAATTCAGACATATTAAACTCTTAATTGTCCGTACTAGTGGTGTAATAAGACAGAGAATAGGTTACTATGCTGCTTCTGCAACTTTCTGTATTTTTAGAGGAAAAAATAGTGCATAGTATTACAATATTTTGATACATTCTTGTTATATAGTGTATAGTAAAACAAAATGTATTACATTCTACTTTTAAACCATGAGGTAAAGGTTACTACAATGATACAAAATCTTGCTTTTTGATTAGTCATATAAATTTTATAACGTTTTTGTTGACGAAGCATATCTATTTAATATGATTTATCATTATTTTTTTACTTTGATTTTTAACTTTATGCATGCCCTTTTCTGAAATAAATTCAGGCTATTTCCATTGCACAAAAAACATGATAGTTCATGTTGTTATCTTACAATGAAAAAAATTCTTTAGCTCTCAGGAAATGAGGCGTGTGAAAATATGTTTCTGTGAATAACATTCCCCTTTTATTATTCTTTATTTTACTAATTTATTTACAAACTGTAATTGGTAGCATTCTAAAGAGTAAAAATGCCTTTCTCCATTCAGATTTGCTTTACCTCTGCCTTTCTGACTTTATTTCTGACATACTAAACCCTTAATCGTCTTTCCTGGGGCTGTTTTTCGGCTCGACTTGCATTTCCGAATAATTGGAGAACGAAATGGAAATTGCTTTTAATGCGATCGAGGGAATCAAACCTCCGTGCAAAATCACAACCTTCGGGCTAAAACAGGATCATGCTCCTTTAACTGTTACGTTAACTAAACGCAAGGAAAGAGTTGCACTTTTAATCAAATTCTCTGTATAAGTGAAGTAATAATGTAGAGGCACAGTATGAAATGGGTTACAGCGTTGTTTCTGCAAGTTAGTGTACTTTTACAGAAAATAAATATTAAAGAGCGTTTCAGTATCGTAACTCGATACATTCTTGTTTCATTTTATTATTACTTAAAAATTAGGCAATATTATTAGACAATTATATATTTTAGGCAATTTGTTTTTTCCTTTAACCCCTTCCAGTTTCATTTTATTTCTGGATTATGGGTCAAAAAATGTCAATTTTTCATGCTTATTTTCATACATACAAAGCTTTTTAAACATAATATTATCTTTCGCATACAAAATTTCCTAAAAATTAATGTAACTAATGTAAAATCAATATAATAAATGAGTAATTTACCTGTATCTGGCTTTCTGTGAGTCATAAATCATTAGACTTTGGAGTCAATTCACACTAAGTATAACTATAAAGCTTAGTATACCTAGCTTTTATCTTGAATTAAATTTTATTTATATCCTTTGCATTTACATAAATGATTATGAAATTATTAATCAAAATTTCATAATTAATGATACAATCGGAAACACGGCACTGCACAGAGTCCAACATCGCAATCTGGACAGTAGAACCCTGTTTCTCTCTTTAACTTATTCCCTCTGGTGTCTCTCTTTGAGCAGTAAATAGTTTAGTAACCAGAAAAGTAAACAAAAGCATTCGAAACCATAAAAAGCACATGTGAGATAATTCGGGAAACACTGATTGCACAGTGTAAAATTTCACAAGGATGGTACATTTCGCCTGCCCGAGTTCAGCTCGGGAAAAACAGGGAAGGGGTTAATTGTCGATGTGTTCACTTCTTAGAAGCAATTCTATTATATTTTTATTGTGCAAAAAATGATGATATTTCATGTTAAAAACCTTTGAAATATAATGAAAGAAATCCTTTAGCGCTCATTCAATGAGGTGTGTGAAAATATATTTTTCTGAATAATACTCGAAAGTTTGTTAACTAAACGCAAGGGAAGAGTTGCACTTTTTTTTTTCAAATTCTCTGTATAAATGAAGTAATAATGTACAGGCATAGTATGAAATGGGTTACAGCGTTGTTTCGACAAGTTTGTGTACTTTTACAGAAAATAAGTATTACAGAGCGTTGCAGTATCATATCTCGATACATTCTTGTTTCGTTTTATTATTACTTAAAAATCAGGTAATATTATTAGACAATTATATATATTAGGCAATTTGTTTTTTTCCTTTAATTGTCGATGTGTTCACTTCTTAGAAGCAACTCTATTATATTTTTATTGCGCAAAAAAATTATGATATTTCATGTTAGAAACCTTTGGTATATAATGAAAGAAATCCTTTAGCGCTCATTCAGTGAGGTGTTTGAAAATGTATTTTTTTTAATAATACTCTAAAATTTGTTAACTAAACGCAAGGAAAGAGTTGCACTTTTGATCAAATTCTCTGTATAAGTGAAATAATAATGTAGAGGCATAGTGTGAAATGGGTTACAGCGTTGTTTTGACAAGTTTGTGTACTTTTACAGAAAATAAATATTACAGATCGTTGCAATATCATATCTCGATACATTCTTGTTTCGTTGTACTGTTACTTAAAAATTAGGAAATATTTTTTTCTAATTAACTTAGTTCTTTTAAAATTCTGATTTATAATAAAATAATGACAAGAAATTGAAAAAGACTTTCTAATACTCTGGTGCTGACAACACTGAATAAAGAATCATTAACCTGAAAGTTAAATAAATATATATTTCCTTTATTTTTCAATGCATTTTGTAAAATTAAATGAAGTAGTTTATTACAGTAATTTATTTTTAAATTTTTAAAAGATGAATGAAAATATATTGCTTATTTTGTATGAACAAAATAGTTGACTTCATCAAAATGTTTTTTTTTCCTCAAAATTTAGAATTTTCCTCTGTAAAATATGATTAGAAGAAAAATAATATATTCCACTATGTATTAAATTTATACTATGCAGTATCACATGAAAATAACGTTGAAAGTTTATATTTCTTAGAATCAGTACTGTATGTTTGCACCAGAAATTAATTTCGAGAAGTACCACATATTTTAAAAATTCTTCATGGCTATAAAATATAATTTGCGAATGATACACTAATGTATTTTTACTTTTATAAGTTTCTATAATATTACTAGATTAGATTCAAAACATAACAGATTTAAATATGAAAAGTTATTCAGGAAAGAACACTAATCTATAATAAAATGATGATTAGGAATTGAAAAAGACTTTCTAATACTGTGGTGCTGAAAACGCTAGATAAAGAATCATTAACATAAAAGCTAAATAAATATATGTTTCCTTTATTTTTCAATGTATTTTGTAAAATGGAATGAAATATAGTTCATTTTCAAAAGATTAATGAAAAAATATTGCTTATTTTGTAAGAACGAAATAGTTGAGTTCATCAAGCTATTTTTTCCGAAAATTTAGAATTTTCCTCTGTAAAATATGATTAAAAGAAAAATAATATCTTCCATTATGGATTACATTTATACTTTGCAGAATCACATGAATATAATGTTAAAAGTTTGTATTTCTTAAAATATGTAATGTGTGCCCCGGAAAATAATTTCCAGAAGTACCAAACATTTTAAAAAGGCTTCATGGCTATGAAGTATAATTTGTGAATGATACACTAATGTATTTTTACTTGTATTAGATATTATAATATTATTAGATTAGATTCAAAACTATTTATTAATGAGAATTATTAGTTATTATAAGTGAGATTTATTAGTTATTATAATATTATTAGATTTGATCTAAATAGGAAAAGTTTTCCAAAAATAATACTCTTAGAATATTAACCTCTATATGGGTATTCTAAAATAAAATTAATTTTTTCTGACAAATTTATAAAATAACGTATATTTGATAAATTTTATGACTAACTTCTTTTTTTTCTCAAATTCTATCACGCAAGAAAACTACCAGAAAAGTTCACTTTTATAAACTGGTAGCTATAGGCATTTAAAAATGAAACTATTTGGAATCTTAGTAAACCCTGCCTGTAGTGATAAAAGATTATAATAGTGTGTAGTTTATTGTGGGATTTTCTCTAAAAACCTCACTGTGATTAAGAGACAGTTGTAAAATAAATTATCAGTAGTTACAGGCTCTGAACAGTTATTTACAGCGTAAGTCATGTAAGATAATAACAATGGCACCATAATCTGGAAAAATATTTCTTTAGTTGGATGGAATATTTACATTATACGATGCCATTACGGGCACACACATGCCAAAAAGCCTTCTATTGAGGTACATAATCAGTAGTAACTTTGTTATATTATATTCAGGAGAGATTCTTTTCATGTCAGATTTATTAAGGACAGAGAATCTGAATTTATTGCACATTAGAAAAGAGCTAATGCACCTGCTGCAGCAGAAGTTGTATGAGATTGTGACTTTTGTCTCGCCAAATGTAGTTAATGGTCTTTGATTCCATATAAAACAACGGATGAACACTGATAAATAATCTAATGCTTACTGAAAGAATGTAGCAAAATACCTTCCAGTTCTCATTAGCCAGCTTTATATTCCTGGGATTTCGATTATATGATTTAATAAAATTTGGAAAGTACGATATTTATCAGATATATTTGAAGGTATCATTACACAAAATAAAAGATTAGCATTAGGGTTTTTATGTATACTAACTTAATGAAAATTTAGCATTTATTTGATACTGCTCTTGCATTGAACATGTGGATTTTGTAACAGTAATTATAGTGAATGTAAACAGTGTAGACATTATCTTATGCGGACACTAATAGCCCAGCCTAGCATAATAAGAGTATATCAAAATAGAATGACTGTAGTGAAAAATACGTTTTGAGACTTATTAATGCTTAATGCTGCTGTTTTCTTACAGTCCATATGATGTTTATTAAAAAATTTTAAGATAAATTTTCTAGTACTTTGTTAACTTTTGAGAATTCCCAGAAGGTACTGTAGACCAAATAACTAGCTTCAACTCATTAAACTTGAAATGTTGACTTTATTTGCTGCAATGCAACTACCAATTAGCAATGTAATTATTTATCTTAAAAGCTCTTCTTGTAAGGTATAGGACGAAAAAATTTTACTGGCAAGTTTTAAGTTTTATATTACATTTCAAATATCAAGAGAGATTAAAACTGAACCCCGTGAAAAAGTTTGGGAAGTACATTCACAACTTCCAAACTAAATAAATGAATGACTTTAGCCTGATAGGATGAAAAATAATAAAGTAATTCTAACTATTTTCTACTTTCTTGCAAAACACATATATTAACACCTGATGATTTGTTAGTTACTCATAACTATTACTATAAAACCATCTTCCGCTATTTTATGGTCTTGGTGTTTTCAAAAGTAATATAAACTAAGCATTTTAGCCTTAATCCCACACAGTTTCTCTATCTATTCAGTCATCTTGAAGATGCATGCTAATGAAATACTTTGTCAACTAGTTTTGACTTTAAAATATTCCAAGTTTATCTCCGTCTCAGCATTTAAAAATTTGCTTTTGCATGGTGTTGTACTCATTCCATTCGAAAGACTTTCTTATATTTAAACTAGATCATATCCTACCTGTCTTTTCCATTTTTAAAATAAACTATTTATGAAGCCAACGTCCTAGGGGGGCAACGTCTCTCGCGTCCGCGGCCACGAGCTTCAAGCCGTACGTGCCTCCTGGGTAGTGCTAAATGAGAGACAACCTCAGGGGTATACCTCCTTTAGGTATACACGGGTGTCACGAGCCCGGGGTTCACCTGAGTGATCTTTATTCTTCGTCTTCCCTGGTAGTCCCGAACTTGCCTCTGTAGAGCTTGTTCCTTACTGGGGTCGACCACATTAATTCTCGAGCCAAGACGGAACCTCGCGTAGGTCAGCAGCAGCTCTGTAGCTGTTGTGGTTGCGGTCGTGGCGACTGGTTTTCAGTAAAAGCTGCTGTATGGGCGAAAAGCCTGGGTCAGCTGAGGAATTACCTTATGAAGCAAACCTAAGGCGTAATTCCTTTTAAATTCATCTCTTTTAAAATTTTTCTATTGCTGGTTTGATTATATCTGGTACTTTTTACCTGTTGCAATATTTAAATTCATTTTCAATATTCTTTAACTTAAGACCCCTCTGCCTGCTCATCCCGCGATTTCCACGGGCAACTCAAATGTAGCAAATTCTGCTCATCCCGCGATTTCCGCGGGCATGTGTTTTTCTTCCTTTATCGATGAGCGCATCCTGTTTATTCCCCGTTTAAGCTCTTAAATAAATCATATACAGTATTAGACGTTTAATTTACGTTTTAAAGAACAGATACCATTAGTTATCAATTTAATTGCCGTATTTGAAGGCGCGTAGGATTACCGCTAACTTTTTGCTGTTTTCTTATCAGAAATGGCTGCTAGAAAACGATCAGCGATTGACAGAGTGTATATTCCTGATTCAGATTCTGAAAGCAATTTTAGTTGAGATAGTGATATTTATATAGAAGTTTTGGACTGCTTCTCATATAGCGATGAATTTGATAATGATTCAATAAACGTGCAAAGCGTTAGGCAGTGTTGCAAAATTGATAGGAACGCTACGCTCCGAAAACAACAGGGGAATCATTATATTAAATTTTTCAGGCGGTTCTTAGACCAATCGTTGTGGAATGCCTATGTACTTTACTAAAGCAAAACCCCAGACAAACTATAAAACTTTTGGAATTTTGTTTGAAATTTATTGAAGAAAGTATCGAAAAATATTCGGATACAAATAAAAGCGGTTGTCCTGGAAGACCGAGTTCTACTTGGAACACTTTGATATCGATACCTCGTTATTTTCTTAGTGACATACCACCTAAACCCATAAAAAGAGAACCTCGAAGACAATGTCGTGTATGCTGTTCAGGAAAAGATGCAAATGGCAAAAAAATTTGCAAAGAAACACGAATCTGGTGCAAAGACTGGGAAGTTGGACTTTGCCTTGAATCCTGCTTCAAACCCTATCCCACTTAACTGCATTTCTAAGATATTTTTAAAGTCTTTTATATATTCTTAAATTTTGTATATTTTTTATATTATTTAATAAAAAGAAGCTAACTGTAATTCAATAGAAATTTATTTAAAAAAAAACTATTTTGGTGAAATCATCTGAAATTAGTTTCTAATGATACTTACAACTTAGTTTCTAAGGCTAAAAATCTAGATAAAAAAATATTTTCTGGAAAGAAAACATGCATTTTTGAATTCTCCAATATATATATATAGATTTCAATTAGGCAATAAAAAAAATATGTCATTTTTAAAGCGATTTCGGTCTAAAAATTGAGCAGTCAGAGGGTTAAGACATTTATCTAGAAAAAGAAATCAAGTAATCTTAATCTAACAATGAACTTGTGATTATGTATGAATATTTTCATTATGTATAGTGAAAGAGAATAAAACTTTTATATAGTTCATTTTATTTTCACCTCTTTTAATAACTTTTTATAATTTTAAAATACGATAAAGGCAACAGAAAACAATAAAATAATTAAAATTAAAGTTGATAACCGTAGGCAAAAAAAATCCATTGAGATTCCTGGAAATGTGAAATGAAAGTTCTATTTTTAGGAAAAATAAACATTTGGTCCATAATTGCTTCATTAATTTTTCATCCATTGCCACGCAATATTTTCTTGTTTCAATGAACTTGATAAACAACACCAGCCTAAGCACGTATATACCTACAAGAAAGACGTATTTTATGGTGTGAATATGGAATCAGAGAGAAAAAGCTGCACTGAGTGAAAACGTGTTCTCAAAAAAATAAATTTAAACTTCGTGGAATTTAACCCAGTTTAATCATAATGAAATTTATTAACACAAAGTTCATTTATAGATATTTCGAATTTAACTTAAATATAGTTTCTAATTTAAAACATTATACTCGTGATTCTTTAATACTTATTAAGATGTTAGTAATTAATCTAACAATAGAAGCACGTATCTTGTTTTCTCTTTAAATAATCGAATATTTTAAAAATAAATTAGAAAAATCTCAAGTTGTCAGTCTTTCGTTTAGCGATCATTCTATAAAATCTGTTATATTTACAAATATAGTGCGAAAATACGTCACTGAATAAGATATTTTATGAGAAAGCAATAAGAAAAAATTAATGTATTTACTTATTAAAATTCCTGTATTAACAACTTTCCTGGTCAAATATATTTATTTTTAAAACTAACAAGTACCATTTTCATTCGTAGTTATAAACATTTCACTATTCATTATATTACTATATCCAAATATTTTTTTCCCAGATTTTATTCATTAACTTCAAAAATTCAACAAGAGGTTGGTAATTAAAAGAAAGAAAAATGTTAAAGTTTAAGAGAATTCTCATCAGAGAGTGAAACCGAGACTACCCGAACAGAAGATAACATTCCCTAACGTTTTGCTTTAAAGCTTTAAAAAATGTCTAAAAAATATTTGAGAGGTTAGGAACTTTTTTTAATTCACTAGATTAATTATCTTTTGTTCTTTTATATACTGTACTGTAACTATATTATTGTTGTATTTTAGCTTTTGCTCCTTTGAAATCCCCCCAAAATACTTTTATAAAATTATGTATCTTCGTTTACAAAGGATAACATCATATTAAATTTATACAAATTTATTGAACTGTTTCGAAATAATTTACTTTAACTTTAATATCTTTAAAGAAGATATATAATCTATTTTTTTATGAAATCGATAGTCCTTTTTTGATCCAAGGCTTTTCTTTGGATCTTCTTTCACACTGTTCTCCATTTGTTTAGACTATCCCTTTGGAGTATTCCTACTCATACTGTTGGAAAATCTTTGCCAATACTGTCAACCTACTTTAGTCTGGGCCTGCCTCTAAATTGGGTATCAATTAGCTTGTAATTAACCCATTGCACTCCAGACCGTTTCCGCGCTTACTTACCAGCAAGTCGAAGTGTTTCGGAGAGCTTTTGGTGAATTTCTTACCTCTAACTTAAAATGATCTCACACATAAAGTAAGTCATAAAACTTTTATGTTTTAATATTTAATGTATCTTTACATCTTAATTTCTTAAATATCAGTCTTTGTAATTTTGCTTCGTATGATATTTGATGTAACAACTGCCGAGACGAATGCCCGGCTTGTCGTGACAAGTTTCACTATAGTATGTCGTTTCATGTCTTTTGCCGGGCTTATTTCTTTGACAGCAGACTTTGCATTCCTTTCTAACATCTGTTAGAACGCTATGCAGCTTTCCATTTAGGCGAGTGTTTCCGAATTCGGAGGTTGAAGTCGAAGCTCGATCTTATTTCATTGCTACGTTTCATGTAATAAGGATAAGAAATTTCAATTTTTCTGTTTTTTTTTTTGCCAAGGTTGTCAAGTTCGAATTGATGACGAAAATGCAGTAAACTTCATGGTAATGCATTTATCTCAGATAAGAAAATCTTACGTAGTTTGAAAGGGGAATTATGTCGTCTTTGTAAGATCATATAAGCAGTTCTTAGGACAAAAAGAACGATAAGACGATAAGAACGATATCAGAAACATACAAAAGATACCAATCACCAATAAAAACATAAATAGTTTACACAGAGCATCGAATTTCCACACCAAAGTGGTGAGCGAGAGTCACCTCTCGAGCGCAAAGGGTTAAATACTATGGATAGATCCATCCAGCAGATATGTCCAGAAAATTTAATGGGTTTTGCTTTAAGGCTGATGATATTGGACTCTCTATAGAGCTTCTTCAATAATTTCTTGTATCTATGCCTCCATGTATCTTTAAAGTTCATTGGACCCAGAATCTTTGTTTAATAGCTTGCTCTCAAAGACAGATATTCAATCTTGGTGTCACTTTGTGATTGGCCTGGTTCTTAAAACATATGGGACCACAAGTCATTTAATGCTTTTATACAGAAAAAATTTCCTTTTTGATCACAGAAAAAAGCCTTTAAACCAGTAAAACAACGATTACCAACAGTAGTGACTTACAATACCTAGTTTGGAGTTATACACACTTTATACTATAAAAAAAGGTTTAGAATTATACTGATATTATTTTTTGTTTTTGTCTACGACCTAAAAGGAATATATATTTTTTGTTTATTACAATATAAAGTTTAATTATTCATTTTTTGTTATAAATTTAAATACTTTATGTTTTCCTTAAAAAACGCATCGTAAAACTTTGCACCTAAATGCTTCTAAAATTTATTTAGTGCAATTTTTATACATAAATTTACAGATATTCAGAAACTATTTTTCGTACAGGAAAGGAATTATATCGTTTAAGCATTTCTTTCCTTGAACGTATCTGCAGTTTCATACAGGATTTTTCTGACTTTGGTCATGCAAATGACACGAGAATTTTAAACTTTATTGGTGAAAGAAAAACTTAGAACATTTTTAAAGGCCTTTACAAGTAAATATGAAATATTTTATGCTTAGATTTGCTAATGAATTAATATAAAATAACTTGATAATGATTCTTTTGAAAATTAACTTTATATAGCAAACTTGCCTGGAAAAGATTGCTATAAGGATTTAACCATAAAAGTAAAATAAAGAACACATTTATATACCTTCTACATTCATAATATTACATAATAGTCCCAATCATTTCAGAAAACATTATGTTATTTAAAATATACCTCGTAATTTTATAAACTTGTAACTGAATTCGATATAACATAAGGCTAACTTACATATATTTTTTAATAGGACAGATACAAATCTATCAGTAAAATGATATAAGAAAACATAAAGCTAGAAGCAACTTTTAAGAAAAGCGTAAAAAGGAATTCTATTATTGAAAAGCTATTTATTTGAACTCATAAATTTATAATTTCTTGAGTACTGTAAAAAGTACTCGAAGGCTCTTTCTCTCATTACTTTGGCAAAATACCAAGAGGTATTTAGGTTTAATGAACTGTTTTAAAACAAGGGATGTTATTTCTTTCAGAATACTTTAGGATGAAGTTGATGGGTCATAAACCAGTCATTTTCTTTTAAATGGATGTTCATTTCCACTGATGTTTATTTCATCAATATGTATAGCATATTGAATTCTAAAAGCAGAACCATTCAGATTTTCTGTTACATTGACTTGCCCGACTCAGTTTATCTCTTTTTCTCTCCAAACCTTTCTTTTTGATTCAGCAAAATTGTACCCGAAAACAGGATTTTAAATTCCAAAAATACGTAAAACAATTTTATGTCGAACATATTAAATTATACTTATTTCTTCTTATTCTTTAAAGAGAAAAGCAGCAAAGATTTCAGAGTCAATAGGTATACAAAATATGTTTTATAATAATTTAATCCATCTCTTCTATACTTTGTACACCGATTTATAAACGGGGTAGATAACATAGTTTTAGCTTAAATAAGTATATAAAATGTAATTATCTTTGCAGAACATTTTAGTTTATTCATTCATACAATCACGTTTTTTTATTGATTGATGAATGAAGTAGAAGACAACATGGATTTTAGAATTTGTAGATATATAAAAGATTTTTGACAAAACATCATTTACATCTAAGTATGCATGTAATATTTTAATACATTATTTACATTCTACATGTAATGGTAATTTAGTACAATTTTTCTATGATCTTTTGTTAATAATGAAAACTAGTTTGTTAATAATGAAAATAAGGGATGTTAGAGTATAAAATTTGAGTGTTGTTAAGTAATTGATAATTTCAACCAGATGAACTCTTTAAAAGCAAGATAATTCTATGATAGAATACTTCAGAGTGATATATTTTTTAGATTAGAATTCTTAATTCATATAATTCTGAATACTAATATAATCATAGTATTCATTACAATCGATATGGAAGGAAATGAAATTGCTACCCCGTTCTATTTACTGCCTCAATTTTGAACCAACATAATGCGAATGCTTTAAGCGCTCCGAGATGATTCTGTGTGATTTCTATCTTCCATAACCCGAAGTCCATTACTTAACCCGGAAAATGCACTTAATTTACAACGAAGAGTTATGATATCGTGTTGCACATTCGTATCCGGATACCAATAGAGTTTGCTACGAAAGAAGTATTTTTCATTGAGACAGCTGGTTATTATAGCAGCCTAAAAGTGATTGTTCATTTTCGTGTCTACACCTTTAAACAGGAAACTGAAAAATTTATGAAGGCAAGATTGAATATTTTCATTAACATAAAGTACTGCATAATACAGTGGAAGGAATAAATTTACATGGGATATCAGTGTTATAAATAATTTTAAAACGTGAATGCTTTTCGAAGGATACTTTTGCTTTACATTAAAAAAGCATCATAAGTTCTGTCGAGAATATTTTAAAATATAGAAATATCATACAAAAAAAAATTATTAAAATTTTTAAAGCAAAATTTAAAGCTACGGACTGATATATATCAAATAATCAAGGATAAATTATTTTTTGTAGTTTCATTATCACTAATGTTTTTGTAGCAAGATAGTCAGAAATAAATGTGAAAAAAATTGTATTTTGCTGCACCAATAAACCATAATATAAAAATACATAATATGATCTAACTATTATATAACTATTTTACCTAACATATAAATGATCGCAAATAGTTGCAATAAATGTTAATTTGCCACGCAATTGTGAAACAATTTAATTAACTTTATAAGGAAAACTAAAAGTTACTGAAATACAAATCTATCAGATGAAAAATATGCATGAAATAATTAGTAATGTGTATTTTCGTAGTTTAATGTATTACATATAATTCTACGACATATTATTCTGAATTAAAATAAGAGGCAAGTTTTGCTTTTCTACCATAGAAACCTAAGAATAAAAAACTAATTTACTCTCAACTGTTTTTAAGAACTTCAGTTATATTCTGACACAATTGAATTCTTGTATTTAGATTTGAATTTATAGTGAATTTCTTTTAATCTGAGAACAATTCTCGCCCATTTGGAAAACAAGAAATACGACTGAATTTTATTTATCTCAAATAATATGCTTAACATTCAAATATTTAATACAAAAATTCTTATAAATGTTAATATTAACATCACATTTTTATTTATTATCAATAAAAGTTTTTAAAGTACCTTCAAATAATATTCAGAGGCAAACTTAACTAAACTTCACATTAAGTCACAACAAAAATAGTGTATTTAAGAAGAATATCTTGCACTAATTGTGAATCCCTCTAGAAAGTGATTACAACCTTAACCAGATGGCTTTAAAATATTTAAACTGATTTTACAACACCAAATGAGAACACAATGTATTACAAAATTTACTTTTGTGTATAAATTTTGAAAGTGTTAATCAAATTTATTAGCTGTATTAATAAACTTAAATGATCAAAAGTAAACTTTAAAAAAGTTTATTTTGTAAAGAGTACTGGGAAAGAGCAGATTGATTACGATATTGTAATTAATAATATATATTGTAAAGTAAAGATTTGTACAGCAGTAAAATAACTATTGACATATTTACTACAGATTAAGTATTCATCCTATGTTAGTAAATTATTAGAAAATTACAATAAATATACTATATAGAAATAAACTATTAAATACAGGGTGTCCCAGGAAGTCTGGATAAACTCTGCAAAGCCAGGTTCGTTGTTTGGAATACATAAAAAAGGTCCAAAGAACTGTACCTCTACGATCCATAGTTTTTGAGAAAAATGGAGAGAAAATGAATGACGTCGTATCCAGGGTTTACTAAAAAAAAAAAAAGAAAGAAAAAAAAAAGAAAATAGTAGCTAGACATTAAGCAACTTTATCAACATTTCTGCTAGACATTCTAACTTTAATAGACTTATGCACATTCATTTATTCATTTTAGTATTTGCATAAGTTTACATAGAAAGATGTTCGAAATGTCCAACGCGCATATTGAGGCTCGTGAAATGAAGTCAAGTCGTTGTTTGAATTGCGATTTAAAAGGCTGCATGTAGTAGCTACCAGTAATCTTCTCGTGATCATGTATTCTGCTAGGAAATATTGTGATATGTATTTAATCTTCGTTGAATGTAATGGTAATACTTTGCGAACTGCTAGGGAGTAATCTCTTCGCTATCCATCACGTCCTCCCAATGTCAACGTGATCCTCAGGTTGGACGATAGACTGCGGAATACTAGAAAAATGTACCCGACAAACAATCTGCACGACGTTGGTAGAAGAACGCACTGTGCGCTTACGTCAGCACAAGAAGATGCAATACTTTGGCCGGTTGAAGAATCTCCCGAATTGAGTACATGCTCGATAGTCACGGAGATGAATATAAGTCGCAATACTGTGCATAGTCTATTACGGGCAGAGTAGCTGTACCCATATCTTTACAGAATCGTTCAAGGTCTCCATCCAGGTGATTTTCTCCGACTCACTGACTTTTGTGAATGTTTATTCATGAAGCCGATAATACGTTAATTGCACATATATTTTGGACGGATGGAGCAAGATTCACACATGATAGAGCCTTCAATAGTCACAATAATCATATGTGGTCCACCTCCAATCCTCATATATAATCCAACCGCAGAGACATCAGAACCGCTGGTCTGTAAATATGTGTGCCGGCGTGCTAGAAAACCGATTAATTGGAACATATCTGCTGCCTGAATGGCTCACGAGACATTCCTACTTGATATTTCCCTGGGGTGTATTAAGCGATGTTCTAGATGATATGTCTTGGCAGCAATACGTGGCTTGTGGTTAGTAGCATGATGGAACTCCGGTACACTTCAGCTCTCTTGTGCTCATTGGCTTGATATCGAATACGAGGCCGCTAGAGTGGGAGTAGCGGTCCTGTTTCATGGCCACCACGATCTCCAGATCCGACCCCTTTAGATTTCTTCCTATGGTACCATATAGAGGAATCGGTTTATAGAGAACCAGTTATTTCAGAAATGTTCTTGCTGGTCTCCACAGTCCGTTTACTTTTGTGGATACTACGATCCAAGAACGGGTGCAGACAACCCTTCCACGATGCATGCATCCATACGCTCGGGGGACATTTCGAACATCTTTCTATTTAAAATTATACAAGTATTGATGTTTGTGCTTCAAATAAAGGTTTTTTCGTAAACGGAATATGCGTCATACATTTTCTCTGGCATTTTTCTCCGAAACTATTGGTCTTAGAAGTACAGTTCTTTGAGCTTTTTTTATGTATTTTAAACAATGAATCTGGCTGTACAAAGTTTATCCTTTCTTGGTGGGACATTGTATAATTTAAATTTTTTACCAGTTAAAACCTGTAAAGTTCCAAGAGAAAATTTTCTCTCTTAATAAATATTTTTGATAAATATCTTGATAACTTTTTGTTTGTTTATCATTGTAATATTAATTTAATATTACCATTGTAATCTTAATTTAAATAATTTTAACTTACTGCAATTTGATATAAAGGGAATTTTCATAATGACTTTTTACTTATAGCACATGTCCTGTCTTTTTATCGTAGAGGGATTTGCTTTACACATTATTATTCGTCACTTGCAACAGACATACCAGTTATCCAACGATAAATTTATTTTAGGCTTACATGCGTCAGATTCAATCTCTAAGTTTTGAAACACGAGGGGGTACAAAGGTAGTACTTTCTGTTGAGGTTATAAAATGCACCACACGCTTTTTTTAAAAGAAAGATACATCTAGTATTCCTAGTTTAAATTCCTTCGGGAGATTGAGGGAGACTGAAAACCT
>CM063502.1:116413196-116423196 GCA_032207245.1 Pardosa pseudoannulata | reverse complement strand
ACTCTCAAAGAATTTTTAAAAATTAGATAAAGATTAAATTGTTTGTTTTTAATATTTTATATTTGTCAATACTTCAGTAAAAACTTTCAACCATTAAAGTAGAAGTCTATTTGGAGTTGTTTTATAAATAACTGAAGCTGTTTAATAAAGTTAACTATTACATTTCGTATTGCTTATTTCACCTTATTGTACAGATTTTAAATGCAAAAATGAGATTAATTTTACATAATGGTTCTGAAACTTGTTAAATGAATGTAATACATTATGCTGTCTGTGCCTATTAATGTAAGTATGAAGTACTTTATTGTAAGGGTTAATGGTTACTATGCTATTAAGCATTATTTACACACATGTACATACAATATAAGTATGTGTGTATGAGGGAGAGTGTGTATGGGTTTATTTATTGAAATCAAAACTTAAATTATAGATTAGTTTGAAGAAATTTAAAACAAAAGCTCAATGATATCACACAATTTTAATTTTATTTTATAGTTTTATAACATTTATTCTTCTTTTATAATATTATAAAACTATACCATTTACTGATTTACTATTTGTTTACAGATTTTGTAGCTGATGAAAATATATTATACACTTCAAAGTAATTTTTAAAATGCTTCAATAAAGGTAACATCTATAAAGTGTAAGACCAGAGACTAAGTAAGTTCATTTTTAGGATTTATTATTCAATGTAATCATTTGAATCGGAATAATTTCCTTAGCTCATATTCGAAAATCCCTTTATTTGATCCCGGGAATACTATAGGACGCTTGATTTGCTAAGATGAGTTACGAAGATCCATATCCGTTTTCACAAGTATCACTAGTATTTACTTGCGAGGAATATTTGTCTTTCAGACAGCCTGTTATTATGCTAACCCAAATGCTTGCTCCATCCCCGCATTTTCCTTAGTTCAACTAATATGAAACATCAAATAATGTACTATGATGAAATTAATGCGATATCGTCATTAAAATTATCTGTCTAATGTTTCCCACAAAATCAATGCATATGTATTTATTCTCAATGATTACTTAATATTTTTAAGTTAATGATGAATTAGATTTGAATGCTTTCGAATTGTTTAAATGATTTGTAGCACATAATTTGCGTATGAGGGCTGAAATATTTATATTTAATTGTTAGGAAATTCAGTAAAGACAATAAAACAAATTTAATTTGTACAAAAACACTTTATATATATATATATATATATATATATATATATATATATATTATATTATATATATATATATATATATATATATATATATATATTATATTTATATATTCAAAGTTATCAAATAACATTGCACAAAATTCATGTACAAAATAGATGTTACAAATATTTATATAAAAATTTGTATTAAGTTTATATTTATTTTCCAACCATTTTTTTCAAAAAACAATGAGAAAGGGGCTCAAGCCATTTTATATATGGGGGGGGTGTTCAAGAGAGTATTCAATACAGGAATATTTTCAGATATTTTAAAATACTTTAAAACACTAAATGCATTTCTACAAAAAGGCTATAAATCTACGCAAAGCCCCTCTTCATTATATTCAATCATAGTTAAATTTAGTTTATTTCTGAGTTTTATAGTCTAACTAAATCTAAATGTAGACGTATTTGTTTCAAAACTGAGATACCTGAACAATATCTTTTTAAAATTTTATCTGTAATCTTAAATTAAAAAAACAACAATCATTTATTATTATACTCAGATTAGTTGTTTTGAACCCAGGTATTGGTATTTAAGGTTATTAAAAGAAGGTTTTATTTACTTAAAAATCAAAGTTTCTTTTTAGACAATATTGTATACCAGTAATATAAACAATTTCGAAAACAAAACAATTCCTTTCCATAAAATAAATAACACTTTATTATTTAAATTTAATATTCTTCATAATTCTAAGTAATATAAAGTAAAGCAATCAAAGGAATCTATTTGGCTATATGGGGTTATTAATCTTTGAACTCTAGTAACATGAAGTAACTAAATTTTTGGAGAGATAATTTAAATAGAATCAATATGCTTATCATAAAAAAAAATTTCTAATCACATGAAAAAAAAAAGTTCTATATTCTTAATTTTGCTTAGACGTCTTCGTTACTCATGATAATGGAATAAAGAGTACACTGAAATGAGAAAAAAATGCGTAATGAAATTAAAAAATATACAAAATAATAACATAAAAAACTAAAAAACTGAGTGACTCCTTATATAAAAATATCAAATCTTATATAATTCTAAAACACATTTTATACATAATCAGATGATTTAAGTTACCTGAAAGATTCGAATTATTTTAGTAATTTTCAAGGAAAATGGTGTAAAATTTATGGCCGCCAAGCTGCATAGAGAGGAAAAACTTTCTAACTCCTTCATAACATTGACCTCTGAATAATTTTTCTTGAAATTTTTCCAGATTACCCCTTAATCATGATGTAAAATTCCATTGAAATCCGTCAAGCCAAATTATAATCCATATATATATGTACATATATTATCCGTATATAATATATATATATATATATATATATATATATATATATATATATATATATATATATATATATATATATATATATATATATATATATGTAATCCATTTTTTATAACACTCCTTCACAAGGAGAAAGCTCAACAGATATAAGTAATGAGAATGCAGTCAGGCTTCATATTTAAGAGAACTCAGAAGTCTAATTTTAAAACTTTATTTCAGAGCGGCAACACCGCACATCTATCCTTCTAGACAATATACAATCAAAAGCCACAGAGTTCACACTGCTCTGACACAAGTACACCCAAGAGCGCTGACAACAAGAATTTCCCACAACAAAAACAGCTTAATAAGCGATTTAACTGCAATATCATCAAAACGCGAAATCATGTTTTGCCACGAGCTTGAAAACTGCTCTATAGACAGAAAGTTTACAGTTTTATGACAGAAAGGAATGTTAAGTGAAAAATACTCCGTTGATTAAACCATTTAGAGACTGGTAAAGATATTTATATGAATTAAAATTGGAGAGAGGAGGCTTTTAAATAAATATTAAAGTTAAATAATTTTGATATATTACATATATATATATATATATATATATATATATATATATATATATATATATATATATAAATATATATATATATATATATATATATATATATATATATATATATATATATATATATATATATATATATATATATATATATATATATATATATATATATATATATATATATATATATATATATATATATATATATATATATATATATATATATAAATATATATATATATATATATATATCTATATATACTATAATACTAGACGATTCGACAGACGTTATCCTGTTTTAGCGCTGTTAATCCAAAAATTGTAAAATGGTTTTAAATAAATTATAAATTGGACCGTTTGGATAGAAAAGTAAGAAAAAAAATATTTTAAAAATATTTAATGCCCCCACGTGTACAGTCATAAAAAAATAATTAGATTAAATTAAAATTCCCACATGGCCTGTACGTGGATTCTATCCTGGGGCTTCTTTTACTATAGCCTGTTTCGCTGACCACTGAGCAAAAGTGAAGGGTTTCATGTGGCATTATAATGATCTCAATAAGCACACAATTTTGAATTTTTGATAAAGAAACATTTTCTATCAGATCAAATTGTGAATCTAAACAATTCTCGAATTTTAACTACATACACAAAATTTCATCAAAATCAATCCAACCATTTAGGAGGAGTTCTATTACAAAAACATGAACAGAACAATTTTAAAAATAGACATATGTGTATGTGTATGCATACATATACTGTACTTTTTGAATAACCTTCAACGCTTGTGTAAGTATGGCACATATAAAATAGACCAATACAGGTTCTTAAACTAGAGAATTTGGCAGTTTGATATTCTACGCATTAAAATTTTATTATATTTCAAATCTATAATATTGAAGACCTTTATTCAGAATCAAAAGACAAAAATGCAACTCCTCAATTAGTTTCTCACAATCGTATCTTTAGATCCCTTCTACTCTTTTCGGCTTTATATCTCTTTCGACTCCCATTCTAAAGCCTTAATCGTTTACCCCACGGCTGTTTTTCAGCGCAGCTAGCATTTCTGAATAATTGGAGAAAGGAACGAAATTTGCTCTTAATATTATCGAGGGAATTGATCCTAGCACAAAATCATATCCTTTAGGCTAGAGTTCATTTTCTAAATTTTAACAATTTTATTCGGTGAAGTTGCACAGAGAATAGTGTCTTTAATGATGTTTTGAGATGGGTTAAATTTTAAAGAAATAATATTTGCCCTTAAAAGCTAGATATTGAGAAAATTAAGAATCAGCTTTATTTATGAAATAATAGTTTATCTATAAAAGTATTAGCTTCTGAAGTTTTGTGCATTCTTCTAATTTAAAGTTTCTCTCGACAAAGCTCTGAAACTTTAAAATTCTTGAGTCGAACATAATAAAGGATATTTTTTTACTTTTCACTGCTGTCATTTATTCAAATGAGATAGTTGTCTGAAACTTATTGCCCATATTTAAAGAATAAATAAAGATAATAAACATATTTTTCTAATAGCGACTAAGCAATAACAAATTGAAATACAGCTTTATTGAATATAGTATGTTTAAAATGTGACCGTATATGTAAAATTGCATCCAAGCTTGTTGATGTTTTTGTAATATTGTGTGGTGGATGGTGGCCTTTGCTTAGAAAAATCGTTGATTATACGAATCACAAAATGCTAATTATAATTCATTGGCTTTTACAGCCTTCTATTTCTTAGAAGAGCGATTCAGAAAATTTCAAAGAATTTTTTCCTAATATTAAGCATATGTGATGCAAAATCAAACGGCTGCTAAAAATATTGCTATTTAATAATTTTATTATTTTAATTCAACTCAATGTTCTTTGTACAAATATATTTTTCACAAATTTAAGTATGTATATGTAGTTTTTTATCTGTATTCATAGTGTTGAATTTTCAATACGCTTCTTTGACGATAAAACGTTCGTTTCATACTTAAATCTAGAAGCGATGGAGCCCTTGAATTAAAACAAACTGGTATCCAAGTTTTCCTATGGCATCACTGAAATTATTGCAGTCGTTCGAGACCGAAATGGAACGAAACAAAAACGGTACGAGATGAAATGTTCTGTTTTGGTATTTTATATGTTACGATAACTGGAGTTCTGTTATGGTCTAGCATATCATCACTGATTCACTAGATTATGTTTTGGTTTTGCAGTCTGTATTTTATGATATATACTGAGCATAGAATAGGAAATAAAAATGCTGCATAATTATGCAGAATTAGAGGTACTAATCTTGTCAATCCGATTATAACATTCAAAAGAATCTGTTATTTTTTATATGCTTGAAATCGACTCATTAAATGTTATGTTTGTTACCAAATTTACTCTTAAAATGAAATAAGCATAAATAAAAATTTTAATATAAACCATAATAAAAAATGGGTTAGAAGAATTATATATACTTTTCATACATTTAAAATATAAAAATGTAACAGAATTTTAATAAAATTTTACACAATCGCCTTAATGTGTTCCTGAAAGATGTGTTTTTAAGCAGTCTGTAGAAAGGGTGAAAACTTTGAAAGTTTATAATCTTTAATAAATATTCCTAAAATATCTTAATTATTTAATTTAAAGAATTAATGTTTTGATATTTTTAAACTGGAAGTAAATATATCAGAGATGAATGTAACGAAAATTAATATTCACCAATAAAGGAATATTTAAAGTATTTTGCCTGTGAATGCATAGAGACGATATCTAAACCCATGTTTCCTATAGTTACTTTTATTAGAACTGAAAACAGAATTACTATCATTAGCCTTGATTGCGGTATTTTTCACTGAACTTTACGACTAGAAGAGCAGTAGAAAATCTGTTAAAGTAAGATTCTGAACACAGTTTGCCTATTAGATAAACGTTTAAACATCCAGAATAAGAGACAGTTTAAAATAATGTGGGTTACTGGAGGCGAAAGGGGATGTCATTAAACTTTCGCTTGAAATCTTATCGCTTTGGCATATTACCCATGGACTAAAGCAGCAAGCGGAGTAACAAGTAATGAGAATTAAAAGATCAAGAATCAGAATTTATGAGAATCCATTAAAGTTCAAATCTTCAGTTGATGAATAAGGCATTGCTACTTAATTTCTTTCGATGAAAATTTTCATTACGTGATAACACAAATTGGTCCAAAGTAATGGAGGGGAATGAGGATATACGCTGTATTTAAGGGTAAAAATTATTGCAGCTTTTCTGAAAATTAGCATGTATCTGGATATGAGAGTTTGACACCATTATTTTATTTCTGCATACTTTAGTATTATCCTCAATTTTCGTGTAACGAAGAAAAGATTGTCTAGTTGCTACCTCTACGGATTTAATTTTAAGACACAGCAACTTAATTATAAGTCTATAAGATTAAACTCTGTTTAAAGCAAATTGTTCTAGATTATGTCTTGTTTAGAAAATACTGTGTATATCTACCACTTAATCATTACAATACCTATTATCAGCAATTTATCAAAATTAGAGTTTCTTTTGACCTAATTTATTACTCTTCAAAAGGATATTTTCTATGCATACATGAAGTAAATTAAATAATAATTGCTGCAAACAATAAATTATTTATTAAAATGTATTATAATGGAAATTCAGTAATTTGTATGCAGCCTACAAAATTATACTTCATCATATTTAAAGAAAAAAATTGATTTACTTATAATGGGAATGGTAAATAAAAAATAGAAAAAGGAAAATATATGCATGATTTTCTAAAATATAAAGTATACTAAATACTGTTTGCACATTAATATAATCAGAAGGTATATTTAGTCAGAAATATTTATGTATACATACAATGCATTAAATTTTGTTAAAGAATTTAGTACAGTATATCAACATAATTCCGTTTTTTTTAAACGACTTGTGTTCAAAGAGTACATTTTTTTTCAAACTTCGTTGATTTTTTGTGTTTTTTATTTATATTGATATAATAAATAACGATAAATATAATTTTAGGTAAAAATATAGAAGAGTCATTCGATTAATAATACGAATAATTTTACGAATACTTTTAAGAATACTATAAATTTTAATATAACTTCCCTGCAGAGAGGAAGAGGAATTCTTTTTTGTGAAATGTTCTTTAGTCTGCCATTTTTAAAATAATAGCAACAACAAGAAAGAAAGGAAAGCTGATGGATATATTTTTGTTTCTTTCATCATAAATTTTAAAAAGAAATATAACTTATTGTTAGCTAGCAAGCTTACTGCAATCTAAGTTTGAGTGATTAATGAATAAGGCCTAGACAAAGCCAGATGTCTGACGAAACTAAGAAAATCGTATTTAATCAGAAATCGCATGTAGTATGAATTGCATTGATACAGTTGATTTACAAAGATGAGTTATGCACCTCCGATACCAATCACGTCTTCCGCGGTAGCTGTAGTGTTTGTTTAGGGAAAGAGTATTTGTCATTCAGACTGCCGGTTATTAAACTGGCCTATTGTTCTGCGTCTCCTTTCCTTCCTCAAATACTAGTCGCAGAACAATATATGAAATGGAATATGGAGATCCTCATTAAAATGGGCTATCACGCCTTCCGTGGATAAATTCTCTTTCGTAATAGACAGTACGACTCATAGAAGAAATTTATGAAACTTTTTGTGTATTTTTTTTCTTATGGAACTGTCAGGAATTCCAGGGGAACTTGTTTTGTTACAAAATGTGATCAGTCTTATTTATTTAGTCAAATTCTGAGTGACTACTGATTTATTAAAGAATATTAACTGACTTTTAGGAATTATATATGAGGATGTTTTATACTGTTGGTAAATATCAATAAAAGTAAAGTTTGATCCTCATTAAAAGAAGGTATCACACTTATCGTGGATAAATTTCCTTCGCAATAGTTAATACGAGTCATCAGGTATTTATGAAATATTTGTGTATTTCATCTGATTCAGAATTTGGGATTTCACACAAACCAGTTTCTTTACTAAATGTGATCGGTCCTAATTATTCATTCGAATATCCGAGTGACAACTACTTGAATCAAGAATACTACATGAGTGTTGAGATTAATATATGAGAACATTTTCGATTAAAAACCGGTGTAAGTAAAAATTTATGCTTATTAGTGAGGATAAAGTTTTAGCTATGACTTCTTTTCTGGATGAATTCTATTTCAGAGAGTCAGTACTAGTCATAAAAATAACTTATGAAGAATTTTGTGTATTTTCATCTTATGGAATTGTCAGCGATTCCATAGGAAGATTGTTACTTAAAAAATATGACCCATCTCATTTATTCAATCCAATTCCGAGTGAAAGCTGGTTCAGAAATGCTGACTGAATGTTAAGAATTACCAGAATGTTTTAGATTTTTATTTAAAAACCAATGTCGATAAATTTTAGAGATATTTCTATCCTAATACACGACAGAAGAAAAAAATGTAGAATAGACGACAAAACGCTTAAAAATGTACTAGAAATATTGAAAATTCTGTAAATTGGAATTATTAGGATTGAAGTCAAAGCACTTTTATTTAACCAACATATTCATTTATACAAATATTATATTTTTTATCATTTTAGAGAAAGAAGAATTGCTTTTTCTAAGAACAATTTCCTTGTTTTTTCCTAAGTTATCTATCATACAGGTAGTTTATAGTTAAGCCTAATATTCTTGTATAACTGTTTAATTTGGGTGGACCCCGAACTTCCAAAACACACATTTTTATTTCTTTCCTGTTTGTAGAAATCAGTATTTTTATAGGCTAGTTATTTTGCTATCGCTCTCTATACATACTTTCAAATCTTTTTTAATACCTATGTTGGATGATAAACTTTTTACTGTTATTTTAATAAACGCAACGAAATATTACAGCTGCAATAGTTATAAACTTATTTTAACAATTAGTAATTAGGGGCTAATAAATTGCATCATTTTTATATTCAGAAATTCCTGATTCTGCTGTCATCTCAGTAAATTTACTAGAGTAGAAATAAAATACATAAATCTATGTATATTATCGCTGTAATGATTTACTTTTTGAAAAATTCAATAGGAAGAAACTGTAAATATACAGTTTTTATTTTCGTTTAAAGATCTATAAAAACTTTTTTACATATTTCTTTCCCAAACAAAATATCTTACTTTTAATGATACAGATCTTGCTTAACTTTCTTACTGTTGATAAAATATCAAGGCCCTATCTATTTTTTAGGGATAAAATTGAGATTTTTACATATTTCTGTATTATCCATTTTACTTTATGGTGTTATAAATCATTAATCCGTTTTCTAAAATAAAGATATTTAGTTGCTGAACGAACACGATTTTGAGATAAAGACCCCTATTTAAAATTAAACCTATTCTTTGTATTTTCCTTCGTTTATAGGTACAGTGATCCCTCATTTTCTCTCAGTTAATGGGGACTAAAATCTTCCGCGAAAACTGAAAAAACCTCGAAGTAGGATTTGCCCCCAGGAATTTTCATGTATGCGGGTACACGAATGTTTTAAATATGTAAACAGTATTTATACTTTACACATTTAAGACAAAAATTACAACAGCATACGTATTTACTTAAACGTGTCAGTGCTAATTAATAAGGTTAATTACAAAACCTTATAGAGTAATATACATTAATCAACATTGCTTTCTGAGGCAGCCGAAGAGTCTTGTTGGTGGCGGAGGACAGGTTCTCACTTGACTCGTAGAAGTTTTAGGCTCCCTTGGAAACACTTCTGCTGGAGACGCTGACGGTAGAGCCAGGAGGCTTTACCTAGGTGATGGGTAGTTGTTGTCTTTGTTTTTCTTTTCCGTTCAAAATTCCTGGGCGAAAACGGAGCTCTAATTCCGAGGTGTGAGGCGCCAGTCTGACTTGCGGTTTTTTTTTTATTTTTATTTCTAGCACGAAAATCTATGTATT
>CM063502.1:116385696-116408196 GCA_032207245.1 Pardosa pseudoannulata | reverse complement strand
GGAAAAGAGATATTATTAAAATATATCTGAATGAAGTATGTAATGAATTTATGGTGTTCTCATTCATGCATCTACATTTAAAAAAGTGTATTTTATGATCATAAAATAAGGATTATGTCTACTTTTCTTAAATATGGAATTTCAGAAATGCCATTTCTGTCACAAAACTTACTTGCTTTTCTTTCTGATTAGCATTGATTATTTTTAGTTAAAAATGAAAACCAAGAACTTAAATTTAAATAATTTTATATTTTGTTTATTATTTAATCTCTTACTAGAATGTACCAAATAAATAAATTTCTTGTCAAAAATGTATGTTTAAATATTTAATTGAGCTTTATTGTTAAGCAAGTCTTCAATTAAAACAAGCCTTGTATCTGAGATTAAACTAACAAAGATGAAGCCCATGATCACAATAAAAAGAAAAAGCTGGATATCGAAATGAATTTATACATTCGAAGTGGCATTAAGGCGCCCTATTATGGCTGAAATAATTAACAGTCGCTTTTAAATTTCTGATACTTGTAATAAGCAAAATCACTTTCTCATAACCTGTTAAAGGGAAATTAAAATATCGATTTAACAGCAGTAAAAAACGGCATTATCTGAAAAAAAAGTTAATTACACAATTCCTGTTTTATGTTTTAATGTTTAGAAATATTGCTTTGTTCATATTTATCGTGATTTGTTGCAAAACATAGAGGAACTTGAAAAAAACTATTCTTGCCCTTGACTGGAGAAAAAAATAGTTTCGATGGGAGATAAAAGCGCAATTATCATCTGAATAAACGTCCCGAATGGGCTGTATGCAAAAAAAAAAGTTGACCCTTCATAACACTTATCGATTCATTAAGTAATTAATGCTTTATGAAGCTGAAATTTATAACAAACGACCTCTAGGGGAGAAAGTGAACAGAAGGGTGTAATGAAGATATAGCAATATTTTCTTTAATAAAAATATTTTTCAAAGTTAAAGTTGCTCTCGAAACTTTATTATTAATACAAAGGATAGGAAATCCTAATAGAGGTGGAAAAAATGGTAAAGGAATTAAAAAGTACTTTACAATAAGAATAATAGATATCTGTTAACAAATCATTTTAAATGATTATATATGGAATATATTTGAAAATAAATTTGAAAATAATTGAATTAATCGTATGACTAGATGAATAACATCGATAGTGCATGGATAGTTTAAGACATTTTTAAATATTTATAGTTACATGACAAACATTATGTAACAACAAAGAGCTTTAAGGCCAAACTTTGCTTTATACGTCCCTAGAATTAGTATTTTAGAGCCTTAATTATTTAATTTTTTAAAATATGATTTTATTTTATTGAATGTATCTGCTTATTTTTATTTAGGAAATAAATTTTTTTTAACAAATTACCTTAAAATGAGTTGTAACTTGGAACCTAGAAAGCAATTTACGTACAGCATTGAATAGGAAGTGTAGCATTTGATTTATTCTTACTTATTTTCTTTTGCATTTATAATTTTATCTCTATGATGCTTAGTAGTTGATTTGAAAATTTAAAAGAGGAACAAACATAAATTGCGATAAAGTTTATGTCATCAGTTAAAGAAATATAATTTGTAGCTTATTTTTTAATTATTCAGCCATATCGGCTAAAAATTAAAGTGTAAATTACATGCTTTGATCTTATAGTTGTTAAATACCAGTTCAGTTTGAATCTGAACTGATAAATTTATTTTAGTTAAAAGTATCATTTATAGTTCCTGTTGTTACGTCCTGCTATTAAAGGGTACTAATAGGCAAAGTATTACAGCAATTTAGAGTGAATTCTAACGAAAACATAGACTTGCTTAATTTCTAAATACAGACAGAGATTTTCATATCTCCCAGTTAAGTAAGAGAATGAAGGATAAATATGGGAATCTTCACCTCTGGCAAACCATTCCCTGAACTGGTTTAATTAGAAACAACAATCTTACATTGCTTAACTTCTGCCTTCATTCCAAGAGAGATTAAGCCATTCCCATGATTTCATCCTTTCCTGGAGCGATAAGGGAATCGTTAACAAATTGCATCGTCTGTGAGGTTTTCGATTATCTTCGAAAAATTTGGTTGTCCCTCTTGTTCTCTTTCAGTTTGCCCTTAATCTAAAGAACCCATAACGCATAACACGGATAAGATAGTTTAGGAAATATATCTTCAATTATTGTGATAGTGTACTGCGTGTAAATTAAATTATAGTTACTGTCTTACGCTTTAAACGAACTTTGGATATTTCTGATCAGATAAAATGTGTAGATTTTAGCCGAAAACGTATAGGGGGAGAAAATGGAATTAAAATTATAACATATAAAGTTGCTAGTATATTAAAATTTCCCTCGTAATTAAAAAAATTAATTTTTTTAAATTTTAATATTGTACTGAGATTCGACAGGCAAATATTCTTAAAAATACACTTTTAAAAGCAATTGATAGCTATTTTTTAAATTTACAATTGCTAAACCCCCTTTCAGTATAGAATTGTTTTACTTGATAAACATTTAGCTATGTACTGAAAATCTGTGATTTTCTTTGTATAGTAAACAGTTTTTCAATGTTGCATCTGGATAAATATAATTTACTGGCTATTAAAAAATTGTTTCTTCCAGCGTCAATCGTATTATAATAAAATTTAAGAAATAAAATACTTGTACCCACATAAAAATGCAACATTGACTTAGTTAAAACCTAAAAATATGAAGAAAAAATCTAAAAGTTAAGATTATAAAAATTAAGCATATACCTCTATATTTGCAAGAGGAAATATTCATAACTTTCATTCACCATTTTTTAAAAATTTAGTTATTCAAATAAATTTGGAAATAATATATAGCTATTATTGAAAAGTTCTTTCAATATTCCATATTTTACTATAACATAACATGATTTTATTATAGTATTATAAATGAGCTATAAATCAATATCAGTTAAGAAACATAAATTACGATAAAGTTTATGACATCAATTAAAGAAATATGATTTGGAGCTTGTTTTTAAAATTTTCAGCTATGCCCATTACAATTTAAAGTGTAAATTACATGGTTTGCTCTTATAGTTGTTAAATGCAAGTTCAGTTTGAATCTAGAAATGATAAATTTATTTTAGCTAAAAGTAACATTTATAGTTCCTGCAGTTACGTCCTGTTATTAAATGATACTAATAGGCAAAGTATTACAGCATTTTAGAGTGAATTCTAACGAAAACATAGACTTGCTTAATTTCTAAATACAGACAGAGATTTTCATATCTCCCAGTTAAGTAAGAGGATGAAGGATAAAGATGGGAATCTTCACCTCTGGCAAACCATTCCCTGAACTGGTTTAATTAGAAACAACAATCTTACATTGCTTAACTTCTGCTTTCATTCCAAGAGAGATTAAGCCATTCCCATGATTTCATTCTTTCCTGGAGCGATAAGGGAATCGTTAACAAATTGCATCGTCTGTGAGGTTTTCGATTATCTTCGAAAAATTTGGTTGTCCCTCTTGTTCTCTTTCAGTTTGCCCTTAATCTAAAGAAACCATAACGCATAACACGGATAAGATAGTTTAGGAAATATATCTTCAATTATTGTGATAATGTACTGCGTGTAAATTAAATTATAGTTACTGTCTTACGCTTTAAACGAATTTTGGATATTTCTGATCAAGTAAAATGAGTAGTTTTTAGCTGAAAACATATATAGGGAGAAAATTGAATAAAGATTATAAAATATGTAGTTGCTAGTATATTAAAATTTTCCTCGTAATTAAAAAAATTATATATTTTTTCATTTTAATATCGTACTGAGATTAAAAAAGAATCTACACACACCCCTCATACGCAAGTGAATATTCGTAAAAATACACTTTTAAAATCAATTGATAGCTATTTTTTTAATTTACAATTGCAATACCCCCTTTCAGTATAGTATTTTTTTACTTGATAAACATTTAGCTATGTACTGAAGATCTATGATTTTATTTGTGAAACAAACAGTTTTTCAAAATTGCATCTGGATAAATAGAATTTAATGACTATGAAAAAATTGTTTATTCCAGCGTCAATCACATTATAATAAATTTTAAGAATTAAAATACTTGTGCCCTCATAAAAAAGCAACATTGACTTAGTTAAACCTAAAAATGTGCAGAAAAAAATCTAAAAAAAAAATAGAACTAAGATTTAAAAAATTCAGCATATACCTCTATATTTGCAGGAGGAAATATTCATAATTTTCATTCACCATTTTTTTAACTTACTTATTCAGATAAATTTTTAAATAACATATAACTATTATAGAAAAGTTCATTTGTTATTCCATATTTTATTATAACATAGAATGATTTTATCATAGTATTATAAATGAACTATAAATAAATATCAGTTAAGAAACATAAACTACGATAAAGTCTATGTTATCAATTAAAGAAATATAATTTGGACCTTACCTTTAAATTATTCAGCCATGCCGGCTCAATTTAAAGTGTAAATTACATGCTTTACTCTTACAGTTGTTAAATGCCAGTTCAGTTTGAATCTAAAACTGATAAATTTATTTCAGCTAAAAGTAACATATATAGTTCCTGCTGTTACGTCGTGTTATTAAATGATACTAACAGGCAAAGTGTTACAGCAATTTAGAGTGAATTCTAACGAAAACATAGACTTGCTTAATTTCTAAATACAAACAGAGCTTTTCATATCTCCCAGTTAAATAAGAGGATGACGGATAAAGATGGGAATCTTCACCTCTGGCAAACCATTCCCTGAACTGGTTTAATTAGAAACAACAATCTTACATTGCTTAACTCCTGCCTTCATTCCAAAAGAGATTAAGCCATTCCCATGATTTCATCCTTTCCTGGAGCGATAAGGGAATCGTTAACAAATTGCATCGTCTGTGAGGTTTTCGATTATCTTCGAAAAATTTGGTTGTCCCTCTTGTTCTCTTTCAGTTTGCCCTTAATCTAAAGAACCCATAACGCATAACACGGATAAGATAGTTTAGGAAATATATCATCAATTATTGTGATAGTGTACTGCGTGTAAATTAAATTATAGTTACTGTCTTACGCTTTAAACGAATTTTGGATATTTCTGATCAGATAAAAAGAGTAGTTTTTAACTGAAAACGTATAGAGGGAGAAAATTGAATTAAGATTATAAAATATGTAGTTGCTAGTATATTGAAATTTCCCTCGTAATTTAAAAAATTATATATTTTTTCATTTTAATATCGTACTGAGATTAAAAAAGGATCTACACACCCCTCATACGCAAGTGAATATTCTTAAAAGTACACTTTTAAAAGCAATTGATAGCTACTTTTTTAATTTACAATTGCCATACCCCCTTTCAGTATAGTATTTCTTTAATTGATAAACATTTAGCTATATACTGAAGATCTATGATTTTATTTGTGTAACAAACAGTTTTTCAAAATTGCATCTGGATAAATAGAATTTAATGACTATGAAAAAATTGTTCATTCTAGCGTCAATCACATTATAATAAATTTAAAGAATTAAAATACTTTTGCCCTCATAAAAAAGCAACATTGACTTAGTTAAACGTAAAAATGTGCAGAAAAAAATCTAAAAAAATAGAACTAAGATTTTAAAAATTCAGCATATACCTCTAGTTTTGCAGGAGGAAATATTCATAGTTTTCATTCACCATTTTTTTAACTTACGTATTCAGATAAATTTTTAAATAATACATAACAATTATTGAAAAGTTCATTTGTTATTCCATATTTTATTATAACATAGCATGATTTTATTACAGTATTATAAATGAACTATAAATAAATATCAGTTAAGAAACATAAACTACGATAAAGTCTATGTCATCAATTAAAGATATATAATTTGGAGCTTATAATTAAATTATTCAGCCATGCCGGTTCAATTTAAAGTGTAAATTACATGCTTTACTCTTACAGTTGTTAAATGCCAGTTCAGTTTGAATCTAAAACTGATAAATTTATTTCAGCTAAAAGTAACATATATAGTTCCTGCTATTACGTCGTGTTATTAAATGATACTAACAGGCAAAGTGTTACAGCAATTTAGAGTGAATTCTAACGAAAAGATAGACTTGCTTAATTTCTAAATACAGACAGAGCTTTTCATATCTCCCAGTTAAATAAGAGGATGACGGATAAAGATGGGAATCTTCACCTCTGGCAAACCATTCCCTGAACTGGTTTAATTAGAAACAACAATCTTACAATGCTTAACTCCTGCCTTCATTCCAAAAAAGATTAAGCCGTTCCCATGATTTCATCCTTTCCTGGAGCGATAAGGAAATCGTTAACAAATTGCATCGTCTGTGAGGTTTTCGATTATCTTCGAAAAATTTGGTTGTCCCTCTTGTTCTCTTTCAGTTTGCCCTTAATCTAAAGAACCCATAACGCATAACACGGATAAGATAGTTTAGGAAATATATCTTCAATTATTGTGATAGTGTACTGCGTGTAAATTAAATTATAGTTACTGTGTTACGCTTTAAACGAATTTTGGATATTTCTGATCAGATAAAATGAGTAGTTTTTAGCTGAAAACTTATAGAGGGGGAAAATTGAATTAAGATTATAAAATATATAGTTGCTAGTTTATTAAAATTTCCCTCTTAATTTTTAAAAATTTATATATTTTTTTTTCAATATAATGTTGAACTGAGATTAAAAATTGGATCCCAACACACCCCTCCTATGCAAGCGAATATTCTTAAAAGTACACTTTTGAAAAACAATTGATAGCTATTTTTTTTTCAATTACCGAATCTCCTTTAAGCATAGCAGTTTTTTATTTGATAATTATTTAGCTATGCACTAAAATTCTTCGATTTTATTTGTGTAACAAACAGTTTTTCAAAGTTGCATCTGGACAATTAGAATTTAATGACTTTGAAATAAAATTGTTTATTCCAGCGTCAATCACATTAAAATAAAATTCAAGAATTAAAATATATGTGACCACATAAAAAAGTAACATGGACGGGGTAAAACCTAAAAATATTAGGAAAAGCATAAAAAAATGAGAGTCAAGATTTAAAAAATTACACATATACCTCTATAATTTCAAAAGAAAATATTCATAATTTTCATCCACCATTTTTTTTAAAATTTAGTCATTCAGATAAATTTGGAAGTAATATATGACTATTATTGAAAGTTCTTTTAATATTCATATTTGTTCTAACATAACACGATTTTGTCATAATATTATAAATAAACTAGAAATCAATATCAGTTAAGAAAATAATGGAAAATAAGAAACATAAAAAATCTCCCACTAAGCTAATTATATTGCTCCGAGAATATAATTTTTAACTTGTTTGAATTTAAGATAATCATATGATCCATTGGTCCGATGTTCGTTGCACCATGTAAAATAAGTCACTTGCGTGGACAAATAGAATTTAATGACTATGAAATAAAATTGTTTATTCCAGAGTCAATCACATTAAAATAAATATTAAGAATTAAAATATTTTTGTCCACATAGAAAAACAACATTGACGTGAAAAAAAACCCTAAAAATATTAGGAAAAAAATTTAAAAAATAGAGATAAGATTTAAAAATTACTCATGTACCTCTATATTTACAAAAGAAAATATTCATAATTTTCATTCCCAATTTTTAAACAAAATTTAGTTATTCAGATATATTTGGAAGTAATATAGAACTATTACTGAAAAGTACTTTTAATATTCCATATTTGTTCTAACATAACACTATTTTATCATAATATTATAAATGAATTAGAAATCAATATCAGTTAAGAAAATAATGGAAAAGAAGAAATATAAAAAATCTCCCACTAAGCGAATTATATTGCTCCGAGAATATAATTTTTAACTTGTTTGAATTTAAGATAATCATATGATCCATTGGTCCGATGTTCGTTGCACCATGTAAAATAAGTCACTTGGGTGGACAAATAGAATTTAATGACTATGAAATAAAATTGTTTATTCCAGCTTTAATTCCATTAAAATAAATATTAAGAATTAAAATATTTGTGTCCACATAGAAAAACAACATTGACGTGAAAAAAAAACCCTAAAAATATTAGGAAAAAAAACTAAAAAAAATAGAGATAAGATTTAAAAATTACGCATATACCTCTATATTTACAAAAAAAATATTCATAATTTTCAATCCCAATTTAAAAAAAAAAATTAGTTATTCTGATACATTTGGAAGTAATATATAACTATTACTGAAAAGTACTTTTAATATTCCATATTTGTTCTAACATAACACGATTTTATCATAATATTATAAATAAATTAGAAATCAATATCAGTTAAGAAGATAATGGGAATGAAGAAATATAAAAAAAATTCTCCTACTAAGCCAATTATATTGCTCCGAGAATATAATTTTTAACTTGTTTGAATTTAAGATAATCATATGATCCATTGGTCCGATGTTCGTTGCACCATGTAAAATAAGTCACTTGGGTGGACAAATAGAATTTAATGACTATGAAATAAAATTGTTTATTCCAGAGTCAATCACATTAAAATAAATATTAAGAATTAAAATATTTGTGTCCACATAAAAAAAGTAACATGGACGGGGTAAAACCTAAAAATATTAGGAAAAGCATAAAAAAATGAGAGTCAAGATTTAAAAAATTACACATATACCTCTATAATTTCAAAAGAAAAGATTCATAATTTTCATCCACCATTTTTTTTTATTTAAACATTCAGATAAATTTGGAAGTAATATATAACTATTACTGAAAAGTACTTTTAATATTCCATATTTGTTCTAACATAACACGATTTTATCATAATATTATAAATGAATTATAAATTAATATCAGTTAAGAAAATAATGGAAATGGACAAATATAAAAAATCTCCCACTAAGCCAATTATATTGCTCCGAGAATATAATTTTTAACTTGTTTGAATTTAAGATAATCATATGATCCATTTTTCCGATGTTCGTTGCACCATGTAAAATAACTCACTTGGGTGGACAAATAGAATTTAATGACTATGAAATAAAATTGTTTATTCCAGAGTCAATCACATTAAAATAAATATTAAGAATTAAAATATTTGTGTCCACATAGAAAAACAACATTGACGTGAAAAAAAACCCTAAAAATATTAGGAAAAAAAACTAAAAAAAATAGAGATAAGATTTAAAAATTACGCATATACCTCTATATTTACAAAAAAAATATTCATAATTTTCAATCCCAATTTAAAAAAAAAAATTAGTTATTCTGATACATTTGGAAGTAATATATAACTATTACTGAAAAGTACTTTTAATATTCCATATTTGTTCTAACATAACACTCATTTATTATAATATTATAAATGAATTATAAATTAATATCAGTTAAGAAGATAATGGGAATGAAGAAATATAAAAAAAATTCTCCTACTAAGCGAATTATATTTCATGGAGAATATAATTTTTAACTTGTTTGAATTTCAGATAATCACATGATCCATTGGTCCGATGTTCGTTGCACCATGTAAAATAAGTCACTTGCGTGGACAAATAGAATTTAATGACTATGAAATAAAATTGTTTATTCCAGAGTCAATCACATTAAAATAAATATTAAGAATTAAAATATTTGTGTCCACATAGAAAAACAACATTGACGTGAAAAAAAACCCTAAAAATATTAGGAAAAAAAACTAAAAAAAAAATAGAGATAAGATTTAAAAATTACGCATATACCTCTATATTTACAAAAGAAAATATTCATAATTTTCATTCCCAATTTAAAAAAAAAAATTAGTTATTCAGATACATTTGGAAGTAATATATAACTATTACTGAAAAGTACTTTTAATATTCCATATTTGTTCTAACATAACACTCATTTATTATAATATTATAAATGAATTATAAATTAATATCAGTTAAGAAAATAATGGAAATGGAGAAATATAAAAAATCTCCCACTAAGCCAATTATATTGCTCCGAGAATATAATTTTTAACTTGTTTGAATTTAAGATAATCGTATGATCCATTGGTCCGATGTTTGTTGCACCATGTAAAATAAGTCACTTGGGTGGATGAATAGAATTTAATGACTATGAAATAAAATTGTTTATTCCAGCTTCAATCACACTAAAATAAATATTAAGAATTAAAATATTTGTGTCCCCATAGGAAAACAACATTGACTTGAAAAAAACCCCTAAAAATATTAGGAAAAAAACTAAAAAAAATAGAGATAAGATTTAAAAATTACGCATATACCTCTATATTTACAAAAGAAAATATCCATAATTTTCTTTCCCAATTTAAAAAAAAATTAGTTATTCAGATATATTTGAAAGTAATATATAACTATTACTGAAAAGTACTTTTAATAATCCATATTTGTTCTGACATAACACTATTTTATTATAATATTATAAATGAATTATAAATTAATATCAGTTAAGAAGATAATGGGAATGAAGAAATATAAAAAAAATTCTCCTACTAAGCGAATTATATTTCATGGAGAATATAATTTTTAACTTGTTTGAATTTCAGATAATCACATGATCCATTGGTCCGATGTTCGTTGCACCATGTAAAATAAGTCACTTGGTTGGACAAATAGAATTTAATGACTATGAAATAAAATTGTTTATTCCAGCGTCAATCACATTAAAATAAATATTAAGAATTAAAATATTTGTGTCCCCATAGGAAAACAACATTGACTTGAAAAAAACCCCTAAAAATATTAGGAAAAAAACTAAAAAAAATAGAGATAAGATTTAAAAATTACACATATACCTCTATATTTACAAAAGAAAATATTCATAATTTTCATTCCCAATTTTTTAAAATTAGTTATTCAGATACATTTGGAAGTAATATATAACTATTACTGAAAAGTATTTTTAATGTTCCATATTTGTTCTAACATAACACTATTTTATTATAATATTATAAATGAATTATAAATTAGTATCAGTTAAGAAGATAATGGGAATGAAGAAATATAAAAAAAATTCTCCCACTAAGCGAATTATATTGCATGGAAAATATAATTTTTAACTTGTTTGAATTTCAGATAATCATATGATCCACTGGTCCGGTGTAACGGAGAACTTTCGTTGCACTATGTAACATAAGTCACTTGAGTGTTTCAAAGTGGTAAATATATGCATGGAAAATTTCATTTGGGCGAAATAGAACCTTTCGTTCACTAAACGACAAATTCGATCTCGGGCCAAATTCTTTAGGTCGTGAGTGATGGGTTCCATGCGACTCGTTTTGGACGCGATTTACTGCACTATTTCTCGAAGTATTTGGACTTCTTTTGACCGTCACGGCAGAGATTGAAAGGAATAGATCAAAATAAATGGGAAATGAAATAAGTTGAATGTTGGAGCCAGTTGCAAATCTTTTCGTTATCTAGCGTTTCGGTTTCCCGCAAATATTTTTACTTTTGGTTCTAGGTTTAAACAGATATTGCTGAAAATGTAATAGGTATGACTCGAAATTTATTTTTCAAAAATATTCTACAATAAATGGATTTAGCTGGTACTTTCCTCTACTATGCCGTCTGGATTTATAATTCTTATAACAACTAGCATAGAGCCCGTCGTATGACGGGATGAGAAAAATTTTTAATATTCCAGAATTGAAAAGTACTCTAAGAGGCAGGTAAAAAAAATGGTTTCTTTTTTGACTGAGATTGATGTTGCAACAAAAAATAATCGATGATTAAATTTAAAATTATCACATATGTGCCTAATCTATTATTTAAGCCAAATATAAAAGAAAATTATTTAGGTAATATCTATGTTCAGTGATAAAACGTATGAAAATAATACAGACGATATTTAAATAAATTTAAAACAAGAAATGATTAATTGAGATTGAATAACATCATAATGATAGAAAAAAATTGTTATTTTTACCTATTAATTATGTAATGATAAATTTAATCGCAATCTCTTAACAGGGGAAAATAGAGCTTGAAATAATGGCATTAAAAGCTCGAAAAGAGGGTAAGGGGTGGATTTCGAACATTTTAAATACTACAGTATTTTTCGCTGCGATATGAAGCATATTTAATCCATTTTATTTTAGAATCTGATTGATAGTTTAGGAGAAGATAAACTTTACTAGCTTTGAATTTTGCTAACCCATACTCATCAAAAATCCAATATGAATGCCTCTATCCATTCCAGATCCAACCGCTTCATAAATTCGAGAACAGACGGACAGATAACATAGTCTATTATTATAAAATTGATAAGCTTTAAAAGAGAAATAATTTTATGTATTGATCCAATCACGTGAAATTTAATTAATAAAAACTTACACAAACCTATTAATTCACTGAATAACCATGTAAAATTAATGCTGAACGTATCAAAGATCATCATATTGATGATTGAAAATTGAAAATATCGGCTAAAATTGCTCTACTTAATACCTGCATTTGTGTTCCAAACACCATAAGGAAAAAAAATTCCACTTGCATCTTTAAATGAAAGCTCAGAGAACTCGTGCTTCGTTGACAATAAATTAAGATGTCTTTTCTCAAACCTAAATTTTGATTGCTAGAGTATTTCACCAACCAACCAGAAATTTACCCTTTTCATTTAGGAATGGATTAAGATGTTGAATTCTTGAATATCTTTGAATAAATTTACCTTCTTTCAATGTATAATTCTAAGAAGAAACTCTCAATCTGAATTTGTCTTATCCAGAATTGTTCGACATGCAAAATTTCTTTTGCTATTTAAGTGGATAAATCTGATTTTTCTTTGTCCCTAATCTTTACTTTCTTTTTGAATCTTTTCATCCACTTAGCAACTCGCATAAGGTCTTAAACGAACAATACTTGCTAAAATATAAGTATATTCTTAGTCTTTATTTTCTTCAATTATGCGACCAAAATTTATTTTCTTTTGTTTTTTTATTCTTCTTAATCATTTCAGAATTTATTGGCCATAGATTTAGCTATTTTATACTCTTGGAGAAATGTTTAAGAATTTTTCTTTGACATACTTTTTGAAAGAGATATACAAGATTTTCTTCCGATAGCTAGGTTTCCAACTTTGTGGCCTCATAGTTTTAAATTTCTACTACTTTTAAAATTGAAAACTATCTCACAGTATTGTGTTATATTTATCCTGTTATAAATTAGAAACATAAAGTATAAATATATATGACATTATACTTATATTAAAAATATAATAATGATTTTAGAACAATAAACTTTTCAAATAAATAAAGCTTGCTAAAACTACAATTAAATTTAGTAATGAAAATAAATTTAATTTTAATTTTAGTAAGCTTTATTTATTTAATAAAGCGAATCTTATCATGTTGCAACAGCATTTTGAATATTATATTCTTGTGGTGTAAATTGTGCAGTATGCATGTTTTAATAAATTTCCCAATTCTCTTCAATATTTCAGCCTTTTTCTATAACTATGTTTCACACTTTGTGATCTTATAGTTTTAAATTTTAACTACTCTTGAAAACTGAAGACAATCTGACTGTATTGAGTTATCCTGTATCCACTGCTAAACCATTCTACATTAGAACTTATAGTATAAATGTATCAGCCATTATGTCTATTTTAATGAATACAGTAATATTTTTGGTATATTAATAAAATTTAGGTTTTGTCTTGGTAAGGTCTATATACTAAAAAAAATTATGACGTTGTAATAGCATTATGAATATTATATTCTCATGGTTTAAATTGTGCAGTAGCTATGTTTCCATAAAGTTTCACCTCTTTCTTCAATATTTCAGCATTTTCCTATAACTATGTTTCAAACTTTGTAATCTTCTAATTTTAATATTCAACTGTTTTTTGAATTCAAATTGAAAAAATCTGTCTGTATTGTGTTATTCTTTATCCCTTGTTAAACTGTTATACCTTAATAGCTTATAGTATAAATATATCAGCCATTATGCTTATATTAAAAATATAATAATGATTTTAGAGCAATAAACTTTTCAAATAAACAAACTTGCTAAAACTACAATTAAATTTAGTAGTGAAAATAAATTTAATTTTAATCTTAGTAAGCTTTATTTATTTAATAAAGCGAATCTTATCATGTTGCAACAGCATTTTGAATATTATATTCTTGTGGTGTAAATTGTGCAGTATGCATGTTTTAATAAATTTCCCAATTCTCTTCAATATTTCAGCTTTTTCTATAACTATGTTTCACACTTTGTGATCTTATAGTTTTAAATTTTAACTACTCTTGAAAACTGAAAACAATCTGACTGTATTGAGTTATCCTGTATCCACTGCTAAACCGTTCTACATTAGAGCTTATAGTATAAATGTATCAGCCATTATATTTATTTTAATGAATACAGTAATATATTTGGTATATTAATAAAATTTAGTTTTAGTCTTGGTAATGTCTATATACTAAAAAATATGACGTTGTAATAGCATTAGGAATATTATATTCTCATGGTTTAAATTGTGCAATAGCTATGTTTTCATAAAGTTTCACCTCTTTCTTCAATATTTCAGCATTTTTCTATAATTATGTTTCAAACTTTGTAATCATCTAATTTTAATATTCAACTATTTTTTTTAATTAAAATTGAAAAAAATCTGTCTGTATAGTGTTATTCTTTATCCCTTGTTAAACTGTTATACATTAATAGCTTATAGTATAAATATATCAGCCATTATGCTTATATTAAAAATATAATAATGATTTTAGAGCAATAAACTTTTTAAATAAATAAAGCTTGCTAAAACCAGAATTAAATTTAGTAATGAAAATAAATTTAATTTTAATCTTAGCTTCATTTATTTAATAAAGCGAATCTTATGATGTTGCAACAGCATTTTGAATATTATATTCTTATGGTGTGAATTCTGCAGTATGCGTGTTTTAATAAATTTACCAATTTTCTTCAATAATTCAGCATTTTTCTATAACTATGTTTCACACTTTGTGAAATTATAGTTTTAAGTTTTAACTACTCTTGAAAACTGAAGACAATCTGACTGTATTGAGTTATCCTGTATCCACTGCTAAACCGTTATACATTAGAGCTTATAGTATAAATGTATCAGCCATTATGTTTATTTTAATGAATACAGTAATATTTTTGGTACATTAATAAAATTTAGTTTTAGTCTTGGTAAGGTCTATATATTAAAAAATATTATGACGTTGTAATAGCATTATGAATATTATATTCTAATGGTGTGAATTGTACAATAGCTATGTTTCCATAAAGTTTCACCTCTTTCTTCAATATTTCAGCATTTTCCTATAACTATGTTTCAAACTTTGTAATCTTCTAATTTTAATATTCAACTGTTTTTTTTAATTCAAATTGAAAAAAATCTGTCTGTATAGTGTTATTCTTTATCCATTGTTAAACTGTTATACATTAATAGCTTATAGTATAAATATATCAGCCATTATGCTTATATTAAAAATATAATAATGATTTTAGAGCAATAAACTTTTCAAATAAACAAACTTGCTAAAACTACAATTAAATTTAGTAGTGAAAATAAATTTAATTTTAATCTTAGTAAGCTTTATTTATTTAATAAAGCGAATCTTATGATGTTGCAACAACATTTTGTATTTATTTTAATGAATACAGTAATATTTTTGGAATATTAATAAAATTTAGTTTTAGTCTTAGTAAGTTCTATATACCAAAAACATATTATGAAGTTGTAATAGTATTATGAATATTATAAATATTACACTCTTATGGTGTAAATTGTGCAATAGCTATGTTTTCATAAAGTTTCACTGTTTTCTTCAATATTTCAGCATTTATGTTTCAAACTTTGTAATCTTCTAATTTTAATATTCAACTATTTTTTGAATTAAAATTGAAAAAAAACTGTCTGTATTGTGTTATTCTTTATCCCTTGTTAAACTGTTATACATTAAGAGCTTATAGTATAAATATATCAGCCATATTAAAAATATAATAATGATTTTAGAACAATAAACTTTTCAAATAAATAAAGCTTGCTAAAACTACAATTAAATTTACTAATGAAAGTAAATTTAATTTTAATCTTAGTAACCTTTATTTGTGTAATAAACGAATCTTATGATGTTGCAACATCATTTTGAATATGTGTAAATTGTGCAGTATGCATGTTTTAATAAATTTCAGAATTTAGTCTTGGTAAGGTCTATATATTAAAAAATATTATGACGTTGTAATAGCATTATGAATATTATATTCTAATGGTGTGAATTGTACAATAGCTATGTTTTCATAAAGTTTCACCTTTTTCTTCAATATTTCGGCATTTTCCTCTAACTACACTCATGTCCATAAATTAAGGATAATTCAGAATCACACAGAAATTGAGCTCTAAAATAAAAATTTCACCTGTAAAATTATCCCACACATCTTGAAGAAGAATATACAAATTGCAGGAAACCACCAGATGGTGCGGATAGTACGTCACAATGACGAGAGTGTATGAAAGGGGTATATAAGGAATGGTAGCAAAGAAGTAAAATTGTTCATAAGCGCTTTAAAAGCCTTTCAGTGCAATAACCGCTTAGGTATGGCACAAAGTAAGCATTTGGATGATTTTTTACGTGGTAGAATTATCGGACGACTGGAATGTGGACGTACCCAGCTGGAAGTATCCGAGGAACTTGGAATCGCCCAGAGTGTCATCTCCAGGCTTTGGCAACGATTCAAACATGACGGTAATGTGATTAGATGTTACAGCAAAGGTCGTCCTCGAGTTACTACTCCGAATGATGACCGGTATTTGGCAGTTACTGCCAAAAGAAACAGACGGAGCACAGCATCAGACCTGTATCGTCAGCTTCCTTCAGCTACCGGTACGACAGTTTCAAGACAGACCGTGTACAGACGCTTAGGGAACATTGGTCTATATGCTCGTAGACCTGTCAGATGTGTTCCCCTTACCGCAACTCACTGTCGCCTGCGATTATGCTGGGCTAGAGAGCATGCATTGTGGACACCGCAACAGTGGTCTTGTGTGATGTTTTTCGACGAGTCCAGGTTCAGTTTACATTCTGATTCTCGCCGGATTTTCATATGGAGAGCGCCAGGTAACCAAGAGAACACCATTGAAAGACACCGTTACGGTGGTGCAGGATGGCTCGTTTGGGGAGGAATTATTCTTGGTTCCAGAACTGACCTGCATGTTCAGAGTGTAACGATGACAGGCCACATCTATCGGTATGTCATTCTGGAACAACATGTACGTTTGTTTCGGGGCGCCATGGGTCCTGAATTTTTGTATATGGATGACAACGCCCGACCTCACCGTGCAAACATTGTAGACGAATGCCTTCAATCGCAGGATATCACCCGTATGGATTGGCCAGCATACTCACCAGAGCATGTGTGGAACATGCTTGGCCGACGAATTGCAGCCCGTCAACCCCCTCCCAACTGTCTATCGGAACTTCGGAGGGCATTGCTTGATGAGTGGTGTAATTTTCCCCAAGATCAGATTGATAATCTGATACTCAGCATGCGTAGGCGTTGTAACGCTTGTATTGCATCGTCCGGGAGACATACTCCGTATTAACCATCATACTAACCATGTTATACTGTTTTCTGTAAGTAGGTTCTTTTTTGAAATTTGCTCCAGGGAGTAAAAATCGCAAATTTTATTAATTATGTCAAACATATAGCATCTTTTTTGCTCTTTACCTTTTGTTTAATAAATAGACTTTACAAATAAGTCAAATTTGTTTTGCTTTTGTCTCTTTCATTGCCTGAACTTCATTATCCTTAATTTATGGACATGAGTGTATGTTTCAAACTTTGTGATCTTATAGTTTTAAATTTCATTTACTCTTTAAAATTAAGTAAAGACTGTCTGTATTGTGTTATCCTTTATCCCTTGTTAAACCTTTATACATTAAGAGCTTATAGTATAAATATATCAGCCATTATGTTTATTTTATGGAGCACGATAAAATTTTTGGTATGTAACTAAATGCTATTTGTGTCTTGGTAGTTTTTATTTATTAAATAAACTAATCTTGTGACATTCTAATAGCAATATGAATTTTATATTCTCTTGGTGTAACTGGTATAGTAGTTATATTTTAATATAATTTCACTATTTTCTTCAATATTTCTATATCTTTCTGTAACTATATTTCAATCTTTGTGATCTTATAGTTTAATTTACAACCGCTCTTAAAAATTGAAAAGCATCTGACTGTATTCTGTTATCTTTTATCCACTTCTACACTGCTGTACATTAAGATCTTATAGTATAAATATACTAGCCATTATGGTTTTTTTTTAAAGAATACGATAATGTCTTTGGTATACAATGAAATTTAATTTTAGTCTTGGTTAGCTTTATTTATAAAAAAAAAAACAAATCTTATAGCATTGTAATAGCATCATGAATATCATATTCTCATGGTGAAAATTGTGGATAAGGTATAATTTAATAAAATTTTATAATTTTTTTTCAATATTTCAATACCTTCCTATATTATAAAACTTGTAATCTTACAGTTGAAAAAAATTTTGACTATAAATTCTTCTCTTTTATCCACTGGTTAAGTATTATACATCAAAAGATTTTAGTATAACTATATCAGTCATTATGCTTATTTCAAAGGATAAAATAATGTTTTTGGTATATTACTAAATTTAATTTTTTATCTTAGTTAGCTTTATTTATTTAAAAAAACAAATATCTTGTCTTTGTATAATAGCATTATACAAAGCATATTTATAGCATATAGATATTTATAGCATTATGAATATATGTTCTCATGGTGTAATTTGTGCAGTAGGTATGTTTTGATAAATTTCATTTCTTTCTTCAATATTTCAGCATTTTCCTATGTTTGAGAATTTTTGATCTTATAGTTTTAAATTTCAACTACACTTGAAAGCTCTAAACAATCTGACTGTATTGTGTTATCCTTTTTCTGCTGCTAAACCATTATGCATTAAGAGCTTATTCTATAAATGTATCAAGCACTATTTTTATTTCAATCAATACCGTAATGTTTTTGGTATATTGCTAAATTGAGTTTTAGTCTTGTTAAGCTTTTTTTTTAAAAAAAATCTTATGACGTCTTAATAGCATTATGAATAATTTAGTCTCATGGTGTAAATTGTTCAGTATGTTTTAGTAAATTTCATCGTTTTCTTCAATATTTCAGCATTTTCCTAGGTTTCAAGCTTTGTGATCTTATAGTTTTCAATTTCAACTACACTTGAAAGCCGTAAACAATCTGACCGTATTGTGTTATCCTTTTTCCGCTGCTAAACCATTATACATTAAGAGCTTATTCTATAAATGTATCAAGCATTATGTTTATTTCAATCAATACAGTAGTGTTTTTGGTATATTGCTAAATTGAGTTTTAGTCTTGTTAAGCTTTATTAAAAAAAATCTTATGACTTTGTAATAGCATTATGAATAATTTAGTCTCGTGGTGTAAAATGTGCAGCTGTTATGTTTTAATAAATTTCATCGTTTTCTTCAATATTTCAGCATTTTCTTAGGTTTCAAGCTTTGGGATGTTATAGTTTTCAATTTCAACTACACTTGAAAGCTGTAAACAATCTGACTGTATTGTGTTATCCTTTTTCCGCTGCTAAACCATTATGCATTAGAGCATATTCTATAAATGTATCAGCCATTAAGTTTTTTAATACAGTAATATTTCTGGTATATTACTAAATTTAGTTTCGTCTTGTTAAGATTTATGTATTAAAAAAACAAATCTTATGACGCTGTAAAATCATTAGAAATATTATATTAAAACATTTTAGAATACATATATCAGTCATTATGCTTATTTTAAAGGATAATATAACGTTTTTAGTATATTAGGAACTTTAACTTTTATCTTGGTTAGCTTAATTTATTTAAAAAATTCTAATGACGTTGTAATACCATTATGAATATTGTATCTTCATGGTGTAAATTGTGTATTACGATACCTTTAATAAAATTTCACGATTTTCTTCAATATTTCAGTATCTTATATAACTATGCTTCAAACATTGTAATCTTATAGTTTAAGATTAAAAGAAAAGTGACTGTAATTTGCTATCCATTATCCACTGCTAAAATGTTATACATTAATATATTGTGTTATAGGTATAAATACATCTTTTGTTTATACCTATCCCTTATGTTTATGCGAAAGATACAATAAGGTTTTATGTATATTACAAAATTTAATTTTAGCTTTATGTATTAAAAACAAATCTTATGACATTGTAATAGCATTATGAATATTACACTCTTATATTAAAATTGTGCAGCAGGTAAGTTTTAATAAAACTTCACTATTTTCTTCAATATTCCATATCGTTCTATTACTATGTTACAAACTTTGTGATCTTCAAGTTTTAATATTCAGTTACTCTTTGAATCGAAATTGTCTGTATTGTGTCATTCTGTATTCCTTGTAAAACTGTTATACATGAATAGCTTATAGTACAAATACATCAGCCATTAGGTTTATTTTAAAGGATACTATAACATCTTTAGTATATTACGAAATTTAATTTTTGTCTTGGTTAGTTTAATTTATTCCAAAATAAAATCTAATGACGTTGTAATAGCATTATGAATATTGTATCTTCATGGTGTAAAATGTGCATTAGTGTATATTTTAATAAAATTAACGATTTTCTTCAATATTTCAGTATCTTATATAACTATGCTTCAAACATTGTAATCTTATAGTTTAAGATTAAAAGAAAAGTGACTGTAATTTGCTATCCATTATCCACTGCTAAAATGTTATACATTAATATATTGTGTTATAGGTATAAATACATCTTTTGTTTATACCTATCCCTTATGTTTATGCGAAAGATACAATAAGGTTTTATGTATATTACAAAATTTAATTTTAGCTTTATGTATTAAAAACAAATCTTATGACATTGTAATAGCATTATGAATATTACACTCTTATATTAAAATTGTGCAGCAGGTAAGTTTTAATAAAATTTCACGATTTTCTTCAATATTTCAGTATTTTTCTATAACTATGATCCAAACTTTGTGATATTCTAGTTTTAATATTCAATTACTCTTTGAATCGAAATTGGAAAAAATCTGTCTGCATTGTGTTATTCTGTATTCCTTGTAAAACTGTATGAATAGCTTATAGTACAAATACATCAGCCATTATGCTTATTTTAAAGGATACTATAACGTTTTTAGTATATTACGAAATTTAATTTTTTTTGGTTAGCTTAATTTATTCAAAAATAAAATCTAATGACGTTGTAATAGCATTACGAATATTGTATCTTCATGGTGTAAATTGTCCCTTAGGGTACCTTTAATAAAATTTCACAATTTTCTTCAATATTTCAGCATTTTACTAAAACTATTATCCAAACCTTGTAATCTTATAGTATAAGATTAAAAGAAATATGACTGCAATTTGCTATCCATTATCCACTCCTAAAATGTTATACATTAAAATATTTTAGTATAAATATATCATCCCTTATGCTTATGTTAAAGATACAATAAGGTTTTTGGTATAGTGCTAAATTTAATTTTAGCTTTATGTATTTAAAAACAATCTTATGATGCTGTAATAGCATTATGAATATTATATTCCCATGTTGAAAATTGTGCAGTAAGTAAGTTTTAATAAAATTTCACCATTTTCTTCAATATTTCAGTATCCTTCTATAACTATGTTTAAAACTTTGTAATCTTCTAATTTTAATATTCAACTTTTTTTTGAATTAAAATTGAAAAGAATCTGTCTGTATTGTGTTATTCTGTATCTCTTGTAAAACTGTTATACATGAAGAACTTATAGTATAAATATATCATCCATTATGCTTATTTTACAGAATATACTTATGTTTTTGGAATATTACTAGATTTAATTTTAGTCTTGGCAAGCTTTTTTTTATTTAAAAACATATCTCATGATGTTGTAATAGCGGTATGATTTGGTGTAAATGATCGAGTAGATATGTCATAATAAAATTTCATCATTTTTTCAATATTTTAGTGATTCCAGAAACTTGCTGGGTTTTTTTCAATTCTATCATTTGTACAACAAATTTCCTTTTATATTTTATTATCTGCCTGCGTATGTCTGTCCTTGGTTTGAACTTGTCAAGAAAGGTTGAGAGTTTGGAATCGAAATAGGTATCCACTGATTTGTAAATTTAACAGGAACCCATTTTAGCAAGTCTCGTAGGACCAAACTTAATGAAGATATTAAAAACCATCATGAATCATGAATTGAATCATGAATTGAAGAATCATCATTTTGATGATTCTTTTAGTCCAAATTTATTTTTATGAGCAAACTATCACTTGAATTAATTGCTTATTATGCCATTTCATATAACTCATTTCAAAGTTTAATTTTACCAGATATCTTTTATTTGATTGGAGTCACAGATATCACTGTACATGGACTCATGGATGACCAAGAATCTATGGTAGTAGAGAATTCTATCATGGATATGAAAAAATTTGGAAACTGATTTA
>CM063502.1:116378196-116380696 GCA_032207245.1 Pardosa pseudoannulata | reverse complement strand
GTTATTGAAATACAAACAAGTTAGCTAAATGCGAAGCGGTTATCTAATAACGTATTATAACAAAATATGCATGCAATTAAGTTAAAAACATACTATATATTACCTCAGAAATGTATATGCTATCACGATAATTTAAGAGCATGCATAACTTTGGGGTAAGGAAAATAAAGCATGTCTAGGTGAAATGTTAATGAACGTTTATTTTATTAAAAACATTGATAAAAGTAAAATCTTTATATATTAATCAAAAGTGACATATTATATTTTATATCATAATTGAAATTTAAACTTTGAGGTTGATAATTTAATTCATCAAATGCTTATAATAATTTTCAATATTTTGGATTATAAATGCCAGTGAGGTGAATTTTTCTTAAAATTATTTTCTTAAAATCAGGGTGAACAAACCATGGTCTGTCCTATAAAGTTGTTGAATGCGAAATTCAAGAAATTTATAATCGAAATAAATATTGCACTAATTATTATATATATTAGTAGATAACTTTATTAATGGATATTCTTGTAAATACTTACTTATAGCTATACATATTTACCGTTCTGTTATCAGTTTATGTTAAAAAAAAACATGTTGTCTTAATTTTAATCAAAACCTTTCTTTCCCTTTCTGTAAATAAATATATATATATATACAATATACATATATAATGATACTTTGTTCACATTCGGTTCAGATTCTTTAATCCATCCTAGAAACCGTAGCGAATGACCTCGAATGTTTCCTAGAAAACTCCTCCCGGTTGCATATCTAAAAATAGAGTTCTGACGCGTAAGTAGCGTGATACACGTGACTTGTAGTGATCGCTAATTGATTGGCACAAATAACTATGAAAGCAGATGTATGGTATTTGAAATGAGGTTTTTCGGCAGAAAAGTTCAGCAAAGTTTTCGGCAAGGGATTTAGAGTGTTCTGGCTGTTTCGATAGTTTTGAAATGAATTCCATCGTCTTCATTTCGTTGTCCTTTTCTTCTATATCCTCAGCAAGACTGCAGGACGGAAGTAATAAACCGGAACTCCACTTCGAGATGAGTCAAAAAGCCCCATTTCATGCATACACACACACACACACACACACACACACACACACACATATATATATATATATATATATATATATATATTATTGACAGCTTTTCACTCTTTTCGTTCTCAATTAAATTTCTTCATTCCCAGTAGTCTAGTTTAGGTTAATGTTTGAGTTATATAAATTTCTAATTGTTCTAGAAGTTTTAATTAAGCTACCCAAATGTAGACAGTAACTCTTCAATTTAAAAGACTCCGAGACACACACGACGTTGTACTTCCTACGTAAGAAAGATATTGCTGAGTCAAATTCAACATTGTAGCTCAATGGTTAAATGCTGTAAATAAAAAACTGTATTAAGCGGTATGCACAGAAAATAACGAATACCTGAGGAGAAAAGGAAACCAAGAGAAAGGCAGGTTAAGGCTGTAAATGTCAATATAGTGTTGTAGCAAAACATGCAACTGAATTGGTAGGACCATTTTTCGTTCTTCTCGGTTTTATTTATTTTTAGAATTTTGGGGAAAGGATGAATAATTGTCTGGGCAGAGTTAAAATAACAATAAGACACACACACACATACATACATACAAGCATATACATACATATATATAAACTCACTTCCAAAAGTTAAGCACGAAGATGTAAAATGGAAAAAATCAACAAATACTGCTTTAACACTAGATTGCCCGAGATTTCTTGTATAGCTATATTGCCCAAAACAGTCAAAATGACTGCATTGTGAAAAAATAACAAATATGTAAAGAAATTTGTTTAAAATTAATTTTTAATATTATATAATAAAGGAGGGCGGAAGTAACTATAATTATTCATAAACCCATTTATATGTTATAGAAAAAGTCATCAAATTCTAAGAAATTGTGTCATTATATTTCATAATTGTTTTTCTAATTGAAATTAAAAAACAGTCAAAATGACTGCCTTGGGCAATCTAGTGTTAATTGACACAAAAGACTGCAGGAAAGTAGCATAAATATTTATGTATAAAACAAAATCAATAATTATATACAGAAATGAAAACAATATTAAATGTTCGTAAGTTATCAGATAATGATATACTGGTGACTGAAACAGAATTATGTATATAGTGAAAATAAACAGCATAAAATGAAAAAAAGGACATTAATAGGGTATGTGATCCCCTTATCTGTATACAAAGTTTACACCTTGTGACCATGCTTTCAATTAGGTGGTCAACTATCGCAGAACTATGTAATCGCCATTCTTCTTTTAGAGCAGTTGCTAGCTCAATAAGAGTGGTTGGAGAGGGGAAACATGAAGATCAGCACGGTCGAGAGTATCCCAAAGATTTTCAATGAGATTAATGTCGAGCGAATATGCTAGCCACACCATTCGCGCAATCCCTCACTCTCCAAGTAGTCATCGACGATGTCCGCTCTATGGAGACGTGCGTTATTGTCCATTAAAACAAAATT
>CM063502.1:116363196-116368196 GCA_032207245.1 Pardosa pseudoannulata | reverse complement strand
TTCTGGAGTAATAAATGCCGTCTTTTCACGATCTGCTTCATCCACTTCTATCTGCCAGTAACCAGATCGGAGATGCATGGAAGAAAAGAACTTTGCGCCTTTTAAACAGTCTAGAGTATCTTCAATACGGGGCAGAGGATAAACATCTTTCTTCGTGATTCTATTCAGTTTGCGATAGTCCACGCAAAAGCGCCAGCTTCCATCTTTTTTCCTTATGAGTACGACGGGAGATGACCACGGACTCTCATATGGCTGGACAATACCTTGGTCAAGCATTTTCTGAACTTCTTCGCGAATTATGCGTCTTTCAGTCGGTGAAACTCGGTAAGCCCTTTGGTAGATTGGAGCATGGTCACCCGCATTGATACTGTGTTTCACATTTGTCTTTGCTGCTGTCGACTTGTTGGCTTCTGTAAAAATTTCCGAAAAGGTTTGTAAGAACTCGACTAATTTGTGTTTTCTTTCGCTGCTCAACTCAGGGGATATCATCATTGTATAATCTGTATTGGAATTCGTCGGCTCCTGCAGAGTACTTGTACTTTTTGTTGTTTCCGCCATCTCGCATATATGTCCTTCTTCCAGGAGCTCAGCTTCGCCTACGTACATTCCTTTATTAATGACTTGATCTTTGGCTTGCATGTTGGCAATCCAAATTTCACTTCGTCCATTATGGTATAAGGATGTAGCAAGGTTTCTTTCGAGCAGCAAGTGTCTATTGCCGTCCACGATTACGCTTATGTTTCTTCCGACATCTAGTCCTGATACTGCTATTCTTGTCAATGAGCGTGGCTTTAGCTTGTAGTCCTTCGTGGCATACACCTTCCAAGCGTCTAGTGCTTTGGTTTCTTGGCCAGTATCTTCTAACAACAGTTAACTTCTGTCACAGTCTATCACAGCTTGAGAAGCTTCCAAAAAGTCCCAGTCGAGAATTACGTCGTGACTACAATGCTGTAGGATGATGAAATCAACAGGCAGCTCTCGTCTATTTATCCCGACACGCAGAACACATTTTCCCAGTGGCCTAACAAAACTGCCATTAGCGACTTTCAGCATAGTGTTCTTGACGTCAGCGAACATAACTTTCTTTAAGGATCGACGAAACTTATCGGATACGACAGGAAATGAGGCTCCAGATTCTACTAGAGCACGGATCGGCTGATTATCTACCAGAACGTCGAGGTGGTTACCCGTCATCATTGCGGCCGATGGAGGATTTTCATTACATGCGGCCTCACCTCCTCGAAAGGTCGCTCTGCTTAGTTTTCCTCGTTTCTACGACTTGGAGATTGACCTGATCGACGATATGGCGACGGCGATCGGAAACGACGGGTTGGTGATCGGCCTCTAGTAGGACTAGCAAAAGAACGGAGTTCGGGGCTTGGTTGGCGAAACTCAGCGTCAGTGCCCTCGAAGTTCTGTCGGCGGGCTCGATAATCGTCAAATACAGCCTTCATCTCACGGCAGTAGCGTACGACGTGTCCAGGGCGTCCACAGTGGAAACACACTGGCCTGTTGTCGGTCGTTCTCCATAGGTCCGTTTTGCTGGGCTGCGGTGCTGATCTCTGGATAGGACTTCTGGGTTTCTCGTCACAGCGGCTGCACACCTGGGACGTCGTTGGGCGTCTGCAGACTTTGCGACAACTGGCGCTAAAGCTTTTTCTACTTCGTCGTGGATGACGGTCTGTAGCGGCTGGGAATAGGGGTCCGGAAACTCGTCGGCTTGATTAACTATTCTATTAACCTCTTCTCGTACAATCCTGCGGATAAGAGACACTAAATCTGACTCGTCCTCTACGGCCGCAACTGGTACGACGTTTGGTAGTCTCTCAAATCTTCGGCCAATTCTTTTTTGTCTCATGTCTTCAATGTAGTTACACCACTCGATGAAGTTAACTGTAGTCTTCACTTCTTTCATTAAGATCACTTGGTACATATCTTCAGCAACTCCTTTCATTAAGTGAGACACTTTCTCGTCGTCGGACATTGAAGGATTGACTTCTTGACAAAGCCCTAATACTCTCTGAATGTAGGACTGAGTACTCTCTCCTGCTCTTGGAGCTCTACATTTTAGTTGTTCTTCGGCCTTTTTTGTGTACTTGAGGCGATCGCCCAAAAGTTCATTTAAACCCCTCTTGAATGCGTACCAGGAGTCCAAGGTATCTTCATTATTTATGTACCACTGTTTGGCCGTACCGTCTAGGAAAAAATAGACGTTTGCAAGACACATCATTTCATCCCATTTGTTGAACTTTGCCACTCAATTGTATTCTGCAAGCCATTTCCGAGGGTCATCTCCAGGCTCCCCACGGAAGGTTGAAGGGTTTCTTAGGGGCGGGTAGGTAGGAGTTACCACGACAGGCTTTGTATCTTCGGGCATTATCTGCTTCTTTTTTTTCTGGGTTGTAAAGGCCAAATTCCGGAGGTAATCCTCTTAAACGGAGACTTCTGCGAACACTGTCAGAATTATCCACAATGGCGAAATCATTACCCGGCGCCTCCACCAAATTTGTCACGAAGATTCAAATGAACACACCGTTTAACGTAACAGAAGAATCTATTGAAGCTAAGTAGCAACTCCCAACTTTACAAGACCGAGAGATTGCCTACAATTAGTGGATATCAGCTTTTATACCCGAACAGAATATTCGAGAAATAACTAATTTACATATTAAAGAAAGATCTAGAATGTTTAAGAACATAAGGAAACAATAAATAACATTTTAAAATCCGTACTTTGAATAAACAGCCATGACAAGCATCGAACCCACAATCTTCGGGTCTGGATAGCGTGCTTTGACCATTCGGCCACTTAGCGCGTTGCCTAAGCTGCTTTATACGGCAATATATACTGTGTTGTTTATTTTGAAATAAAGTATGTGCCTTGAAAATATTTTATGTTTTAAAAATTAATTACAGATTGTAAAATAAATTCATAATCAATGTAAAGAATTATTTATTTCCTAAAGAAAACTATTTTCCCACAGTGTATTTCGCACGGTGTACCCCTTACGTGGAAGCACAAAACTTTGATGGCTCATTCTAATGCTAAAACTATTTTTTGTTCAGTTTTCAACGAAATTGAAATAAATTTCTTGAGTCTTTCTAATTTTATACCAATAAAACTCCCTCTCTCACTGTATGCATGCACACACACACACATATATATATATATATATATATATATATATAATCATATATATGTAATCTATCAATTATAAAACTGCTGGACATTATAGCCCTTATTATTTTTACTTGCCCGGACAGTCCGGCCGTTGAAAGAGACCGGTGTAAGTCTAATTAAAACTTTATTTTGGAACTGCTAAAACGGACAGCTTTACTAGTCAACGACAGACAAAGGAAAGACGCAAAAATCACTCTGCTCGAACAGAGATGCACGCAAGATCGAAGACAAGAAAGAATTTTCCCAAGGTAAAAGAAACTTACTCAACCAATTTAACCCATTAGCGCCCAGTGATCTATTTTTAGATCGCTAAACATAGCGTGGTAAACTCGCTTTTAGATGACCTTAAACCCACCCCACACATTCTACACTGCACAGGGGGCAAGACAAGGCATGCACCTGTTTACCAACACGTGGTTTTCTTGTTTTATTTATATCATTGATCTTAAGCGATAAGAGAAAGTTTGTATCGCCCTTTCGTTCCCCCGTTTTCCTACGTTTCTTAGCATAAACACTGAAAACAGCTAAGTAATACACGTAAGTTAAACTTTTTTTGGTGATTTAATATCTTCATAGATGTAGCTATCAGAATATAAATCGATGTTATCTTAAAAGAAATATAAATAGTGAAAATTAGTGTAAAAATACTGCTGATCTAGAAATAGATCACTGGGCGTTCGGGCGTTTTTTTTTTCCTGACCTTGGTAATATTACGTTTTTTCAACTTTAGATGAAAATATGAGTCGAAATATCTTTAATAGCTTTCAGGATGCAGTTGATTATCTGTTTTCTGAACAAATTAAAGAGGATATTATTGCCATATCCACTAATGTAGATGAACTGACAGATGAAGAGAAAATAGATGATAAGTTACATGTTCCATTTGTAAAAAAAATATTGATGGTAAAATAAAGTAATATCAAAAGATGAGTGTGATCAAACAGATTTACCTTCAGCGTTTGAGAGGAAACCTAAAATATTAAAAACAGAAAAGCCAAAAATTGTTTGAAAAAAAAAACGAATTATACCAAATGGTCGGAATTAACGGAAACTGAAAGAATAATATTTTGGAAATGGAAAATGATCTTGAAAATGCATCTTGCATCATTGCTTTGAAAAAATTTTTTCTGATGAAGTATATAACGTAATTGTGGATGAGTCTATTCTCTATGCTAAAAATTCTAAAAACGACCATGATTTAATTATCACTAAAGAAGATATAAAGATATTTATAGGGTTTTTGATAAATTTTGGCTATCTTACTCTTTCAAGTGAAAGATATTATTGGAGTGATGTGGAAGATTTAGTGATAGGTCTTGTACAGAACTCTTTTAATAGAAATGCTTACCTAAAAATAAAGTCATATATTCATTTCCAAGACATTTCAAAAGCAGCTGAACATAAGAATGACAAATCAAGATAAAACTCCTTTTGGAGAGAATAAGAGGTAAAACATGGTACTGGTGTCTATTCACTCGAATAATTGATATGGCTGTAGTGAATGCAAGTATTCTGCACAGAAATGTTCATAAAGGTGATTCTATGCCCATGTAAGATTTTCGAAGAGCTGTTGCTGTAAAATATCTAAAATTGGGGATCGGAAAAAAAGTTTTGAAAGGTCGACCTTACAGTTTTCCTTCATCCTCAAAAGCTAATCTCAGTCATGATGTTCGCTTTTATAGAAGGGACCACAATATGGGACAAAGAAAGGGCCAAAGACACTGTCGACTTGTAGGATGCCAAGGAAGCCCCCTAACATATTGTGTGAAGTGCGATGAAACTTTATGCAAGAAGTGTTTCTTCAAATTCCACACTAAAC
>CM063502.1:116353196-116358196 GCA_032207245.1 Pardosa pseudoannulata | reverse complement strand
AGAACAATCCCAATGGTAAGAAATGTTATCAGTGGAATGCACTGAGAATTTGTACATATATTGGGAACATCTATTAAAACCCTTATATATATTTACTCACTTAAATACACAGTGGAATTTCAAATTTAATTTTTTTTTTTTTTTTACTAACCTGACTGAAAACGTAAAATGCTATTATCAATATGTATTATATGTATCAATATATATTATTGTTCAACAAAGTCTTAAAGGACATTAATAAATGACTGGATATCTACATAATTTTTAAAAGGGTATTTTTACTCTACTGGACTGTAAGTGTTAACTATCTGACGTACTTCTAAATTTTCTGTTTTCACTATAAAAGTAACTAACTTTCGTTTTTGTTGTTTAAAGCTAGAATGCAACCTATAAACATCTAAATATTTTGTAAATATGAAATAATGAAAAATTAATTCAAACTTTCTACTATGAAACTATGAAAATACTTCCGAAACTAGGATTAAGTAAATAAATTTTTAAAGACTTTAATTTCACATCTTTCAAAAGCTATAGTTTCTGTAGAGCTAAAGAATTAAAGACTAAGATAAGAAATAGAAAAGAGTAATTAAAGTAATAAAGTATTAAAGTAATAGAAAAGATTTTAATCAAACATCCAAACCGTTAATATTTTGAATAATTTTTAAATATGAAATAATGTTTAAGTATTTTAAATTTTCTAAAGCGAAATTATGAAAATGTTTCAAATCTATGAAAAATTAAAAAAAAAATAACAGACGTTAAACATATTTTCATATTGCTTTTAGCATGCACTTTCTGTGGAAGTACAATATTAAAATATACTAAATTTTCAGACAGGATTTTAAAGGAAACACCAAAATATAAAAACACAAAAACAGCAGTTTGGAAATTTGAAAAATAGCTTCAAGTTTTCTAATTGTCAAACTACGAATACATTAAATCTTTTCATACAAATTTGTTAAGAATTGTTCTTAATTTGAAGCTCATGTAGAACTACATTACTGTAGAATTAATAATAATCTAATAACTGTTATTACATGTTTAAATAATTAGTGTATATATATCCGATAAAACTGTCATTTTACTTCACGAAAAGTATTGACTTATTGATATTTAAAACTTGCTTAATTAATTTGGTGCATTCAAACAGAGAAGTATTTTTTAAAAGTTTTATGTGCGTCACTTTATATATTCCTCGCCAGCCGTCAAATGAATATAGAATACAGATAATGGGTATTTTCAAATATATTGCATTTCTACAGAAAATATTTTCCCCTCTGTATTTAAGTAATTTTGTAGAATAAGGCTTTTTTTCTGTATGACTTAGCGATTTATTTGATACTAAATACTTTAATCTCTACATTGAATAATTTCTCCATTATCTAGCTTAGGGACACTAAAAGATTGCCTATTTTTTTAAATTTTTTCTTTAAGTTTGTTAGTTGTTTGAGTAAAACGTTTCAAGAAGCACATTACTTCTAAATGATAAGGAAAAAATTAGGGAGTCAGAGTACGACAGGGAAAATAGTAACATATGTTATCAGCGGAATGCAATCGGAAAGTGTCGATCACTTATCATAATCCTTTATTACTTTTTGTTACAGCGCCCCGTTCTAGAAATGGCAATTTCATCTTACATGATTTGTTTTATCAATAATTTTGCACATACTCTGAGAGGAGTTATTTAAACTTTATATATTTACCTGCTAATGGACAAATTTTAATAGAAAAAAAACATAACTTATAATAGCATTGTTTTGCATAAATTTGTACATAACACACTAGATAAATTACATTTACGTTGTACTTTCTACAGAAAGAATATGTTTCACTGTAATTTAGTAATGCTATAGTCATTTAGATAGTCGTAGAATAGAAAGGAGACTAAAAAATAGGAACGAAGAGCTCTGTATTTAGTCATCAATAGTTTGTTAATAGAACGGAGAACTAACATACTCAACTACTCACTCTGTTTTAATGTAGCGGAATAGTCTGGAACACCTTTCCAGAAAAGTAAAGAAGGTTCTAGTAGCTTCTAGAACTAATAGAAAGGTATTGGTTCTTAAAGTAAGCAACGGTTGTACCAAAAATCTAATAGTTCGGATGTCGAAACCAGTTTGTCTAAGATGTGTTGACAGGAAACGTTTTTATACGAAAATATTTAAAAATGTAAAGTTTTCTGCAAAACTTAGATATTTATTTGGTATTATCTACCTTAATCTGTATACACTGTAATCGCTTCCTAATCTAGTTCAAGGGCATAAAAGAAATAACAATTGCTGTGTATTTTTTTTTACTTTTATCTAATTTTCATTATTGAAATATTTCTAACAAGCATCCTATCTCAAAATAATAAATTTAGAAAATTATAGCAAAATAGAATAGAATAATGACACTAGAATGCATGTTATCGGTATAATGCAGTGTGAAAAAGTCGAACAGCTATCACAATCCTCTATTACTGTAAAGTGTCAGAGGTCGTTCTAGAAACCGTCATTTCACGTTGCTAATTTTATCTTATCAAGAATTTGCATGGGTTTTCAGAACATTTTTAAAACTTATTTTATATCTCTACCCTCTTAATTGAGAACACTTGAACAGAATCAGAAGTATCAACAATAGTGTAATTATAACAATATACAGTAGCACTTTGTCAAGTTTAATTTTCCCCAACAGCCTTGAGATGGCATTAAAGATATTCATCCCCACTCCTCTTTTCTCGAAAAAGGTTTTCCACGCCGAATTCAGATAAAGAGTAATGTGTAGCGTAAAAATGGAATTTTTGAGTGCAATTAAGATTACGATACTATTTATTATAATGAGTATCTTGGAAACAGTTCATATGCATCTAAATCTGATTTAAAAAGAGTTTAACGCCAAAAATGTTTCATCCCGGAGTTTTATGTAATTGGAAGAAAAATAGGATTTATAACTTTATTTTACATAGTTTTGCATAGTTGGGTACTTTGCATATGATAAGCACTTTAAAGTAAATTAATTTTCTAAAGAAAAATAACTGTTAAATATATTTCAGTAATATTATAGAATAAAGTAATGGTTTCTTTGTATCTCATTCATTTATTTTAATCTACTTATTTTTATCTGTATGTACTACATTTACTCCCCTATATAGTTCAAGGAATTTTAAACTAATTAAATTTATTTGGGATTTCTGTTATTTCCACCCAAATTTTTTTAAAAACTCTGTTCAAATTAGTAAAATATTTTAAAGAATCATCTTACTTTTAAGTAATAAATTAAGGAAGAATATAGAACTATAGAAATGCAGAGTGCAACAATCCGAATAGTAAGAAAAGTTATCAGTGGAATTAACTGAGAAAGAGTCAAACCTTTATAAAAATAATCACTCTTCTTTTCACTGTTAAGTACACAACAATGCTTTATAACTTTATTGTTGCAGAACCCAATATCTTTACGTCTATATTATCTTACCAGGTTTGTTTTACTAAGAATTTGTATACATACTGGGAATAATTATTAAAACCCTTTTATATATTTACTCGCTTAAAGATACAATGAAATTCAAATTTAATTTAATTTATTTTACTAACCTGTCTGAAAATGTAAAATGCTATAATCAATATGCTTATGGGAAACTGTTTTCAATTTCTAGGTAAAATCTTAATAATATTAGATTTCTTATTTATTGCTTCAAAAGAAGAATTATTGAAAATACTCTAGGAGCATTTCGTTTAAGCGTAATAGAGTCGTTTTTATTTAAAAGATACTTTTTAGGATTTCGAACAAAACTTTATTGTTATATTAAGAAATCACTAGAAATAGAGTTAAAAAATAATAGTAGTTCAAATATCTATTTTTCCTTTGGAAACAATGCATAAAAATTATTTTAATTTCAAAATTTAGAGATTTTTACTGCTTGAAATATATTATTTTTAACATTTTGAGTAGCTTTTATTTTATATTTTGGAAAATAAATTGTCGATAAATTTTGAAGCTATATGATGGTTAAAAGTGCAAAAGGAGTGTCAAACATATATATATATATATATATATATATATATATATATATATATATATATATATATAATGAAATTTTTTCTGTTTTTTGAACATGTCTCAAGCAGAGATTACTAATGACTGAATTGTCACTTATAACGCCAGAAATATATTTAGAAAAAAATAATAATAGCTCAAATTTTTAGTTTTTCCCATACAAAATATGCATAATAATTCTTTTAGTTTCAAAATGTATAGGATTTTATTGTTCAAGATACATTTGATGTTTTGCATAACATTTATTTTATACGTTTGAAATTCAATTGTCTTTAAATTTTGAAGTTATATGATGGTTAGAAATATTCCTGGAATGTGAAATATATAAATGATATGAAATATTTTGTTTTAGACTATATTTCAAACAGTGATTACAAATAACTGAATTATAAGGAAACTGATATTAAAACACTTTTATTTATCTTTATTTTTAGTTATATTTCAAACAATTCATAGAATTTATACATATATTTTATACAATTGTAACTCAATGAGATAGAAACACAGAATATTGAGCCATATTTCTCTCAACTGAATGCCCACTTTGGCCTTAAATAGGAATATTTGAAATGTACAGAAAAACATCAACATCATTGCAGTTATAAAAATATACTTCAGCACTTCGTCAAATTAAATTTTCTCCAGCAGCCTTGAGATAGCATTAAAGATACCATTCATTTTCCTCCTCTTCTCCCGGAAAAAGGTTTCCTGTGGTGAAATCACAAAAAGAGTAATGTGTAGAGTGCAAAAAATTGGAATTTTTAAGTGTAATTATGATTACGAAGCATTTTAGTAAAACGTATAGCTTTGAAATGGTTCATATGCATTGAAAACCGATTTAAAAAGTGTAATTTGCTATGTGGTTTAGTTTGGAGTGCTAACATCTGGAAAATGAAAGAAACATTGGATTTTCAATAACATTAAGTTACATAGTTAAGTTCCTAGCCAAGGTTTGAGCACAACGA
>CM063502.1:116335696-116345696 GCA_032207245.1 Pardosa pseudoannulata | reverse complement strand
TGGAATTAACTTGAAAATTTACCTCCAGGTAATCATTCAGATGGAAAGAGTTTTTGGATTCTCTCTTCAAACAAAATTTTACATTTCAAATGAAATGATTTGAAATTTGCATGTACGTTTTTTAAACTACCTCAACAAACTTTTATGCTTTGAATTCATTTAGATTAATTTTTTTTCTGGAAAATTAAACGTAAAATAAATGTATATAGGGTGAAGTGTTGCAACTGCATAACTTGTACATTTCCAGTAAAACTGTAGATAACTGAACTATTGATTACCAAATTCAAACAGATTTTTTTAGTATATCCGAGTGCATACATGTTGTATTCTGAAAAAATCTAAATTGCTGTTAAAAACCATTAAAAATGTAATTATTTCCAGCCAAGATTTGTAGATTTGTTTTCTCAATTCATTAGCAAGTAAATAGCAATAAAAATCTGCTATAAGTTTCACTTAATTTAGTTGTATTACATTGAAAACAGTTTTTATTGCTTTATTCAATAAAATCTAAATCTTACATAAATATTTAAATTAATCTTAAATTTTATTATAGAAAATCTTAATTTCCCAGACCACAAGCTGTGAGCAAAGTGACTCGTATATATATATATATATATATATATATATATATATATATATATATATATATATATATATATATCACATTTAAAAATGAGGGTTAAGAATTAAGCGAGTTATAATTAAAAATAGTTGGAACTCATTAACGATAACGTAATAGGAGAAAGACACACCCTCGAGCTGAACTATATAGACTAAAAGAGCTGACGCGGAAGTAGACAAAGGAATTTTGCTTAGGTAGCAACGCAACAGTTATGAACGGTAACTCGGGCTGATAACATCCTCCACATTTGTCGTGGCATATTATGAGAACAAATATATCTAAATAGCATGACTACAGACAGAAGAATTACAATAAAGAAGTTTTATATATGATATAGAATGTGTCTTTAATGCCTTAACCACTCGTCCATGTCAGAAGCCGGCAGGATTTGCACCTACGCGGGGAAACCCCAATGGATTTCCAATGGATTTATTTACCATTCGTCCATGTCATATATATATATATATATATATATATATATATATATATATATATATATATATGTCGTGCCTATGAGAAGTCAAAGAACCTATAATGTCTTGATAATGTCTTAATTATTGACTTTAGTACATTTTAACATTCAACCATCAAACATGGTGGCTAGTGACTAGCTTCCACCTTCTAACAAAAGACAGACACTTAGCGTGGGTCCATCAGCAACTCTATATGAAGATGCTCTCTCTCTCTCAATTATTACGATTCAAGCGCTTTTATATGGAGTTATTGATACATGCACCTGCATTAAAGAGTGTTCTGCGTTTTCTGCCTTTATACCCCTAAATTATTAATTTTATGTGTCCAATCTGACATATATATATATATATATATATATATATATATATATATATATATATATATATATATATATATATATATATATATATATATTATGAGTATGTGTTGTTTATATGCATATATAGCACACTAGTATGTAATATTATATATAATTTATCTCTCACGTATTAGTATATTTTTACATTTACATTGATGATATTATAAATACTTGTCGCACTCTCATTAATACATTTTAAAATTATAGCTGATGATAGTTTTCCTTTTTCTTGAATGCTCTATAGGTGAAATGACACTTAAATAGATATATTTCTTAATCATAAAAATGACACAGCTAAAGAATCTATCTTATTTTTCCAAAGAAGTAATTATTCTAATGAGAAAAAATAAGATAAAAGGAAAACATTTATGTTCAAATAATTTTTTTTTAATTAAACTTACACATATAGCATTTTTAACTAGTATACAAAATTACATTTTCTCATATGAACTAGTAAAATCGCTGATCAAGTACTGTGCAAAACTTAGCTGTATCGCTTATCTTATCTATTAAATTAAGAAATTTACTTCTAAAATTCGATAAAATATTTAGAATTTCTTTACAACTATTGGAATAAAAGTATCTGTAGATAAAAAATGTATTACATACTATAAATGTAAAACTAATTAGGACGTTCTGTTTACAAAAAAAAAACATTAATAAATTATGCCTTTGAAACACCTTTTGACAAAAATTAATTTCCATAGAAAATAAACAAAAAAAAACCATAACTTATTTGATTGCATTTTAATGAGATATTTTACTTCGTTTTTAGCTTTACTTAGAGACATTTATCAGTTAAGTAATAAATTAAATTCTTTAAAATATGCTCTGTTAAATAAAATATTTTTTTATTTGTTTTCTATTAATTTGGAAATAAATGTGCAAAAAATATTTTTTTACTTGTAATTTGTCAAACTTCTAAATCCAAACCTTTCTTTTAAATTGAAATCATTCCATTTTAAAATCTTTTTAAAATGTAGTTTATCTTATAATAAGTTCACATTGAAACTCATTTGATTTTATAGAAAATAACTTTATTGAATTTAGAATATTAATATATTTTCTTATAAATTTCAGATTGGATTTTCCTAATTGTTGTGTTCTTATTAACCCTTCAGTCTAGTTTTGCAATATTTGACATCCAATGCAAGGATCTTGAAGGTAAGAAATAATTACACACCTTCTTACTTTTAAAACAAATCGTGTTTTCTTGATTTGGATATATACTAGCCAGAGTGAGATCAGTATGGCGGCCATTAGTTTTGTATTTTTCTTTCTAAAACAGCCCAAGTGAAAACGCAGTAGAAAGAAAACATCACATGTAATCATAAATATACGAGAAGCTCATAAAAAATCGATAACGGTTTCTAAATTATCCTTATAATGTTATTTTTAAAACAGCATCATTAAAAGAGAAAAGTGATTCAGATCTAACTGGAAGTTCTTACCGCGCAGTCAAGGTCAAAGCTTGTTAAGAAAACAAGTAGTGTTTGCTATGTGCTGACAGCTACGTTCACTTAGTTCACTAATTCACATGTGTTCATTGCAATCGTTGTTGTCGTTTAGAGTGTAGAAATATCATGGATTTTACCACGTGCCTACACGTTATATCTATATCTATATCTATCTATCTATCTATCTATCTATCTATCTATCTATCTATCTATCTATCTATATATATATATATATATATATATATATATATATATATATATATATATATATATATATATATATATATATATATATACAAGTATTAAGTCTATTTTTATCAAATTGATCCACTGACTAATATTGATCCAACTGACTACTGATATAAACCCTGTTTTAGCATCTAGCCTACAACAAAGTGTAATTATGTATGAAATAATGCTGTGTAAAAAAAGGCATAATTGTAATATTTCTATTTTGAAGCCTAGCACAGAGTATTATGTTTCTGTTCAAGCTTCTCTTGATGATATTCGAGGAGGAAGTCTAAAAGGTTTATCTTTTAAAACACCTCCTGCTGAACCAAAAGCACCTCAGTCTCCAAGAATTCAGTGTGAGACAAAAAATAGTCTCACACTGAAATGGAATCATATTGGTGATTCTTCAACTTCCAAAATAAAACATTATGAGCTGGAGTTTGATGAAGGCAGCCAAGAGGGTTACAGTAAAAATAAATTTTTTCTTGTATATACGAACTTGTATATACGAGAAAAAAATTTAAAGTGAGACCTGCTGTTACTTTACGAGTGGTAATGCTGCTAGTCAGCTATCTCCACCACTCTTGAAGCAAACATTTATTAACAGGCTGCATTTAGAGTGGGAGAAGAGAACATCTGATGATGACTTCAGCTTACAAATTGAAGACTAAAATATTAGACAGGGTTTAATTACTATACACAGTGGTAGAGAAACTCAATTTGTTTGCTCTGGTCTAAGAGAAAATAAATTACAATGTTTATAATATATACAAGACACTATTTACAAAAACTGAACATTACGTCAACGGCCTTAATCAGAAATGATGCGTATGACGTCAATCTTCGGCGAATCAAAACGAGTCAGCCACTTCAGTTGATATTCCGTAATCACCACAAAATATTATTTCCCCGTTCAGGTTTTTGATCTCTGAATGAAGGGAAGACGTTACAATGACTGTATGACAATAATTAACTCACTCTTGAGACAGTTTTTAGAAACATAAGGTTTTGAAAGAAATTTCAATTTTGGTTTTAATGCAGGCGTATTCTTCAAATTGACAAAGGGAAGTGCACATTTAAATAACAAACACTTCCGGTGTTTTTTGTTTTGAAATTCTACATTGTTGTTTTAAATTAAGATTTTAGTAAATTAAATTTCTCTAGTAACTACTTTATGTGCAGTACTTTTCAGTACCTATTTATATTGTTTCCCTTTTACTATTTTCCAATACGTAACTGTTACGGGAGACATGATATATGAACATTTGTTTCGAATGTCATTAAATTTTTATCCCAGATTTACAGTAGTAAAATGCCTAAGATAGATTACATGCTAGAAGAATAATGAATAATTTTTAAAGATTTAAAACTTATTGATTCTTCTTCTATTTTTTAAAATTTTGGTCCTTAAGAATGTTTTAACTATGGTTCTTAAGTAAAATTTTAGTCTTTTTTTGGTCCTTCGAATTTTGAAACGTACTAAAATTAAAAAGTATATCCAAATTTAAAATATCTTTTATTACTATTCTTATGCAAATGAAAAGTACTCTGTTTAATTTTTTCTTTTTTTTTCGTAATAAGAATTATTTTTAAAAAATTTATTTTTTATAAAAGTTGAAAATATGAACATTGGGCTCCAAACGTGGATAAACCCTTGAAAATATTTTTGAACGTGTTTGATTATTATTTTGCTATTTGACTGAAAAAACAATTTATAATAATTGGGATTCTTTATGTTGAATTTTCATGCAAAACTATGACCCTTCTAAATTTAAGCTGTTTTAATAATCTAAATGAATTTCATAATTAAAATGGATACAGAGATTTATTTTAATGTACCGTAGGCATTATATAAATCCGTCAGGGATGTAAAAAATAATAAATTTACTGTATTTATGTTTGAAAATACATATATGTAAACAAAATATACATGTATGTAAACATTTGTATATGTAAAACAAAGCTTCATATCTAAATGAATAATTTACAAAAATACTTTGTAACAACCACCATTCCGAATTATTACTTTTAAAGTAAAATAATTTGTAAAAATAGATTAAATATAAATATCCTACTTTAAAAATAGTAACGTATAGATATAAAGAAGAATATAAACAACTAAAGGAAAAAAGTACTAAAATATGATTTTGTTTCCAAAGCTGTTTTATTGGTAATAGATTAAAATCTGATAGAAACGTATAACAATTATAGAAAAGTACGAAAAGCATCATGAATTTTTTTCTAGAATTCATGATAAAGAGCAGCTGTCAAACTTTCTGCATGGCTTAACCCCTTACATAGAGCGATGTTAAGAGAGAAAGAAGTTTTTTGTACTGAAAATTAAAAAAATATGTTAAAAAAGATCTACTATAAAAACTTTGCATGTGGATTGGAGTATTGCCAAATATGATGCCTTTAATACAGAACAAAACTAAAACTCAAAGGAACATTTTTGTGCATGCGTTCAAGAATGACAATGGTTTTCAAATAAATGAAGAGAAACTTGTACTTTGACAAGAGCAATTCATATTTAAGACTTTGTATGTTGTAGGGTGAAAAAAAAATTCTTTAATTTTTTTACACGTGCACAAATATGAGTGCAAATTTAAATATGTATATTTGATTTATTTTGAAAAATTAAGGGTCAGCTGAAGGAGCAAGCTGTTGCAACTTTCTAAATATTGAGAATTCTGCTGAAGCCTTCAATACATAGTATAAACTTTTTAATTAAAATATTCCGAACAGTAACACATGATGAAAAATGTTATAAATCCAGATTAACAGCTTCAGATAAGGAATATACTTTAAAATATTTATATTATATGCATTATTTTTTATAACGTTGTAACAATATTGAGAATTCTATTGAATCCTTCAGTAAATAATATAAACTTTTTAATTAAAATATTCTGAACAGTAACACATGATGAAAAGTGTTATAAATCCAGATTAACAGTTTCAGATAAGGAATATACTTTAAAATATTTATATTATATGCATTATTTTTTATAACGTTGTAACAATATTGAGAATTTTGCTGAATCCTTTAGTACATAATATAAACTTTTTAATTAAAATATTCCGAACAGTAACACATGATGAAAAGTGTAATAAATCCAGATTAACTGCTTCAGATAAGAAATATACTTTAAAATATTTATATTACATACATTATTTTTTATAACGTTGTAACAATATTGAGAATTCTGCTGAATCCGCCAGTACATAATATAAACTTTTTAATTAAAATATTCCGAACAGTAACACATGATGAAAAGTGTAATAAATACAGATTAACTGCTTCAGATAAGAAATATACTTTAAAATATTTATATTACATACATCATTTTTTATAACGTTGTAACAATATTGAGAATTCTGCTGAATCCGCCAGTACATAATATAAACTTTTTAATTAAAATATTCCGAACAGTAACACATGGTGAAAACTGTAATAAATATAGATTAACAGCTTCAGATAAGGAATATACTTTAAAATATTTATAGTATATTCTTTTTCATAAATTTGTAACTATTTATTCTATATTTAAAGTTTTAAAGGTTATTTTAAAAAAAGGTGAAAGCTAGTTATGTAGTTTAAATATTAAAAAACATATGTGGTTATGAGAATGGAGTGCTGGGTTCAAAATATTTTTTATAAGAAGCAGTTGGTGTTCCATAGAAGCTTTATAAATATAGATTTCATTTTGCTTTTCTTTACAAAACTCCTAATTTATCTTAAAACTTTGTTGCATGTTAAGTAGTTAAATTCGTATTTTCCCCAAGTCATACATGAATTAACTTAAATTTGTAATTTCCGGTGTAATTAGCTGGATTTTTAAATAGTTTGACGAAATATACAAATCAACCAATCCTCCGCAGTAGTTTCTAACAGAAGATTGATGAAAATTTTCATGTTAATACAGAAAATAAAGTTTTTGTTAAATATGAATTTTTGCTATGCAATTTGCAAAATTTCTAAGAAAGAAAAGACTGAATAGTTCTTAATTGATCGAAAAAAATCATTGTTAACATATTTCAAAGAATGATTTTGTAATTCTTTTTTAACCGTAGAAATAACTAATTCAGATTTAAACTTATCATTAAAACCAGAATTTGATTGAAATATTTGAATTAAACCCACTTTTATCATTCCTTACAAATCGAACAAAACTTCTTTAAAAAGCTACAATGAAGCTTACAAATAAATAAATACAATTAAATTAAATTAAAAAAAACTAACACTTTAATTTTTATGGTATTTTATTAAGGTATTATATTGTCCTGGACGTAGAAACCGAATTTAGCAAATGTAGAAGAACTTGGATATATGTCTTGTAGATGGAATAAACAATTTAGTGGTTAACTCTCTTTTGAATGTGTTTTGACAGTACTTATTCTATGAAAGTATAACCACGCAATTTTGCTATACGTAGTACCATTGATAATATTCAGCATTGGTTTTATCATTAAACTATAGACTAAACATTTACATGCTAATTCTGAAGAAATCAGTAGAATGACGTAAGTTTGGCCAATGAAATATATTTTTGAATGAAACCAAGATTATTGGAGATTCATATATACAGCCTTGAGAACATGTTTCTCCAAATGTGAACTTTATTTCTAAAATATCAATATTTCTATGGCCTTTAAATATGAAATGGGACTAAGTATTCCTTATGAACTGGTTTATCAGCTGTTTTTTTATTCTTTGCTAAATCAAAAAGGGTTATATTCTCTAGATATATTTTCTATTTAAAAACTAAATTTTTATATACATATGGATATATATGAGAAAATAATAAAACAAAAAAATAATATTTGAGTTTTAAATTCCAACTTTTGTTTATTGTGTATCTCCATAGACAAATTGTAACATTGTTAATTTGCGTACTGAACAAGCAATTTAATTTATTGTCAATAATTAAGTTCCCGATGTTTTGCATAAAATAAAAACTTGATTCTAAATAATTCTTTAAATCTCTGATATTTAAATACATATAAATAAATAAATTATGGAACTCAAAGGGAATAAAAAGCATGCGAAATAGATTACCTTAAGAGAAATCTATGTTGATTTGTATGCTCTTGGTGCTCTGAGGTTCTTATTATTCTTTCCAATAAGGGAACATTATATTGGCAATAGCACAAGTAATGTTACTACAATGATATTCTGTTACTATATTCTGTAAATCAGAGTCAGACGCTGTAGAGTCATATAAAGTTGGATTTAAGTTCAGTAAATTCTCCAATGTGCTGTGATTTCAATTATTTGAAATTTTTTCTTTCATTTCAAGACTAATTTAATAGTTAGTTTTATTCAGTACTATAGCTATTTCTAATCAGTAATCTAAAATAATCTATTTGTAACATTTTACATAGATTGTATTCAAAAAGTATTTTATAATTAACTAAATAATGAACCTAAAAAATTAAAACATTAAGACCAGATAAATCTGTAATGTTCCATATGCTTATGTTTATGCTTTCTACATTCAATTACTATTAACACATGTAGTGAGAGATATTTGTTGTTGTGTTACCTAAGTCATGTCGATAAAACCAATAAGTCAGCAATCATCTGTTAATTTTTCACCTCCCACTAAAAATTAAAATTAAAATATCTATATGAAGACACTTCTCATCGCTTGTTTGAATTGCTCTCTCCTGCAAAAAAAATTACCAACCGTCAAAATTAACTTTTTATCATGAATCACATTTATCATTGTTAAGTTGAGGCCGACAGAGCGTCGAAGCCAGCCGTATGTATAAGTGAAGTACTCGTAAGAAAATACAAAATTGAAAAAAAAAACTAAATCCTCCTGCTGAATTTTGTTTACTTTGTATATAAATAAAGGTGTAAAAAGGAAATAAAAATGCTATTTAGGCATCATGCCAATGGGACCAAACTCGGTCGAAGATATGCCAAACATGGCGTCTTGGTGTAAAAAAATGGTGTAAAAACTGGTGCAGAAAAAATTAAGCTTCACACTCATTCTTCCTTGTTTTCTCTACAAGGGGGCCTGCAGATCTGTGAAAAAGTTCGTTGGGCAGCGTTGCCTTGACCGAAGAGGGCTACTCCACTGTTAGCAACCCCTCTTGACCAATGGGGTCGAAGGAGGGTCACTCACTGCGCTTTCGCCTCTAGGCCAGTTTCGCGCTGGTGTTGTTGAAATGTAACTCTTTGTTACAATCATAATTACCATAATGATATATTATGATATCCCTATACATTATGATGCCATTTGATGTACCATGACATACGATTCTATTAAAAAAGACTGAGATGCAGTAAAAACTTTACTTTTGTACATCTTGATTCTGTCTCATTTAGGGTATTTAAGGTTTCAATAAAATGTGTCTGGGATGTCATTTTATCCAGTAAACTGAATGATGTTTGCTAATTCATCGGGTAAAAAATTTTCTTCTAACCTGAACTAAACAAAGGTTTATATTTTATTTATGACACCCAACAATACGGAAGGATGACAGTTAAAATAAAACCCCAAATTTCTATCTATTCAAATTAGTTAACTATTTTTATTAATGAAACTATCAAAATTTCCTACACTTTTCACATATTTAGATCTTAAAAAATATTTTCTCTTTTGGATTTAAAAGGTATACCGTAAAACCTAGATACAATAATAATTGCTGGATCGATTAAAATTATCTTTATACTGTTAAATTGAGGTATGATATAAAAATGTTAATTAAAATACCTCGATTATGCACGATTTGATATGTTTATGACACTTTACTAATTTTTTGGAAGAATCAAATCGTTAAATATTGTCAGAGTAGAGAAAATTTTTTAAAAATCAGATAATGAGTAAAATTCACATATCTAAAAAC
>CM063502.1:116320696-116330696 GCA_032207245.1 Pardosa pseudoannulata | reverse complement strand
AGCAAAATTTTTAACTATGTAACTTCCTAACAATGCAGAACGAGAAAATTAAATACATGTTTTTCGTAAAGCCTTTTCATCAATTTAGGTACATTTTAACGGTATTATGATGTAAGAATTGGACTTTTATATTATCACATGCTTTTAGAGGAAGATTAAATAATTTAGGCCTTCTGTCAATTTAGGGGCCGAATGATTGCCGATTGGTTAGGGTGCTGGTCTTCGGTACCGGAGTTCGTGGGTTTGAATCCCGCAGGGGCATGGATGTTCATATCCGTTCGGAATCGGCTTTAAGATGTAGGTTCCGGTCTCATTAGCCCTCGTGTTGCAAAAAGTAGACCGTAGCACTCAAAACCAAACCAAACCAAATCTGTCAACTTAGGAGAGCAATAACACTTAGGTGTATGGCAATAAAGTTAGATTATAATTTCAGATCTCCCTTAAGACATATAGTATCTTTAAAGCATCCAAGCAAACGTACCTATAAAATTTAATTAAATATAATAAAATCGAATTAATGAATTGAATTCATGGAGTAAAAATAATAATCTAATATAAAGTTTGCTATAAATAATCTGTTTAGCCATTTCTACATACCTCATGTCTGAAAAACAATTTATTCAATAAATGACTTAAAAATATTCTTAATAGAGATCGCAGATACATTTTGAATGATTGATAAAGTATCAAATCACTTTTAAATTGCTAGATTTAATGTTAGTCATAACTCATTAATTCATATATTTTCAAGTGAATCAGACTTCATATGTAATGCTTTATCTTTGCTCTTGATTGCTGAAATATTCTTTGCATTCACACTTTCTGTAACCTAGTCCTAGAAACAATAATTATTCTTTCTCTAAATTTCCCGAAGTAGATTAAATAGGACTAGACTATATTTATTTAGTGAATGTTATATCAAATTCTTAATCAAGCAGCATAAAACACATTATTGAACTGAAATATTTAGAATTTTGGGCATTAAAATGTAACCCTATGAAAAATATTATTTGTGAGAAAAAACCCTTTAGAATTGTAAAGATTATTCATTTTAAAGAAAAGGTATCAAAACTATTACTGGATTACTGGATTTTTATAAAAGATCTTTTACGAAAATGTTAAACAACAAATATTAAATTTATATGAAACAAAATATAATTATGCATTTGAATAGTAAAGAATTATTCTTATTAATACCTTTGAGTTTCCTTATAGACATACTGTTTGGTTCAAAAAAGAAAGTTTTATGTCAAATAACTCACTGTCACTTTTATAGGATGATAACACATCACTTTTTAAAGGATAATTAATATTTCAAGCTATACAAATATACATCAGCATTGTAATCTTACTCTAAACATTAATAATTATTATAAATAAACTAATTACACTATAGTATGAGAAATTTAAATATCCTTAGAAATTGTGTATTTAATCAGGAATTATTAATGAAGTTAATTGTAAGAAAAAACAATTAAAATTACTAATTATATAATTTCTATCACACATTTCGAGTAACCTTTTGGTGATAATTTAGGAATTATTTTCCTTTTCAAAATATTTGGTGTTTGTTGATGAATTTAAGCTATTGAGACCCATAAAGTTTTAATGATCAGCAGAGTTTCCAAACACCTTTAAATTTCTCATTTAATATTAGAAACAACTCAGAAAAACATAATTTATAATATTTTTGACATTCCTCTAAAAGAAACATTTTTTAAGCGTTTAAGAAATATTTATTAGTTAGTAAAACACCAAAAACTGTTTATATATCCTGTCAAATACTTGGGAATAAATAAAACATAATTTTTAAAATTTACTTTATTTGTACATAATATACTCATTCAAGACATTAAATAAAGTATTTTTCTTCCTAAATTTTTGACATCAAGTAAATAACCTATATCTATGCCAAAAATAGAATGCGCAGAGCAGCACAGTTGTAGCTGACAAAAATATCTTATTTTCAACAGAGCATAATTTTCTAAATATGAATTTCTAAACTTTACTCTTTTGAGAGCTGCTTCAGAATACATATATTTCCACTTTTTAAATCCTTAATCTTCTTTGTGTATCATGCCAAAAATGCGATTGCTGCTTGTTTTATAAAGTGAATGAAATGGGCAGCAAATGTGCCAAGTTTCATGAAGAATAGTAAAAATCGATTGCTATATATCTTGGCACATTCACAACTTTCGAGCATCTGCCTAGTCAAAATATATTTCAAGAAATAATTGAGATGTTTTGAAAGGTAATTTAGTGGAATTTTTATTTTTAAAGGGAACAAACAGATGACGCTAATATTTTAAGAATGCACTTTATATCTTTCATACAGAACATAAGGAGGGAAAGTAAGGCTATTTATTCACTGAAGATAAAAAATAGAAAATTGTTTATTAAGAATCAATAAGCTAGATAATTGTACATCATTTGACAGTTTAGTAAGTATTTCTTTTAGTTAAAAAAATCAACAAGTTACAGTCCATATGAAAAAATATTAAAGATAATGTATAACAATGATTTACTTATATTTCTTAAATTTAAGTTAAAAAACATGATATTTACACTTCTCTTTCACCCTAAACATTTTTAATGTTAAAACATTTGATCTATTTCAAGACTTAAAAGAAAGTTATATACATATATATATATATATATATATATATATATATATATATATATATATATATATATATATATATATATATATATATATATATATATATATATATATATATATATATATATATATATATATATATATATATATATATATATATATATATATATATATATATATATATATATATATATATATATATATATATATATATATATATATATATATATATATATATATATATATATATATATATATATATATATATATATATATATATATATATATATATATATATATATATATATATATATATATATATATAATTTTTATATACATCTATATAAAACTAATATATATATATATATATATATAAAATGTAAAAACTCAATACTTTAATCCTAAACTAAAATCACAAACACATCTATTAAAAAAAACCCAAATCCGCAATTTCATCATATTTTTAGTGGCCATTCGGCGTTAAACTCTTTTGTTTCCCTCCTGTTGGCGAGCTTAACTCGCCAACCTATTTTGATGGTTAAGAGCACTTAAAAGCACTTATAATTTGCAGAGTAACAAATTCCTTTCTCAAGCGGTTAGCATCCCCAAGGTTATATAAAGCTGTGCGACCATTTTTTGTTGGATTTTTGCTCTGTACGTTGCCTATTAAAGATGCTGCGAAACTTATCCTGAAAAATCGTATTCTTTTTTCGACCACGCTACATCCTCGAAGCATAGCAGGCCACGCTATGCTTCATATGTGTGTGTGTGTAATCGACGGGGACTAACTGGCCCAAAATTTTTACAATTGAAAACTTCTTTCGAAATTGCCCCTATTATTTTCGTCAGCCCGGGCATGCTAGGCTGCCAAGAGTCCCGCTAAACGTCTGTCCGAAAGAAACACATCAGTCGTCGTGGCCGAACGCAATCTTTATTTCATCCGATCAAAATAGCACAAAATCCAGAGGCATCTGAACCGGACGGTGTCAGAACGCTCTAACTACATGTGGCAACGGCAAACTTTAGTGAGAGACGACTAAATATCATGTGTGGTTTAGTATCGTCGGAAATTGCTGAGGTAACAGTTAATTGCTATAATTAATGGAGAGTAACCTTTGATTAGAGGCATCTGCCAAAGTGTAGCATTTCAGAAGAGTATCATTGCTGATGGTTGCAGATTTTCCTGGGAGTGTTATTCCTCCCTCTTTAAAATGCCAGCATTATCATGTTTTATTTTGAGAATCAAAGGAAGAATTTCGGGGTTCGGCTGAAGAAATGAAAACTTCCTCGTTCAAATTGCATGGCTTGGAAAATATGATTACTATAGGGAGAAGAAATAAAGATTTAGACTAATGAATGGGGAAAAGGAATAATTTTGAATAGGCTTTAGGGCTTAGATATTGATATTATTATTATTATTATTATTATTATATATATATATATATATATATATATATATATATATATATATATATATCCAGGATATAGAACAATTGTATATCCTCTATCACTTACCTTGTGTAGAAAGTTTTGAATTCACAATGTCAAATATTTCAGGGTTCTGTGACCCATAAAATATTAAAAATAATTTAACATGTGATTTATTGAAATTCGAAATCAAATATAATAGAATGTACGTTAATCAAACAAGTTTCCTGGTGTTATGAGATTAAAAATGATAAATTAATTAGTTCTCATTTTTTGAATTTTTCCTACAGTTTAGATAAATATTACTGAAATGAATTGTAGGAAAACAATCAATCAATGTTTAGGATTGCCTTTATTTTTCCTAAACCATTAGATCAAAATTTAGCTTTCAAAATGATCATGTCATTTTGATTTATTCCACAAGCTGTTTAACATTAATAAATAAAATATTATTTAATACTCTTTTTAAATATCGAATTAGAGAAATGTTAGCTGATATGTTTCAACATCTTTAAAAGTTTTCATGAAAAACTGATAAACATTCTCTCCTAAAGCTTTTATCTTAATGATTAGTTTTTTTCTTTATTGCCCTGCAGATTTGCATGCAAGAGAGAGCAAAAGTCACATAAATATGTCCTATTCAAATATAAATGGTTGCAACATTTCTCCCTGCAGTTGACTTTTACTTTCTTATGTTCAGCAAAAAAGGTCACAAATTTTCTTAATTGTAAACAGTGAGTTAGAATAAGTTTATGGCTATGATTTAGTTTTTCTACTTTATATCCTCACACACTAACAACGCCACTTTTATTTTATTTTCTGAAATTTCTTTTAGAAAAGCGTATAAAACAGATAACGAAACTCAACGAACTGAAATATCAGGGTTATTTTAACATGCCATTTTAACCACGCTTCTTTTTATATTTCACCGACAGAGGATAAACTATTGGGGCAAAAGAAGGAAAACATTTTTAGTTATTCTATGAATTCTGACTTAAACATTCTGTGGTAATTTGGCTTTAATTTATTTATAGGTTACATTTTTTATTCATTTTATACAAATGCATTATTTGACTTTGGGGAAATTTCTGATAATAAAACAGGTGAATAAATACCTCTGTTTTGCTGAATTTCAATAATTTTTACTCATAAAGTGAAAAAATTGTTTTATTTCAGAACAGTAGTATTGTTTTACTGTAGATTATTAAATGTTGGAGACAAGAGAGGAAATTTTGTTTTTTTCTTGGACAAATAACACACACATATGTATATATATGACACGGTCCAGTGTTAAGACGAATGGAAAACAGTCTTTCTTAATAATAATAAGTTTATTACATCATAGTTTCATTTTAGAGCAAAACTAGCACTATTTTCATTTTTTCATGGTGGAGACACGCGTAGAGTGTGTTGACAGTTCCATATCCACTCGCTCACTGACACATATCGATTCGCTTGATCATCAAACCCTCAAATATCTTTCAGCTTGACCGGATGATCCCAAAAGCTTACACGATCGTGGGTGTTTTTCATTTATTTTATTTATATTAAAGAGTTCCTCCGTCAAAATCGTTTATAACTCAAGTAATTTTCAACTACCCCTCTTTTAGACCTGACACACATACACACACATTATATATATATATATATATATATATATATATATATATATATATATATATATATATATATATATATATATACATATATATATATATATATATATATATATATATATATATATATATATATATATATATATATATATATATATATATATATATATATAGTGTGTGTGTGTGTGTGTGTGTTACTGTGAATGCCCGAAATTGGAGAATGCAGACATTCACCGGCGAATGTCGACATACTCCAAATACCACGGTGAAAGACCGAATATTTTATTATATTCTTAATTATTCGGACTATCCCCGATGTATGTCGACAATCCCCATGCACTGGTGGTGAATGTTGAAAAAAATATTTTTGTTAGGTTTTTAAATCATACTTTATTATTAAAACATATAATGATATATGTCAAAATAGCACATACCATGAAGGAATACTCCAAAGTCCTTTTGTGCATTCCAAAGAAAAATATCAAAGAGGAGCTTCAGCCTACTACACCTTCTATTAAGCACTTACTAAACATCAGAAGTTTATTTCTATTAAAAAAAACGGCCAAAAAATATAAACTTCCAATGCATGCAATGAAAATGTTTGAAATCTCAAAAAGAAAATTTCCTCCTGCTCCAATTGATGGCACTGTGTGAATACCAGTCCCTGATGTCGACCGTGGTCGTACAAATGACCGAAATGTATTGGCGGTTGTTATTGAAACAGAAGATTCCGACTTTTATAAATTAGTAAAGAAAAACGGAACCTTCAAGGAGCTTTATACTCGTAATCAGTTTATATTTTGTAAAAAAAGTTTACTCTCCATAGATGAGATTTCTTCTCATGAAATGTCGCTGAGAGAAGCCGCTGCAACTAATTCGAGAAGTGGAGGGCATGCATATAAACGCTGTCATTGCAAAAAGAAATGTTTCATTACTAAATACCATTGTAAATGTAAGGGACTCTTCTGCAATTCAAATTGCTATAACAGTTTAAATTGTTGCAACAAATAAGATAGTATAACGTCAATCAGATAATTAAGTTAACTATTCATATGATTTTCTGTTCTAAGACTGTTCGGTTTGTTTTAAGTTCAACAGTTACATGTGCTAATACCACAGATTTGACTGAATTACGGAGAAGAAAATATAAATATCCAACATGTTCAACATTCACCATTAGTGCACGGTGAATGTCGACATTTACCGGTGTAAGTCAGAAATAAGGGTATTTAGCAAATATTTCGGACATACACCAAATGTGAATGTTCACATTCTCCAGATTACGTCTTTCACCGTAACACACACACACACACACACACACACACACACACACACACATATATATATATATATATATATATATATATATATATATATATATATATATATATATATATATATATATATATATATATATATATATATATATAACACTGCAAAAATTAGTCTACTGGTCGTATCGAATTAATCCCTTATTGTATTTACTTTCCTGGAATTATTGGGAAAGAAGAACCCTACGCAACTAGATTATTGAAGAATATGCAGTCTGGCCATTCCATAGAAAGTATACGCAGAGTCCATAGCTGAACTTAAACTTTTATTCAGTTGACAGAACGACTTGCCCTTCAAAGACAGAAAACATAATGAACACAAAGAACACTTTGCTATTACAGAGTTGGGCCTCAAAGCGAGAGGCGGAAACGAATTCTTTCCCAGAGGAAGTAGCTTAGTCAGTGTTATTAGAAATTAAACAGGAACTTAGACCATCAAAAAGAGTCATTCAAAGAGAGCCATTTTATTGAGACAGCTGGAAAATGTGGCCAATAGGCAAAAAATTATCATGTGATGCAGAGCTTAGGGTGACATCAAAAAGAATTTTAAATTAATTTTTAATTTGAATTTTTAATTATATACACACATATATGTATATATATGTAATATATCTAACTAATTTCACTTTAATATTTCCTTAAAATCCTCCTCTCTCCCATTCTAATTCCTTAAAATCTTTTTCCCACCCTTAAAATGTCTTAATCAAAGGAGTGTCCTCGACTTAAAATTCTTTTAATAAATATCTCAAAGCTTTCTGTCCATAGATGTAAATTTTCTGTCCATTCAACACGTGTTCCAGCTGTCACCGGCAAATGAATCTGCTTTTCTCCTGATCTTAACACTTAATTTCGCTGACTAAACTTCTTGTCCCTTGGGAAAATTCCATCTGTCTTCGCTCTCGGGAACATCTCTGTTCAAGCAAACTGATTTTTGTGCCTTTCACTTGTCTAACGCTGTCTAGTGAAGATATCCTTTTCTAACAGCTCTTAATAAAATTTCGTTTAGACTTGGACTTGTGTGCCGTTCTCTACAATGTGGGCCGACTGCATTTTTATTACTGCTAGCTGATTAGGCTTTTCCTTGCACAGTACCCCTAGCAAGTAAAAAGAATAGAGGCTATAATGTCAAATGTGTCCAGCAGTGATATAATTCTTGGATAACACATATATAACGAGAGAGACTCAAACCTGTTTTCTATGATTTTATTTGTGGGGTATATGAAAATGTTAATCGAATCTGAACATGATTGGTGGAGTTATAAAAAATGTCAGTAGGTTTGATCGGCTAGTTAGTTTTTTCGATTTTTGATAAGCATTTCATCCCGTATGTATTGAATTCTAGAATCGTACAATTTAATTGTTGGACTCACCAGAATTTCCATGTAAATAAATGAAATGTGTAGTAGCATATTGCGATGTAATTCTTGCGAAGCAAATCAAAATTGCGTTGACCTCTAATTAACATTGCAGAACATCTGCGTCGCATTTTTCCCGGAACCGATTGCATGTCTCGCCTAATGAGATATTTCGCGTCTAGCCTAGTGGTTTGTTTTGTCTCTTTTACCGAGTAGGTGAAAGAAGTTTACATGAAATGAGCAAAGAGTTGTTTTTCTTTTTATTTGTCTCTGTTTTGAGCACGTGGCAAGGTGTTGCGAGATTCTGCGTAGCTGTCTAGCCACGTGACTTGATTTCATTTAAAAAAGCAATTCCCAGTTATTGCGTATTATTTTGAGTTATATAACACGTGACATATCTTTTTGTTTTCCCTATTCATCGCATAAAAATACTTTTTAATTCTGTTGTGAAAACTAGTTTTATAGCTACACATGAGGTTTTATTCGATTTTTTTCATGTGTTCTTTATTATGTGGTCCCTATTCACCTTACAAAAGCAGGCTCCAAAAAATATATACATGCATATATATATATATATATATATATATATATATATATATATATATATATATATATATATATATATATATATATATATATATATATATATATAAATGTGGTGTCCTCAAAATATAATTTTGTTACCGCTAATTATTTGTACTTTCATTTGAATATACAAAGATCTGAGTGCGCAGACGCGTACTTGACAGCGACCGGCAGCCTTATAAGTTGAAGCCAGGCGAGAAGGAACGGGGAGTGCAAGGCGCGGCGAAACTAAGTCGTTTCTGAAGGAGAGCATTCTTACGCGGCTGTGGAATCCGGCGTATTTCGCCGTCGGAAGCACTTCTGATCCAGCTTGCTTCACAAGAAGTTCGCCGGATGATGCTTCAATTGCATGCTGCAAGCATTGTATCGACCCTTATTTGCTTTGTTTCTTCCATTATTATTTTTATTATACACGCCATTCTCGAACTAAAAGAATTTAACGAAAATTTATATTTTTTGGAATTTATTTTTCGATTCGCTACAGTAGTAGCATTACAGTGGTGCAAGCACCACTACATATATATATATATATTATATATATATATATATATATATATATATATATATATATATATATATATTTATATTATATATATATTTATATATATATATATATATATATATATATATATATATATCTATATATATATATATATATATATATATATATATAATATATCAAAATTATTTACCTTTAATATTTTCTTAAAAACTTCCCCTCTCCCATTCTAATTAATTGAAATCTTTTTCCCAGCCTCTAAATGTCTAAATCAAAGGAGCACCCTCTACTTAAAATTCTTTCGATACAATTCCCAAAGCTTTCCATCCTATAAATGTAAATTTTCTGTCTATTCACCACGTTTCCCAGCTGTCGATGGCAAATGGCTCCTCGTTTTTCCTGATCTTACATTTAAATTCGCTGAGTAAGTGGGAAAATTCTGTCTTCGCTCTTGGTGCACTTCTGTTCGAGAAAAGTGATTTATGTGTCTTTCCTTTGTCTGTAGTTGACTCGTTAAGATGCCCGTTTTAGGAGCTCTAAAATAAAGTTTTAATTAAACTTGTGCG
>CM063502.1:116215696-116315696 GCA_032207245.1 Pardosa pseudoannulata | reverse complement strand
TATAAAGTTAAAATAAAGACCATGGAGTCCAGTCAGGATTTGTAGTGTTTCTTGATACAGTTTATTCAGTCATAGGAAAAGAGGTCCAACTCAAATTTGCCAAGTGTTTTTTTTTTTTTTTTTTTTTTTTTTTTTTTTTTTTTTTTTTTTTGCTTCTTTTCAAGAAAAAAAAGGAAATATTCAAGTTTATAAGTTTTTAGAAGTTAAGCGGACGATCGACAAGTTATAATAACTTCTTTTTTTTTGCTTTATTGCACTAATATTGTTTCTTTTCAATATTCTTATTTATTGAAACTCATTAAACTATATTCATTTTACAGAAGCTCCAACTTGCAAAGTTATGAAATCCAAAGATATTTTAGATCAAATGGACGATGAGTTTGCTGGAAAAAGGAGAATATTCCCCAAAGCACTTCAAGTCATGATGTTTCCCAATGACTTTGATATACATTCTACGTTGCCTAATACAGACGTAGGAGTACTAGCTAAACGTTATGAAGGATGTCTGAAGGATCCCGAAATTAAGGTGGCTATGACATTTGCTGGTAAGGCATTTTTCTAAATATACAAGGATTTGCTTGAAATAATATTATATAATTTTTCTCTAGGGTCATTATTTATCTACTTTAGTGTCATTTATCTATTTCATTGCAATACAAATGTATGCATTACATTTATCTATTTTTGCTAACGTCCATTATACATGATGTACCCTAATCGTTAAAAAATAACACATTTAAATATTTTATGAAATATATTAGGTTTATTATTGAATATTACTATCTCCATAGGGTCATAAACTGTTCTGATTATTTGATTGAAGATTTTACAGTTTAATTTAGTTTCAGGCTTCATATGTATTATTTATATTTCGTTGAATGCATTATTACCTTCCCATACCCACACACGTGTTATTTGATTTTCTTAAACTACATATTATTAAACACTCCCGACGCATTTGAACTTTATTTTTTATTACCTTTTTAACTGTATGTATTATTAAATACACTTAGATACGCACGTGCGTTTATTATATGTATATTATTTATTTTTATATATATACTATATATATATATTAATTATTTATATATATATATATATTTATATTAGTATATTATTATTTATATTTTTATATATATATTATATATATATATATATTATATATATATATATATATTTATATATATATATATATATGTATATATATATATATATATATATATATATATATATATATATATATATATATATATATATATATATATATATATATATATATATATATATATATATATATATATATATATATATATATATATATATATATATATATATATATATATATATATATATATATATATATATATATATATATATATATATATATATATATATATATATATATATATATATATGACATATTGGCGAGACTCATTCAAAATCACAACACCGTTTATTTCTGGTAATAAACATGAAATCCGTACAACAGGCAGACAACTTTACAACTTCGTGCAAACAGACAATGTGATCCCGAACATCTCTTTTCAAGCAGGGATTCCCCAGGTAAAAGATTACGAATAATCCCTAAGCACAATTGATCACGTGATACAAAATACCCATCTTTAAAGGGAACTCGCTAACTATTGGCTAAAGTAGTCCAGACAGAGGCTGAACTAAATCTATAGCGTGTCTGGAGGGAAAAATCAGAATTACACGCTCAAACCCCGAATTCACTTTATGAACAAAAGTTATTGAATTAATATTAAAATACGTAAATAAGGGTTTTTAATATTACATATATATATATATATATATATATATATATATATATATATATATATATATATATATATATATATATATGTATATGTATATATATATATATGTATTATGTATATATATATATATATATATATATATATATATATATATATATATATATATATATATATATATATATATGCATGTATGTATGTATGTATATATACTTTTAATTACAAATATAGTTCGAATAGAATTAACCTTCATTGTATGCCATTTATAAATTCAAAAATTCAGTCATGGAAAAACTAAAAAATTTAATTTTTTATATAATTTTTCGTTTTCTATAGTTATATTTAAAAAAAAGTTTACACTCATTCTAAATAGCGTAATGATAAAGGATTCATATCTCTATGATAAAATATTGACCGAGATATTTCATTTGAAAGCAATGGATGTTTCCAGAAATTTCCTTCCATCTAAAAGATTGGGGGAAAATCTCCGGTCGATTTAAAAATTAAATTATTTTGAGATTGAAATCAGGTCACAACTTTCCTTATACATAGGCAATAAAGTGCTTGAAATCCCTAACCATAAACTGTCAGTGGAACGATAATGAAGGAAACATGGCGGATGCTTTAGAAGTAAATGTATCCCCTTCCATCAATGGCGACACGTAGAAAGTTTCAAGAATTCCAAAACGGATTTCGTTAGACAACGCATAATGTTACACGTCAATTTAGACTACACACGTCAATTCATTTTGTATCTACTAACCAAGTAGGTAGTGGTATTCATTTACTGATATTTTACAACAGGGATAAGTATTTAGACTATGGAATGCATTCTAGCATACTACTATGGCGGGAAGCAAATTTATATTTTTCCAAAATAAACAGACTGGTGAGCATCATGTACAATATTACACATGATTTATAATAAAAATATTGAATAAATATAATTTTAACGTGTATATACTGTTGACTGTATTCCTATGCAAATTAAATATTTATCAAATAATGGAGCTAAAAGTTTTATTGGTTAAAAAATTATTTACAAATTCTTGACATCTGGTATGCTTAATTAAAAAAATAAACATTAAAAAAAATGATATCTTTCAAACAGTTGCCTCTTGACAAGTAAAACAGAATTTGAATCACCTGAAAATTAATATCTAGTTTACTTTAACAAAGCATTCATGTGCCAGCTTAGAAAGAGTATGTTTTAATTGGAAATTTGGATTGTTATAAAGCATTTAATTGATTTAACTATTGCCATTTCTGTTATGTTTCATAATATGAGTCTATTAGGCTCAAATATTGCACAGAATGGCTTTCACCGGAAGAGAGCATTATTGTATTGAACACTGCTTCTATATGCTTCTTTCTGATTTATTGATTTGTGGATGCAATTCTTTTATTGGTACTGCTAAGAAGGTTGGGTAATAGACATCTTAAACATTGTAACCAAAACAGAATAGGTACGAATGAAACAACTGAATAATATTAAATAATTATAAATTATTTACTAATTTTCGACTGTCCAAAGTACCTTTGGACGTAAGAAACTCATCAAATGCTACACGGCATATGGGGGGATGAATAGCGACCTCAATCTTGTCATTGTATATCAAGAGGAAAATTAATAAGTATAAAAAGTTACATTATTGGAAACCTGAATATTTTTATCATGAATTGTGGAGGAACTGGTAGATGTAAGACTGTTCACGTACGCCATATTTCGATAGGGTTAGTGACTCCTGCTTCTCTACAACTTTTCATTGGACATATTTTTAATGTCTTGCTGATTTTTGGCATTCAAATTTTAGACCGTTAAAAGGTCTAAAATTCGAATGCCAAAAATTTTAACCCGATAACTTTTAACATATCTAGTATATCCATTTTACTATGGTTCTCCTTGTTGTTTATACCCCTTTCCGTTAAAAAAAAAAAAAAAAAAAAAAAAAAACCTTTGCAACTTGATTTCAATTTAAAATTATTTTACCTTATTTTCAACTGGCCCCTTACAGAATGAGACAAAATTCTGAAAGTAGCTAAAACTTTCAAATTGAAAATTTTGGAGAATTTTTATCATACATAGCTGAAACCTTTTGCATTACTTTTGGTAGGAGGAGTTTAAACTTGTATTAAATACAAGTATAAGGAAAAATGAACTATATATAAATTTAATTTCTGTAAGTTTTACACAAAAAAAAAAAAAAGTGTTACTGTTTAAAGACTATAAGTGCGATTGCTTAACATATTTGGATTATTTTATAATTAAAATATGTCTACGGTATACGGTTAAAATAAAAAAGAAAGTTAAGGGCTTAACTATGCACTTTGTATGTACATATGTATGTATGGATGTATACTTATATGTATTGCAATATCTTTCTTATTAGTTGACACATGGATCCAGCCACGTTTTAGTTCTCTTGTCAAGAATATGAGATATCCAGTGATGGCTGAAGCTGAAATTGAGGATATCTACATGATGGCTCTTTATTCAAACTTTGATCCAACGGAACCTGATGGTGCCCTTTTCCAAGTAAAAATTATTGAAACATATTGGATTTCCTATTCTTTAAAATTAAAATATTAATTATTTAACAAATTAATCACTAAGAGTACACTAAAAATGTTAAATAATTTTTTGGTATTCTGCCTAAAAATGTACTTCTATTTAAATATTTATCATATTTGCAGGATAATATTTATTATTTATTCATCATTCAATTTTAAAAATCAATTACATCCCAAGAAATAATGAGAAAATAATGCGGTATTCCATAAGAGGATGTAAAATGAGCCATATTTTTTAGCTGAAGCAGATGACAAGTTGTTTATTGCTCACGAGTCATCATTATGTTTAATTACGAGAGTACTATTTCCAATTATACAGTATTTCCAGGCATACAACTTAGTCCACCATTATCTCATACAGATAGTATTTTAAACTATCTCATGCTTCGCACATTGCCATGACAGAAACTAATATCGCCATCTAGTGGTAAGAAAAAGAACTAATATATGCACATATTCTTGAATCGCAAATATTTTGGCTTCATTTCCACTGTTTGGTGGAAAAAAAAAAAAAAAAATTATTTATTTGTTGGGAAGCAAATTAATTTTTAAAATTAATTTGTTCTGACCTTTTTGATCACATGGAATATATAACGAATGAACGTATGCAGCTAAAAAACTCCCAAATTTGCTATAAAAGAAATAAAAATTACAGAAAGTATTCTTCCATTGGATGTTGTGTATGATATAGCAATGATTCTTTTAGTTTTAGATCACTATTTCTGTAATCGTCGTATGGCAGATTCATATTTTGTTGAGTTATTGAATGTACTTTAAAATAATGCAAAATACTCTTATAATTGGTTAGCATTAAATCAATAGAAATAGATTCAATGTTTAATTCAAAAAGCAAAGTAGAAAATAGTGTATGGTATTCTTTAATGATGGAGTAGTAAGAATAACTCGAAAAAATATTTGCTAAATGTTCAATACCAAAAAATTTTTTTTAATAAATATTAAATAATTAAATTTGAAGTAATTTGAAATATAAAAATTTTACAAACTCCAGGATATATGTCTATTTAATATTTGTAGTAACACGAAAACTGCTTGTATTTTATTAAATATTTCGAGAGTGGTATGGAGTATTTTTTTATATGAAATTCTAGTCTAAATTCATTCTTGTGAATCTAAAAATTTTCAAAGAAACTTATATTTTGTAAAAGGATATTTTTGTCAGTATAGTAAGTATGTAATAAGAATTGGATTGCTCTTACCTTATAGAAAACTATACAATTATAAAAATTGTACAAAAGGAGCATAAACATATTACGTTTTATTCACACCTTAACTTAAGAAAAGCTAATAATAAATTTTAAAATTGATATTTCATCAAAACGTCATTTGCAAAATTTTGAGTAAACGTAATTTTTAGTAAAATAATTAACTAACTTTCTTTTCTGAATAAAAAAATATACAAATATATCCTATAACTTTTATTAAATATTCAAAAATTGAAAATATTTTTACTAAGAAATTGAACGATTATTTTTACACTTTCAAGTAAAATGAACATTTGTATACAATTTATTTTTATTGATTGTGTTAAAGCCACTTTTGCACCCATCTCAGAAAAATAAATAAAGTGCATGATTTCATGCGATTAAATAAGAGAAAATTGAAATCTTTACCTACCCACTGAGTCTTTTACAATTCTTGGTTTTAAATGCAATGATTTAGTGTTTCTTGCAACTGAACATTATACGCCAACTTTCGCACTAAAAAGTGCCCCAAGTCTTAAACCTCATTTGCATATCTTGATCGTATTATGGAATTTTTATTCAGCTGCTACTGGACAGGATAAGGCATGGCAGAATAAATTGTAAAAGAAGGTGAATATATTAGGCTTTCAAGCTTATTTTCTACGTCTAAAAGACGCCACGTGGAAAAGTTGAGATTCTTTTCGTTTTAGTACTTACACAAAAGTAACTTGAATCCAATTTGATATGTACAGATGAAATGAGGTAGAGAATTAGATATATGATTTCCTACGTAAATGACCTTTTAGGTTTGAGCGATAACATAAGTAAAAGTTTATATACAATTTTGTTACTAATAATTTGGTTTTCAAATTAAATTAAATTTTGGGTTCATAGAGAATTTCACTTCGGCTTTGGATGGAACTTTTCAGACTGTAAAATTGAACTTATTACATTTGGAATCTATAGAATGTGGAAAAATTTAGTTAGGAAATTTTTGACTATAAATCTCCCAAGTTATAATATTTAAATTATTATGTTTAATTATTTCAACTGAACTGTATTTGAAGGTAAGTATTGTTGACCTGAAATGCATTCATATTTATAGTTACAAAGATCAGTATTTAAATAGAAAAGGAATTATTAGAACCCACAGAAATTTTAAAACTAATTATAATGCAATTTTCAAAATGTCCAAAAAATAATATTTTTTTATCAGTCGAAAGCAATAGTTCTTAAGTATCCGTAATAAAATACAGCCATCTGCATTACCCTTGAAACTATTGGGCATGTTTTCACTGTTATCATTGTAGAAGTTGGTTAAGTATAATGCTTAAATTAGAAAATTCAAATCGATAGTCCGTATAAAAATTGCTTTCTGTGTTTTAATATATTCATGAATTTTTTTTATCAATTAATAAGTTTCATTTAGTTTAGTTCATTAAATTTCATTTTAAATCCATTAATTCGTTTTATTAATTAAAGAGCTAAGAATCTCTCCGGAAAGAACTATTCTTGATTTTCACAACTCAATGGCTCGTGTTATTTAAATAAATGAAGAATAACAATTTATCATTCAGTATCACTTATCTGATTGTACATTATTATAAACTAGTGTGAAATTTTTATATCGATTAGAGAAGTAAAGGAAAGAATTCTTTTCTACTACTTCACACAAGAGTACTTGAACCAGATTTAGTAAAGCCATAAACAGTGAAAAAGGTTTTATGACAATCCTGATGTTATGGGATTGTACTTCGTATTGAAGTACTGAAACTAAGATCATATTCCGGAAAGTACTTACATTCTCTCTCTCTCAATCTCATTACAATACGTTTCATGTACTTTTAGAAAAAAGAACTGCTCTTGCATGCTTCTTTTAGATAACATGAAAACTGCAATGAGATTAGGTACATAATATTTCTATTCAAAGTTTACATCTAAAGTATTTTTCAAGAGTTAACGTAAGAGTAAAAGCATTTCAATTTCAAAGTACTCTCAGTACCGTTTCCTTTGTATAGCCGTGATGCATGTCTGCAACATGCTAAAAAAATTAATGTAATCTCAACAGCGAGCTTCAAAAGGCTGTATTGTGGATTGAGGCTGTAGTGAAAAGATGCAGGTGGCATAATTTATTTATAGAATTACTATATACCACGTTTACTTTTCATATCAAATTGTTTATTATCTCTTGATCAAATGCATATTATTAGTACTTAAAAAAATCGTTGGATATCCTAAGTTAAGAAAAACTGAAGATACCAGTAGTAGATTTCTCCCGAAGGTAGTTTCAAATTCTTCTTGTGAAGATAATGTTTTGTGAAAAGTAATTTACAATATTTATAACAAATAGCTTTTTTTGTAGAAAATAAAGCTATATCCGAAAAAATATTTTTACAGTTTAAGTTGTTTTAATTATTTTGTACTGTATATTCTATCATTAAGAAAATAGTTGCCAATTCGTGTTTTTTTAGATACAAATTAATCCATATCTTGATTATTAATACAAGCTTCTCATAAAACATTTAAGTCAGATAAAATTTCTGTAATACACATTTAATAAATTGTGATTTAAATACGCTGGATTTATTGAAACAGTCTAATAATTAAAAAGAGTTATAAAATACTAGACTGATGAAAGATGTATAGAAACACAAAAGATTAAGCCAGAGTAATTATACGGAGACTTATTACATTTTGTCAGTAGCTTAGTAATGAATTATGCACATTTCAGATGTGTAGTGGGAATTTTATATTTCTATATTTTTAGCCACCTGAAGATGTCTACTGTGAAGGATATAGAGCTGACAAGAAACCCCCGAAAATAAATGACTATTTCAGCTATAATTCAGAAATTATTGTTTATGAAAGTAGTTTTGGTTTAGCACCATTAGTTTCATATAGACAAGTAAGTTTGTTTTAACATATCTTGCTTAATATTACATAATTCTAGAGAAAGGTATATAATTATAACTGTAATTTATTTATGAAATATGGACATAACTATATATAAATACACACACGCATATATATATATATATATATATATATATATATATATATATATATATATATATATATATATATATATATATATATATATATATATATATATATATATATATATGTATTTGTATACGTACTTCACCGCTTTATAATGTTTTTTAAAATATTATAATCTCTTTGTATATAGTATTCTCTGATTTCAATATGCAATTCTCTGTGCCTGGGTGTTCTAACCTATAATTAATTTTCAGAGAATTAAAATTTTCATTTCTTTCAAAGAGAATTGCTAATATAAGAGTTTTGAAAGAAATCATATGTACCTGCCTTTAGTAAAAGTGATATTTTTTATTCTTAAAATATTAATACATTCAGTTCTTAAAATCATAGGAATGAAGGTTTTATAAATAAAAATATTATCGTCTAAGAACTGCAGATTAATGACTTTAATATATAAAAATATATTTAAAAAATTCATTTTAACTAAACCTCTACAAAAAATAAGGATATGGTAATTTTTAACTGAATTATCCCCTTAACGTGCACGCTCGAGTTAACTTGAGGGCGCTAAACTGGCCAAACTGTGCACACTCGAGATAATTCGAGCGGCTTTGTACTTTATGTTGCTATAATTTTTCACACTTGAATGGAATTTAGAATTGTAAATAACAATATGAAAAAAAAAAAACCCAATCGTTTTATTGATATTTATCATTTACATGGGATTGTAAGCTATATTCGACTATTTTCTGCAATGTTATCAAAATCCAAAATTGCAATAAAAATTTTGATTATTTTTGTATTTTTGTAATTTTTTTTTGGAAAGACAACGTTCTATCTTGTTTTGGACACTAAAAAATTGATTTTTTTCTCCGGCCTTTTAAAAAAACTGTGCATTAACGAGTTAAAACTTAATAAATTTTATTTTAATTTTATAAAAGTTAGTTTAAAACGAGAGTGATAGAGATATTATATTTGCATACGTTTTACGCACATTGTTTAGCATCATATGGTGGAAAACCATCCCACTTATATATTTCGAAATTTATCTCTGATCTCATATTTATCGTTAAAGGTTGCATTAAAATATCTAAGCCTAATGTTTGGTATGTTTAACTTACAACAAAATGTTTCTGACAGTTAATTATCGTAATATCTTAATATTAAAGCTAGGGTATATTTTTGAGCTGATCACAAAATTAAATTAAACTGTCGTTAATATAAAGTGATTATTAAGCAGTAATACGTTAAATAGATGGAAACTTAAATGAATCATGTTAAACCGAAAATTGTTTTATATGATCTGGTATCAAGTTAATTTAAAGTTTTTCCACGTGATACATTTTTCATCCAACTTTTTACTTTAGTACAAATATAGTACTGATATACAAAATATCGTTCTCTCAACTTGAAAACAGTTTAATAGTTGTTTCGCATAAGAAATTTGAGATGATAAAATGTATTTTAGTATAATCGTTTGTAACTCATTTTTGATTGAAAGGTAAATTAATATATTTATTTTGAGAGTGATTCCTACAATTAATAGATTGTTGAAGGATTTAAACTGCTACTTTCCAAGGAGAAATGCTTCTATCAACAAATTATAAGTGATGATAAAATCAAGGGTATTAAATATCAACTAAAATCATTTTTAATGCAATGAATCTATATAATAATAGCCTAAGTTATCTGTTCGTATGTCCTCTAATTTATGAAGCGGTTGGACCTGGAATGGATAGAGGCATCTATATTGGATTCTTGAAGAGTTAGGGTTAGCAAAATTTAAAGCGAATCAAGTTTATCTTCTCCTAAACTATCGATCCAATTTCAAAATAAATTGATATAAATATGCTTCATATTATAGCGAACAATACTGCTGTCTTTAAAACGTTTGAAATCCCCCCTTTCCCCCTTTTCGAAAGTTTAATGCCATTATTTCAAGTCCTATTTTCCTATATTTAAGAACAGATGATTAAATTTATCAATTTATCGCATTATAAGTAGATGAAAATAACATTTTTTTTTCTAGCATTATGACTTCATTTCTTTAACCACCTCATTTAATCATTTCTTATTTTAAATTATTTAAATATCGTCTGCATTATTTTCATACGTTTTATCACTAAACTTAGATATTACGTAAATAATTTTCTTTTATATTTGGCTTAAATAATAGATTAGGTACACATGTGATAAATTTAAATTTATTCATCGATTATTTTTTGTTGCAATGAAAATTTTATTACCTGTATTAACAACAAATTCTGTTCATAAAAGTTTAGGAGTCTAGTTGATGAACTAATAAATATCTAGCATTTAAGTAATATATCTTTGAAAATTAAGAAACTCGTTCGTTTATGTGCTTGTTTTTTATACATAACCACATGGTTTGCAATCGATTCGCTAAATTTTGGACATCATTCATATATACCGCCAAATAATCACTGTCAATATTAAAACCCTTGCTGTTCATCCTATCACGTAATATGACAAAATAAATTAAAGTTGGCAACTAACATGTGGTCAGTAAAGAAAAACAAGTTATTGAGCCTGTACCAGATGATTCTCAGTCAAATAAACAAACCATTTTTTCCCTGTCTCATAGATTACTTCACAATTCTGGAAAATTGAAAATTTTACTAATCCCGTCATATGACGGTCTATATGCTAATTTTAAAATAATAAAGCAAGAAGCAGTAAAAATGAAGAAAAACATCCAAGAACCAATATCCTATGACCTGGGATCGTCTTCTGGCACAGATATGGAAGTTAAAAAAACATGAATATTAGCAGTAAATTAAAATCCACCTGCTTTTGTCGAAATATAGGCAAAAACTGAAAATTAAATTTTGCAGTATCATACAGAACACATATAGCTGCTGATAAATAAAATTTTGTGGTAAGAATCAATGAGTAATTGGTGTATTAAAGGGATTTTTATATTCGTAAATCTACAGTAAAGTTCTTAAAGAATATATATTAATTGCAAAATTTAATTACAAAGGTAAATTTAAACTTTTACAAATCTCAAGTAAAGTGCAATGTTTAGGGCCGGTCTCACCAAAGTCGTTTAATGGCTAACCACGATTAATCTTTGTTTAAACGGAGAATTGCGTTCCACCATAGGTTCCCGTTAATCTCGTTAACGGGTCCCGTTAATCCCGTTAATATACGTTAATCTCGGTTAGCCGTTAAACGACTTTCGTGAGACCAGCTCTGAATTTACTGTACTGTAAACTGAATATTTTAGAACCGGTTTTCGATGAAGAAATTATGTCGTATAGGGAAATGCCATCAATAAAATTTATCTTAGTACGGTCAAAGCCTCTCATCACATGTATAGGAATAATACCTGTAAAATAACATCATGATACTTCCACCATGATCTTTTATTGAGTTTCGTTTGTTAAAATGAGCCCTAGACAAACAGCATTATGGAAAGTTGAATGGCAGTTAAAAAATGACCCCTGAGGTGTAGGATAAAACTGACATGCATTGACATACAAAATTTATTTAGAACCAGGCATAACACATGAATCAACCTAATAATTCTATGTTAATTGTTTCTTGCTTCTTGCATTGCATACCTTTAACTAAGAGAGTATAGTTGTTTTCTCTGATGCCCTAAAAGTTACTAACCTTTTATACCCTGAATTAATTTACCATCAACCTTCTTACTGCATTTTTGAATCAATAGATAAGTTTTAATGGAGAATAATCATAGAAAAAAGAAAATTATTTTTTACTGTATTTTAGTGGTTAATTTTGCAGCTGGCACTTTATAGTACCAACATATAGTTTTGACTCTATCATAGAAACTAAACATTAAATTATGAATAAAACAAATGAAATGCTTACCTGAGAAGTATAGAAGTCTCTAAAAAATAATAGTACCAAATGACTGGTAATAAACCTCTAAATTTATTCAATGGAACAACAGATGTATCAACTCTACCACAAAATGACCAAAGAATGTATCACGCCAATTATAAAATCCCTATAAAATGTGAATAAAAATGATTCCTGATTGGTGCTGTCATTTCTTTTCTGCTGTAGGAACTACATCGTTCAAGTCCTTGTGAGTACCGTCAGAAAAGACGGTTTTATTAGGGATATAAAGGTGTTTGATTGAAGCGGTATTTATAAGTACCGTCAGGATAAAAAGTGTTTATTTAATAGAAAAACTGTTTCATGTCTGGCAGACGAGCTACTACACCTAAACAGGATAAGAGTACAGTTCCTTTTTAAATGCCTTTGTTGTAAATTAAATATCGAACAAGGCAAGTACAAAAAAGAGGAATTTTAAGCAAATATTTAGTTTATTAAAATATCAAAATCCGAATAAAAATTGGACTATTTTGGTGGATTAGTGTAGAGAATCATTCTATTATTATCTACAGCTATCATTGGATGCATAGTAAGGGAATATATAAAAAAATATTGTTGATTAATTCCCTTCCCGCCTTTTACTCTGTAGTTAAGAAGCAAGTCTATATTCGTTTAAAGCAAATTCTAGTAAGAATTATTTTCTTTCAGGCAAAAAAATTAATTTCAAAATAATTTCCACAAAGTACAAACGATAGAAATAGTGAATGCGAAGAAAGTACGTCAAATGATACGGAATCTGCATCTGTATAACATACTGATATTCACTGACGTTCTCTATATAACACTGATACATGGTTGTATTCAATCAAATATCTATATTTTAACTTTGTATTATTTAACTCTGGCTCTTTTGCTGAATTTCCCAATAAGTTTCCCATCAGATAACTTTTATTAGTTTTTTAGTCTCTAAATACATGTAAAGTGTTTCTTTTCTTTCGGAAAACAATTCTCGTATACGTGAAAAATAAAATTTCCTCCTTGGGTAAGAAACTGTTAAATTTTATTGCCTTTGACCGACTTCTCTAGTTTATCTAGTCTTTTCGTTTTCTGTTACGTGATAAGTCATTTCTAAAGACTTTCATTTCATTTCTGTCACGTTTTATTTTCAGCAATATAGACATATCGAACAAGAAAAGGGCGTTTTTATTATCATTAGAACTCTTTCGAAAAGTTCCAAGATACGGCTTTCAAGGAAAAAGTTGTATTTGAACAGAATAATTTTCTACATCAATAACTTTTTCTTATGAAAAAAGCTGTAACACTCTCGGCTTTTCTTCACGCTTATTGGTTAAGTCATTAAGAATATGCGTGTGTAGCAATGTATTTCAATTTATGAAGTCAGGTGTTTTCTTTTTTTTATTTGACAAGAAATTTTTTTGATATATTATATCGCATCATAGATTAACTTCCTTTAATACCCTAAAGCTAAGAAGAAACAATATAATTGAATGAAAGTCATTGGTAAAAATTTATTAGGTTACCTCTTTTAATGGCTATTTTCCTCTGTCGTTTAATAGAAGTTCCAAATAAGAAAAATGGGGAAACATGGAGTTATATATGGAAGTCTTTAATTTTGATAATAAATAAGACCCATATATTTAACTAGCTTCTCATTTATTATCCTCTTAAAATGGCTAATATATTAATAAATAAGATGTAAATAATTCTTTATTTTGGGTTGCAGAAAAGGAAATAAATTCCAAGCTCTTTTGAGAAAAGATCCGTAAGGAAAAATAAAAAGGGAAATTTATTAGGGAAAATATCATTATCTTTGGATAGAAAAATTGGTGGATTAAATCTCAAGCTTTGGAAATACATTGCTTATTTTCAAAATCTTGACTTAGTAAACAGCTGAAAAAATTGAAAATATATCTAGCTGTATTTTTTATTATATGAATTCCTTCTAATTCCTGTATATTAGATTTGTAGAGATTATGCAAAATCTGTGAATGCTCAGATAATAGTTTTCATAACATTGCACATTAAAATGCTTTGTAAATGAAGGGAAAACTCAAAACGTTTGTCACACACTTATTGCTACAGTAAAAACAATTATATTGTTTATTTACAGCAGTTAGGACCCTTATTCTATTAAATTAATTCTTAACATGTTCACTAAATTTGAGTGGTTACATTCGATTTTTACAGAGCGGTATATCGGCAAGTTTAGTAACGGATTATGTCTATGTTAAATTCCCTGAATAACCCTTATAAATGTTTAATTACACTTTAATCATCCTATCAACCATTCTAGTTATAAGGTTAGTGTCCCACCTCATTTCTGGATATAAATAGTAACCCAAATTAATGAAAACTGACTTTTAGGTGTGTTTTTTACTACCTGATATATTTGGTTAGATTCAATTGACTATTTATTTTTTATTTTGGGTGAATTCTTTAATTTTTACTTTCGGTATGATGTATTAATTTGCTATCAAATATGAAAAGTCCTGTCTCTCATGCCCTGTACTTTCAACGAAGACAAATTGTGTTTCAGATGCACAACTTTCTCTTGTAATTTTAAAGTATCATTCATTACTATTACAAAGATAGTCATATATCTGTTATAATACTGCAAACATTATATAATTTGTGTCTATTTTAAGTTACACACAGCTTGTTAGTTTAATGATATATTCCCCCAATATAATAAGGCGGTTAACTGAGAAAAATATGGCTAGTTGATTTATTAATTCCCCAAAGTCCAAGCCATGGTATGATACATTCCCTGTCATATTGATTATTTTAGTCATTTTCCTATTTGACTGTTCACCCCTAAACGTTTCAAATGTTTGTCTTTTAAAAAAGAAAGTAAATAGTTTTATTCAATTTCTTTCAGAAAAATGAATTTCCATCATGTTCAGTGATTGCATAAAATACCATAATTTAAAACACACCTGAACAATATTGTATTTATTGTATGAGTAATATTTACATTTTCTCCCTTCCTATTTGTTTAATACAGGAAAATTTGCTCACTCTCAGCCATTTTGTAAATTTAAATGGCTACGTATTGGGATTTTCGTTTGATTAAAAATACTCTGTTCTCCCTCTAAAAGCTTCGTTACAGTGAACATTTATTTATATATTTAAAAGTAAGGTTTTTTTTAGAAAATAATTACAGCCAGAGTTAAGGTTACGTTGATTATAATTTGCATTAAGAGATTTTGAGATAAATAAATAATTTCACTTAAATGTTTCTAAATATTGATTATATTTGTAAGAATTAATAAAATTTCATTGCACCGTACCGTTTCATATCTTATTTTACATCAAAACATGGAATTTGCATGAAAATTTTGAAAAATTATAAAGAATTGCCTTGAATGTAGCTACTTGCTTTAATGATTTATTAATTATTCTTAGCTTTTGGACAACAGCGTGAAATAGAAAACATATAACTTAAGATTCAATTTAGAGGTTAACGTCTAAAGTTTCAAACTATAAAAAAATAAATAAAGAGGTTATAAAAAGGATCCCATTATATACAAACAGAAAACCGTATGTATATACTCCATATTATAAAACAGGTTATACTTGGTGTGCATAGACAAATATAGTATTATTTGTTATTATATTTGCGAAGATATGGGTTTTAAAAGTGTTTGCTTTCGTATTTTTTGATAATCGTAGAAATTGAAGTGTCGGTAAGGCATGCATAAATGTTCTATTGGATCATCTGTTGAAACTGGTGATATCTGTATTTGATTATATTTATTAAATCACATACTTTTTTGTGTAAATGCAGTATTTTCGAAAATCGTGAGCACAAAGGGGTAAAATATCATAAGTTGTAAGAAGATTCGTGTTGTTATTTTTAAAATGTACATAGAAGATTTTTTACAGGTATATTACGATTACCCCAGTAGAATCTCCCGAATGAACTTTTATGACTCTTTGAGTGAAGATGCCGACTTGTACTCTAAAGTATGGGCACAGAGGAAGTCAATAATCCATGACTATAAAGGAGGTAAAAAAGAAGGATTTTTTTAAACATTTTACAGCTTACTAAAGGAAAGAAGGTTTTTTATTTTACTGTAAGGTTCTTTTTCAATCAAATGTCAACATAGGTATAAAAATGAGATTGAAAATATATATTTTTTCTTTCCTTCTATCGCCAGAGGAAATGTGTTCACCCTTTTTTATGATGGTTGCTTGTGAGTACTCTTAGACAAATTTTTACTTCAATGGTTTTGTCGTTCAGTTCACTTGCTTTTAACTCAACAAACTACTCGGTTTTTTCCCGAAAAATGTAACTGCTCAATATGCTGTTTAGTAGACATATTTGAACGAATAAAAAATGTATTTTTTTCTGTAACAAAGTTACAGAAGATGTTTTATTAGGATTAACGTTTGAGGTATGACATGGTAAAATACAGTGGAGTAATGCATCGGTCGCAGAGATAAACAGATCTTTCTTTGTCCATGAAGAAGATACTTTTTAAGCTTATATCTGGGATTATAAAAGAAAATTAAAGAATCATGTATTATTATCTATCTATTTTTTATATATCTTTAAAAGTTGTATCTTGAAAACTCTTTAGTAACTTTGGAGGATATACTGAAAGATATTTCTGGCCTCCTTTATGAGATGAATATTGTTTTGAATAATTAACAATAGAAATTTTGAAATGTAATTTTTGATTTTTGAAATTTTAAATGAATTTTTTTTACACTATGAAGCTGGTATTCTTCTATGAAAGGTTAATACATTAATGTAAAAGTACTTGAAATATATGCAGCTGTATGCTTTTAAGCGTATTATAAAATAAGATATAAAAAGGGTAACAAACGAAATAGTATTTTTATTATTATGGGGATTCGGGGACACTTGCTCTTATAACATTTGCCCCTACCAAGCCGCTGATATTTGTAGGCCAATTCATTATGCACCATATAGGCGACACCAATCTTTTCTAGAAAATGTCAAACAAACAAAGTGGGTCTTCGCAATTTAAAAGCAGGACAAACCCAAAAAAGACCCCCAGGATTTTACTGCCTCTCTCTAGAGGAACCGTTTGGGAGTTTTGTATACTATAAGGTAAGATATAAAAAGGGTAACAAACGAAATAGTATTTTTATTATTATGGGGATTCGGGGACACTTGCTCTTATAACATTTGCCCCTACCAAGCCGCTGATATTTGTAGGCCAATTCATTATGCACCATATAGGCGACACCAATCTTTTCTAGAAAATGTCAAACAAACAAAGTGGGTCTTCGCAATTTAAAAGTAGGGACAAATCAAAAGACCCCCAGGATTTTATTGCCATCTCTAGAGGAACCGTTTGGGATCTTGGATACTATAAGGTAAGATATAATAAGGGTAACAAATGAAATATTATATCTATTAATATGAGGATGCGGGGACACTTGCTCATATAACATTTGCCCCTACTAAGCCGCTGATATTTGTAGGCCAATTCATTATGCACCATATAGGAGACATCATTTTCTCCAGGAAAAGACAAAAAAAAAGTGGGTCTTCGTAATTTAAAAGCGGGTACAAAGCAAAAGACCCCCAGCATTTTCCTGCTCTCTCTAGAGGAACCGTTTGGGAACTTGGAATACAATGTGATCACAAACCTATTTTACGCTCCCCTACTGTCATTAATGAACATGGCATATCTGTGGCCGGCTCGATCATTGAACTCGCAACCCGTTATGAACAAACGAAATATTAACATTGAATTATTATGGATTTTGAAAGTTTAGATTGAACAAAACATATTTAAATAAACAAAGCTATCTGAAATTAGATTTAACAAGCGGATTAGTTATTCTATGCTGCTTTTTTGTAAAGTCTTTTTTACATGTAAAAATAAAATATTTTAAACTACCTCAATAATTATCATTATCATTTGAAATATTTAAAATTTTATTCTTCGCTTTGCATCCCAAGTTAAAAGAATTAAGACTCAGTCGTATAGTATTCTTATGAGTCACATATTTACTGCTTTAAACATAGAAAGAATGATATATAATAATAAAATTTATTCTTAGTCTAATTTATTTGTACTGTTTTATGTTCATGCACTAAAAATGTATTTATTTCATCGATTAATATTAATGTCTGAACAAGGTAGGATCTTCTTATTGGTTACATTATTTTTATTAGTTCTATCAGGATTTATAAACAAATATCTTTATAAATAAACAGGAAAAAAACAAATAAATAAGTAAAAACATTTATTTGTAGTTCTTGCATTCAATTACTGCGAATAGATATTCATTTAATTCCTCCTAGAGTACCTAAGATTGTCCATCTCTTCTCAAAACTTGACGAGAAAATCTCAACATTAAGTTTATCCCCACTGACAACCGTTGCACGAAAATGGTGTCTTGCCTGAATGATTAGTATAGGTAATAAACACACTTTTGAGCTACGTATGAAGAAAACATTATGAAGCTTGCCCAGTAAACTAAATCAGGATTGAAATCTATACCCTGTTCATCTATACCCTGAACATAATTTTAAGTCACTTTACAGTTAAATATTTGCGCAAGTAGATAAAAGGAACATATTATAAAAAATATCCTCTACTAGGACATGTATAAAACAGTTTTGTGTTCTCTCGAATTTGGTTTTGAAATAATTTGGCATTCTCTAAGATAAAAACTTGACATTTTCAATAGTCCTTAATTACCTTCAAATGTAGCAAACTGTAGCAATTTTTCTCTAGTGCAGTAAATGTTTGGAAACTGATCTATTTCCTTAGATATTTAAAAATGAAGAAAATATGCTTATATTCTTATTCTGTGTATATGGCATAATTAATAGAGAAGCTTAGAAAAATCCTGAGACACAGTGAAAAGTAATTTACGCAAAAAGGCTTAATTATTTGATATATATAATTTTCGTCTTCATGAATCTGTAATATGTTTGTGAGCTCATTAAAGGAAAACTGAGAAGTTTTTATATTTGAAAAATACTTTTGTCACCTTCTTTCAAAATAAGAAATGAAAGAACGAATCAGTTACTTCATTCATAATATTTTTCTTAATTCACAGATGATACTTATCAATAAAATAATTCATAAATATTTTAACTGAATAACGGTATTTTACATATCTGCGTATCAGTAAACAATAAGCAATGAACACAGAAAAAATAGTCAGTAATCTAGAATAGTCAGTAATTTAGAGTAACCCTTTGGAAAATATAAGAATGAAGTACTATAAATAAGATTTAGATCTCAACTATTTTGTGTGTTTGTAAGTAAAAATAAAATAACGTACAAATAACATTCAAATGCCAATACTGTGTATAATTTGTTTTCTAGTATTGTGAGGTTTGTTTTGAAAAATATTTTCAACACTTTCTACAACTTGACTGGCATGTGCTACTCAAATTAGATGTCTTCATACGTCTTTCAGGGATATTTTATTTTGTATATTTCCGTCAAACAATTTTTTCTTTCTTTCACCCGGTAGTTAAAGAGTAGTGTAGTAGTAGTTTTTTTGTGCCCTAGAAATTTGTTTACATTTTTACATAAATGTTACAAAAACATGGTTTCTGTTTGAGTGAGAACGCAAAAATAAAAAGAAATTATTGTGTTTTGACGTATTTCTATATGAGAGTTATTATGTCACATCTTCCAGTACAAAAAAATAATGATAAATTACTAGTTATATGAAATGTGAATATTCGTCTGTTTATTGAATCCGCATGATGAAAAATGAATGACACTAGGCTAAAGATTCCTTTCACTATTATTTTTTTTTACAAATAACAGTATAGTTTTTACTTTATAGGAAGAGTTTTAAGTGAGAAAAATATCTATTTAATTTATTTAATTAAAATTGGTTAAAATTGTTTCAATATATATGAATGTATTGTTTTTTATAAAACATATTATTATAACCTATTCTTCATTTTATACGAAGATAGGACAGCATGTTTAGAAAAGTAACTCAGATTTTTATTCGAATCTCAATCGAAAACAGTTTCTCGTTTCTACTAATGACAATAATTAACTTGGATTTCTAGATTCTAAAGTAACGATTGAACGTATGCTACAATAATATTCTGAAAAATAAGAATGTGATTAAGATCAAATGGTTCAAATGGTTCAAATGATTCAATGGTTCAAGTTCTCAAGGCACTGTTTTTAGTCTGCTAGCAGAAATGTATCATTCGATTTGGTTTTTCTATTCCAATGAAGATATACTTAATCCAATACTAAATGATTTGGATTGCATCAGCCCATATAAAATATAGTTAATTTAGAGTATCCAATGTTCGTTTTTGAAAAAAAATGAAAGAAAACATATCGTAAAAGACACCAGTGATATATAATATTTTAACGTTAACTGATTTATGAGTTAATTTCTAGGTCATTGCTTCAATGTACATTGTTTTACTCTCATTAGTTTATTCTGTTTTATTTGTTTTCCTTATGACAAAAGATTGTTTCTATTTTTTTAGGTTTTCAGTATATTTTAAACCCAGTTACTGGCAAGTGTACAATAGACAGTTTTCAGGCTACATTCAGTGTTTTATCTGTTGAGGAAACTAAAGATAACGAAATGTTGCAAGGCAATGAATACTTTTGGCTCGATACTACAGAGACGTCTTATAATGGGCAGGTTTGTAAACTAATCCTTTAAAATAAATGTTTATTTATAGTATTAAGTATTTCCTTTGCTTTTTAGATGTTAAATGTATTGTTGTACTTACCTTAAGTCTAGAAATCGATACAATATCTGATTTCTATATTATATGTCTGTATCTCCATTTGTATACACACATAGAAATTACATCATACATCTCTATATGCATACATACATAGAGATCATAGATAACCCCCTTCCCCCCCAAAATATGAATTTTTTTTATCTGAATTCATGCATGCATGTATCATATACATATGCTTGTTTATAGAAATTAGTTTGCTACATTGAAGTACCCCAAGTAGTTTAAGTAATAATGAGTATGTATTTGAAAAAAGTGAGAATGGACTAAAATAGAAGTTGATTTACTTGCTAAAGAATCATTTTCTCTACAAGATGCAATCTCTACGTATATACACACATAGAGATTACATCATAGATCTCTATATGCATACACACAGATGACCCCCTCCCCCCAAAAATATGATTTTTTATCTGAACTCATGCATGTAGGTATCATATACATATGCTTGTTTATAGAAATTAGTTTGCTACATTGAAGTACCCCAAGTAGTTTAAGTAATAATGAGTATGTATTTGAAAAAAGTGAGAATGGACTAAAATAGAAGTTGATTTACTTGCTAAAGAATCATTTTCTCTACAAGATGCAATCTCTACGTATAAACACACATAGAGATTACATCATAGATCTCTATATGCATACACACAAATAACCCCCTCCCCCCAAAAATATGATTTTTTATCTGAACTCATGCATGTAGGTATCATATACATATGCTTGTTTCTTTATAGAAATTATTTTACTACATTGAAGTACCCCAAATAGTTTAAAGTAATAATGAGTATGTATCTGAAAATTGGTGAAGTGAGAATGTATTAAAATAGTAGTTGATTCACTTGCTAAAGAATCATTTCCAAACACCATTGCATAGAAAAAAAAACTTTATGCTAGATTTTAAAATATCGAATGTTAGATTTTAAAAGCAATTTTCCTGTGTTTCAAGTGCGGTGTGTTTCAAGCTATAAAATATACATTTAATAATAGATGAAGTAACTCTTTCAGTACTTAAAGGATTCTTAAAAGTCTTCCCCATTTTCAAATTATCGATTTCGTCGATTGATCAAACGATGAAAATTTTTCTCTTATAGAATATTTTACTTCAGAAAGATGTAAAGTACTTTAAAGATTTTCAATTTGCATTTTAATCCTTTCTCTATTGGGTATAGTATTCTTTGATCACAAGTATTCTTAATGGATACTTTTTCGTAGAATTTGCATCGTCCAAGCTTACGAACTCGAAAAGATAGAATGAATATACTATAATTACTTTTTATGTAGAAGTTAAAGCAGGATATATATTTAGCTGCATATTTAGCAAACTTAATAGAAGATCAGTTTAATTGGTCTGTGTCGCCCTCACATCCATTATTATATATTATGTTTGTCACATGAGTTATTAACAACCATTTTACAAAATAAATTGATAGTAGTGTATATTTTAATTACTCGCTATAAAATATTTTTATACAGTATATTTAAGTGCAAGTACATATTTCTTTTAGTATCGTGTCAATGGAATACCAGCTGACGTTTATACATCAAGAAGAGACGATCCTAGATCGAAAACAAAATTGGTTATAAGTTGGGCCTTTTCATCGGTATGCTTTCAAATTATTTTATTTTTTTATTAAAAACTTTTATTTTTGCTCATTTAAAGTTTATGCTATCATGTGGTATTTTTATAAAATATACCAAAATCAGATTTATGTCTATTAATGGAGTACTGAAGTTTACATTCTAATAATTTTACTACCAATATTTCCCTTTTCCTACAAAAAGATAAATTTACAAATTATTGTAATTAATAGAAATACATGTGAAAGGACTGATGTTGTAATATATTACGGAACAATTTTATAACCACCAAAAGAACTTTTATTTTTTACCACTTATGCATTTGTACAAAAAACAAGAAATAGATGAAAAGGTGCGATTATACAGCAACTATACATTAAAAACTTTCTCATGACAACATCCCGCACGAATATTAATTTTCATTCTTGATAATATATTACGTGAGAGTCCTCAACAAATAATATACATTTTTTACACTTTCACTGCAACTGAATACGTGAAAATACTGATTTATATCAAGAATTCAGATCTTTGTCATCTTCTGATACACATAGTTTGAGCAAGACATCAGTACAAATGAAAGAGAACACTGTTTAAACTATGTCACAGATCGTGTCCTCTGAGCTGTTATGATTTATGTGCCCTTATGATGCAGCTAATGTTTTGCTTTGGATCCGTGTGATTACAGGAGAAGACTCGGGTCGTAGGGAATGAAAAAGTGGAGAAGAATGTACTTCTTCGCATGTATGTCCGTCCTGAAAATGTAAGTAAAAGCAACAATTTTACTTTTGTTGTAACTACATGCAAAATTTTTATTTCAGTGATTTGAAAGCTTGATGCAAATATAGAAGAAAACTAAACAATAAGATGGACGACGGGCGACTTTACACATTCTTCTCGAATTTGGAATAAAAGGGAATTCCCTATGCATTTAATTTATTCATCTTAATCATAAAACACAATACGAATAAAATGCCTTAATATATAAGCAGCAAAATACAATCTTCTAGTACTAAGTTTCATCTACAATTTTTTAGAATTTATTGCAAATTTCTACGTAAAATTTCGATAAATAAATAACAGTGGTGTCTTTTTCTGAAAAATTCGAAAAATTTCGTAATTATAACTTTGAACGAAAAGAATGTTAAATACTGAACATAGTTTTAGGCAACTTTTTATGACTAAATTTATCTTTTTATTTGCAACAATGTTACCATTGCTAAACTTGTTCTACAATCGGGAAATAAAAGGCAAATCGATACTCAGCATTATTTCTGATATTTTACTATATGAATATTAAATTAATATTACGCTTTTATAAATGATATAAACATTTCTAAAGAAATGGAATTTGATTTTGTGCTTCAAAGTTATTTATGTCGGTAGAATAAATTGAAGATTTCACACTTTTATGAGTATATAAAATGTGGAAACTGAAAACTTTACCCAAGAAGAATTAAAGATTTCGTACGTAAACGTATTTCGTAAGTAAACGTACTCTAATTAGAGATATTAAAAATGCGTTTAATGCTTTAGATATCAAATATATATATACTGATTCAGATTTATAGTGACAATATTACATACCAACAAATAACCTTGGTACTTCGCTATGCGTTACGATATACCGAGGCAGATCATACACACTTTTATCAGATATTTGCAATTCTTTATTTTATAAAGTTCCCATGAGCAGATACATTTTTGATATATGAGGACTATACGTCATGCTTGTAGAAAAAGGAAATCAATATAATCTTTCACTTTAAGTATTTTACGCTGCATTTTATATTTTTCCAGATTGAGACAACATGGCTGATATCCAGTAAAAACACAGGATAAACTTATATTTAAGTTGCATTATATTTATTAAAAAAAGGGGAAGAAAGAAATCTAAGTAAAAATTCTAAAAGCAAAAGTATAAATTTATTTTCTAAATTTAAATGAATTAAAATATTTGTAGGCACAATATTTGGGGATTCATCAAAAGATATATTAGCTTAAATTAAGTTATGGCAGACTAAGAAAACTACTATATACTAAACGAGGAAATTTATTTACAAGAACTTACTAATCTATTTGGATAATTTTCTAGTACTTTAACATTTTCTATTTTAGCAGTAATTTTGTTTTTCTGAACCTCTTGTTGATAAAATAAAAGAAACAAAGTTATTTATCCCTGCAAAATCTCTCAAGAATAAAAATAATCTCTTTTTTGATTGATTACAAATTTAAAATTCAATTCCCAACTCGTATATTATAAATAGTTAATTAAAGAAACTTATGAGTTCAGTAATACAAGTTGAGATCTATTCACATAAATAGAATAACTTTATGATATTTATTGTTATTTATTATGATCTTGATTTTATTATGAGGAAAATTATCAGCAAATTAATATGTTTAACTCACCTAAAACACAGATATCATACCGCAATCTCCAAATCACGATGCGTGCTCCATACAGTGGTTAATAATTCTTGGGGGTTCTAAAACATAAATATAACGTGTGATCGTGCGAAATCATAAAAGAAGAGCATGTACCATTAAACAGCAACCATTAAACAGCAACTTGTTTTTATTACGAACTTGAATGAAAAAGTACATGTTCTTCATAAATAAAACAGTTATTTCTTCAAAAGCATAAAGTTACACTTATCTTCATTTAGTGACATCCATGTTATCATATATATGCATGTTTTATACGATTAACTACATTTTTTTTCTTTTGTAAAATCTTAACATCTATTTATACAGAAAGATTTTTTCCCGATTGCTGAAGTGTAGTGCAGTTTTTTACAAAGTGGACATGCAATAGCTTTTGCTAGATGTTTTTCGGTTTTACATTATATTTAATTCAGCTGACATGCTGTTTTTTCCTTTAAAACTTTGGTGATCTTTTATCATATTTTGTTATGAAAAATATCATTTTACAACAGGGAATTTAATTTAAATATTTGTATTATTAATAATGGTGATGCAATTAGGTTTTTTATTCTCTGTCGTCTAAATATTTCAAGTTCATTGCCATATTATTTTGATTTATGTGTGCATTTATACATATATGGGAAGAACTAAAACTTATTTACTAAACTAAACAGAGAAAGGACATGTTTTAAAAATGTAATTAATAATTAGAAGAGCCATGTTTGTTTTTACTTTATTTTTTAGAAAATTATTTAAAGTAGTAAACTTGCATTTAACTCTTAATTCAGCAGAGAATAATTTCTTTGAAGACATAGCAATACCAATAAAAATAGAAGTAGCTATGAGTCCCGTTGAATTTTATTAAACAGTAAAATAATTTATTGTATTTAAATTGGAAACACGGATTTGTATTTTAATTTTTGTGAGTAGGATTTAAAAACTAAAAAAAAAATAAGGATTTTAAGTAGCAGAAATATTTACAGATTCATTCCTGTTATTGTTCTTGTTTTGAATTTAAATTAAACTTGCATATGAATAATTAAATTTAAAAAAATATACGATAATTGTATAGATAATGATAATTGTTTTGATGTGATATTTGTATTGACAAATGTATAAATAAAAATCAGCAAATAAAATAAAAGTAAAAATTAACAGAATATTTAAAACTAAATGTGAAAATATAGGACACTTTAAACAATGCATTCTTATTGAACCACTATATTACTTCGGTTAAATTTTTTTTAAAGAGAAAATTATTCTTTTAAGAGAAATTCGTTCTTATAGAAATTAATCTAATAAATTCATAAGTAAATGTTGCAACAAGTAAGGACTGCTTCATCTTTATGTATACCAAAAGATTTTGTTCTTATTCTAATTCTAAATATTTAATATATAAATTATTTGAGATGATTTTCTTCTTTAGAACTTTATAAAGAAAATTCCGAACGAAAAATCAAATTTTTCAATGACGATTGGAACAGTTTTGACTTAAATAACATGTATTTCTAAGCATTTCTTTTATTTCGTTATTCAGCAATGAGACAATTTTAATTGCAACAATATTTGCTTATTGATGGAAGACATAATTAAGCATATTTAAAAAATTGCAGAAATAAGAATGCTTATTAAAAAATTCATCAAAAAACTACAATTTGTTTTGTTGTTTAAGGTCAAAGTATTATTAAAGGAAAATAAAAGAGAATGGTAGTTTTATGGACCTACAAATTAAACATACAATTTAGATATAATAAATAGAATGAGAATGTTAAAATATGCAGGTTAAAATATGAGGATAGATAAAATAAAATCAAATACCATAAATGTTTTTGTAACTTTTTATGAACAAAACAAATCTAAAACTAAAAAATAAATTAATAGGTAGGTGTATATGGGTTTAAAAATAATAGAAGCTGTGTTATTTTTAAAATAATTAATTTAATATTTGTTCTGCTTTTCTAGAATAAAAAAAGGTGCTATAAGTAAAACTAGAATCATAGCATAATTTATTTACTTTCTTATAGTTTCTGATAAATCTAAAAATGAAAAGTAATGTATCTTTTTAAAACCTTTATTGTGATGAAAACAAAAAAATTGAATTTGAAAAATTGGGAAAATAATATAAATGGTATTAAATGGTAATGAATTTTTGAATCCCTTTCATTTATTTAAAAATTTCTTAGTTTTCAGTTTTAATTTAACATGTATTTTATTATTTTTAAACCATTTAATCTAACAAAAGCTATTTTAAAACCTATTTATTTTCATTCAATACCTATCGCTACGACAGAAAATTTATATTCCTGTTCCTAACATTATTTAAATATTAGTGAATTCATTATCGGTAATGAAACTTGCGTTAAAAATGAAAATATTCATTCATATATAAAAGTATATAAAAATGATGCAATAAATCATTTTATTTTCAAAGGAATTCTGAAAGAATGGTAATTTTTTTTTATAAAATTTAAATTGTGCCCAATATTTCGCAAGCACTCGAGGTGGAAGTTCTTTTCGTGTCATTTGGCATAATCATGTCAAATGACGGGGCAAGTAGGTAAAAAGTAAAATATAGAAAACACTAGTTAATAAAATAAAAATATGGTTCTTTAAAGAATCATTCCTACTATATGTTATACATATTTACTTTAAAATTGTGAAAGCTTTAAGCACTTTTAACACATTATTTTATTTGAAGTTGTGGCAAAAAACGTTTAATATGTATACTTCCACATAAATTTTTATATTTTATAATTTGTTATATTATATTTTTAACATACAGAAATTGTATTATATTATATCATTGAGATGCCATATGAAAATCAAATTCATATTTAACTTTAATTTGAAAATTAATTTTGAAGTGCTAATTAATACCAAAATTTAATTCAAAGTAGTCATTTATAAAATGAATTAGCAATGATATTTACTAGTCTGGCAGTTTAGGAAACATTGGCTATTACATCAATTAAAACCCTATAAGCCAATAAAGGGTATAAAATAATCAAACAGCTTTTGTTTTATATGATTTCATTATGCTTGATAATGATGATTCCTTTAAAAATAAGTTATCAAAGAGAACGTGCTACGAAAATGAACATGCGTACATGTATTGTATATGACTAAAGAGATGTAAAAAACTCTAAATTTAATCCCATACGGATTGAGAAGGAGTGATATCACCTTACGCTTATGCACAAAATGCGTTTACAGCTGATATTATAAAATGCAAATTATAAGCATTTGCCCTCAAATTTTAGTTTTTTTTAAACTTTAAAACAAGCACATCATATAAAAAAAATCCTTGGGTATCAAGAATTTTGTACGTATTCACACACTTCCGTAAAAAATCAGTTCGATCAATTCCCAATTAGGAGATTTATTTTTGGCTCACGAAAAGGCATCATTCCGCGCAATTCTACTCTTTGAGCTTTCTGCTCTGGAACTTGGAGAAGTTGTTATGTTTCTTACTGTCCAATTACCTTCTGAAGACTGGAGGGAGAAATGTCTGTATGAAATGTACTCCTGTGGAACATCATTCTTCACTGGTCGCCGTCTTCGTCGTCGCCTAAATTTGATTGCAGTAAGCAGAACTGAGAGTGTGAGCACAAGAGCAGCACTGATACTGCTGCCTAATATGATACCCAGAGTTGAAAGTGTCATCTTTGTCTTTTGTAATTTGGCTAAAGTCTTTATCTGCAGGCACTTGTGATTACCATTATCAGGCACTGCAGGTTGTGATTTGCCTTCAATAGTTACGTATGGAATCGGTTTCCCTAAAGTCCTTAAATATTTGCCTGCTGCCGTTACGCAAACGGTATACCACGTTTCAGATTTCAAGGTATCTACTTGAAATCGCCTTTGAGATGCAGGAAGAGGTTCACTAGATTTAACTCCACTTGCTCGAGATGAGGTTAGATGATATGTGACAAGAAAATCATCGATTAATGTTCCATTCTGTACGTTCCACACTATAATAAGGGACTCGTGGTCCAAATGAGCTACTTCCAGATCCGCAATAAAAGGTGCCGGGCAAATGTCAACAGGATGCAGACCTAGCAGGGAGTGATTTTTCAATTTTTCTGGCAAAATACATGTGAGGTCTTTGCTGCTATCATCAGGATCTTGAATCAGTCTAGTATGTTCTTGAATCCATTCCCAGAAACTAAGCAGTTGACAATCACAGATGAAAGGATTACCTGAAAAAAAAGGTCATATAATAATACTCAAAAATATTAACATAAATGTTTATTATTCTGTAAAATTCTTCAACCTTAATCTTTAGAAAACTAAAAACAATCCTCAATGATACTTCCCCAAAATCTGCTAAAAAGTAAGGTCTGATGAAATTCATTTTATATAATTTGTATAGCGGACGAAACTGATATTATAAAATTCTTATGTATTATGTAGAAGCATATATATATATTACATTTTCTAACAATTTTCTGATAGTTATTATGGATATTTTATTTTAAATTTTAAAAGTAACGAACTAAATATTGAATACTTAAATATTACCTAGTTTATTTTATTGCATTATGCTTTATTAAATTATTAACTATTATAATTTATACTGATGTCTCAAAATATGATATTTGGTGACTAACAGAAATAATTGTAAAATCTTTCTGCTATCATAATAAATATAATTTATGCTGATATATGTATATATATATATAATCGATATATATATATATATATATATATATATATAATCAATAAAATTCATACTGATATCTCAAAATATATTTGGTGACTAGCAGAAAGAATTGTAAAATCTTGACACAATCATAAATTAAACATATAATTCATGTTTTTACTAAATGTTTACTAAAAACAGACTTATTTACGAACACTTTACAATAACAATAATCTCTCTGTGAAAGTGGTTAATAACGTTTAAAAATAATTATAAATCAGTAATAAAACAGCTCTTAGTACCTGGCTAGCTGAATAAGAATAAAAATGGAATCACTTGAAATAAAATGAAAAAAAGAGTAAAAAATACTGTTAAATAAGTAGAAATTAGAGTAAAGATAAGCATAAGATAAGCATCTTATGATTTAAAAGTTATAGTCTCGAGACTTTAGGATCCAGTTTTTAACAAGTGTACATTATATTATTTCAACTACATTTTTTTTTGTATTTTTATCCAGTTTTTAATCTCTAGAGAAGTATATTTTCTGAGTTTCTCTTCACCTCCAATTCAGACTACAGGAAAAGTGATACAACAAAACTCTTTGAACGTTGCTTTCCAGCTCTAACAGTCATATGTCTACCAGAAACTATTACAGAGGAAATGAAATCACTTAAGACGAGTTAGAGCAGAAAATTCCTCTTATAAGCGAATAATTCATATACGTAAATATTACTCGTACCCAGAAATAAAGGCGTTAAACTATTGCTAGACGGATTTTCATTTTCTTTCATTTTTTGTAGATAAACGTATATTAAACATAAAGAAATTTTTAATGTCTATAGACTATTGCAACAAAGTGTTTTTTTCGTTGACTTTAAGTAAAGCAAAATGCTGTAAACAATGATTGATTAAAAACGGGAAAACGAAATTTCAATAAGTCATATATGAAATGCATACATTGCGTCATGTTGTAAACGGTTGTGCTAAACATGTTCTTCTTACTCATATATCATTAAAATTAGCTTTATATAAGTAAACTTTCAGTATAAATTAGTATCGTATAACTAAGTAATTAAGTACACTGGTGTGTTTTGCTTAGGAAAGATAAATACTGCTAGTAACTGAATGTTTCGTATATGTGAGTTTCGTGTAAATGGTTCCCACTATATTTAAAAACGAATATTTATGCTTCGTCGTTTCATGAATATTAAGTGTTATCATAGATATTTTTGGCAAGTGAAGAATTGGAGACCACAGTCTAAATAATCAAAGTATTACCTAAACAGAATGTGGAGATAAAAGAATGCTCATAATATTTACTTCTATTTTGATAAAATTACTATAAAAAATCAGAGAAAAAATAATGGAAGTGATGGGTACTTTGTACCCTCTTCAAAAAATTTTGCATCCTTACATATAGGAGGGATGATCTTTTCGGATCTTATCCAAGAAAAACATGTAACCATTTCCGAACCAGTTGCTAGAGGGTGTTTGTTTTGTTAAGTTAAACTCTGACAATTACCAGTAAAAATTGAATTATCTTTTGCAGCTTAAAAAAAGAAAAAAAAAAGCTATGTTAGAAGATGAAAAAAGTTCAGTTTAAGAAAAGAGTAAAGGAAAACCTGATGATATGAGTTATAAACGAAATGCAAACCTGAAGAATTTAGTCAGGCAGCCTTAAGTTATATTAACATGATGCCAAGTTAAATAACTTTAAACAGAAATATACAATATATTTATGCAATATGTAGAGATAAACCACTTGATGAGCCTCAGGTTTTAGTACAAAATTTAAAAGCATTGAATAAAATATAGCTATGGAAATTTATTAAATAAAATAATATGCCATATTTTTCATCAAACTTTAAACACTATCAAATATAATTACATTTAAAAACAAACATTAACTTGCGAATAATTAGCTGAATTTCTTAAAGATTAAGAATATTTTAATTTAAGCATTAACAGATTAAAGGGAAAATCATTATGAATAAATCTTCTTTAACATAAATAGGAAAGCAAAATTGTTCCGAAGAAAAAAATCTCATTTAAACTTCCATCAAAATTTCTGTTTGTCTACAAAATACTTTTCTTAATGAATGAATTTTTAAATTTAGTCAAATGGCTTTATGGACATCACTTAAGCAAAGTAATTATAGACATCTGTAAATGCCATAATGTACTTTTCCAGTAGTAATGGAATTTTAAGCTATTTAACATTAATTATTTCTAATAAATTAAATAGAATGATTTTAATTGTCTTATTTTTCTTTCCATCAAACAAGTTTTTAAAATGTAAAAAGTTTTTTTTTTTAAATTTCTTTTTGTCCATTTGTTTGAATTAATATACAACAAAAGCGTTTCAAGAAAAGTGAAAGTTGTAACAATATGCTTCATTTGAGAATTAAAAAAAAATCTTTTAACATGTTTACACTTTTTGGACATTATACCTTTATTTGTTATAATATTCCGGATTTTCTTCTTGAGAATGCAATTAGTTATGAATAAAACTTTAATTACTGGCGTAAAGTAATCCTAATAATATATTGTATTAGGACACATTAAATGTACAAATTATAATCTATACAACTATTAATTGTATATGTCTTATTACGCAATTTCGTAGAAATTGATATGCTAACACTTTGTAACAAGTAAAATTAAAATTTAAAAGTTTTGAATAAATTTTAATACTAGTTAATTATGATTAACAAACAAAAAAAAAGTTGCATTTGTCACAATCATTGTAGATACAATTTAAGAAAACATTTAATAACAATTCTGTGCATTATGAAAAATAAACCCCAAATTACTATAGAGACACTTTAGAATGAAAGAATGGGTCTTCTACTTTATCCCTTCTTCAAAATTATGAGGATCCACTTGAGCGTAAGTCGTACTTTCACCCTTGTCGTACTTATTAAAAACGAAAGGTGTACCCCTTTGTCTTAATACGAGTAGCCTCCTCTCAATCGTGCTTGGTTTGACCAAGTGGCATAAAATAACAATTATAACAATAACAGAATGAACGAAACCTGCAACTTCCAAAGAACATCATATTTGAGATCTTATATGGGAAGATATAAACAGCAGCATTAATCCTCTTACTATAAATACTATTAAGAATGCTTTTAACATAGCAAATTTGTTCTACCCACACATGCTTGAAATTATTAGGCCTCAAACTGGAACATTACTGTTTACAACTTTTAACGTTAACTCATCTGAACGATACTTTACATCCAACATATAATAATGCAATATTAATTTTCTATTGGTTGTTGATATAATTACTCATCACTTTAACCCTCCGAGTGGAACACACCGGGGAAAAAAAGTCTCCAAAAATACGCTAAAGTTTTATTGTGTCAGTGACCAAAGTGTTCTATGATTTTTTACTTCACCCTTTGCCCCACCCTAGTTATTATCCCTCTACTTCCTGTTATAAATAGATATATAAATAGCATTATTGATTGTTAATTTTTACTACACTTAAAGCTCGTCAAGTCTCGAAGATCATCACATAAGAAATAATGTATTCTAAAAGTACGAATAAAAATATTTTTTAAGAGAATTATTTAGATTTTTTTACTAAAGTCATCCAAGATATTTCAGTGGTGCAATTAGAGATATATCTGTTACCGCAAACGAAATACTTCGAAATAGAGATTGACAAAGCCATGAGAAGCTATCAGCATCTTTGTTCCTCAGAAAGTAGGGGTGTATCCCTTAATAAATGTCAGTCAAAGAAGGGTTCAGTTAATAAACAATCGACCTGACCCTCCTTCTTCAAAACTCCATGGGGGAAAGCAATGTCAGAGATGTACAATACATCTATTTTCGGAACGATTTTGGAGGTTAGAAATTGTCTGTGACAGCCGGCGGATTTGTACGTGCAAACCGCTTAGAGGGTTAATAGAAAATTAGTAGTTAAAACGTAGCTACAATATTTTAATCACTGAAAAATAATCTAATATTTTTTATGATAAAAGAAAAAATTGTTGCTAAGAAAATGAAAGCTAGCTTACCAGATAAAAGAAGTTTTGATACTCTGACTTCTACAGGAACTAACATGTTTCCGTTAATTTGCGTTAATTTATTTCCTTCTAAGTTCAGTTCTGTCAAGGAATTAAGATCGGTAAATGCACCAGACTGAATCCAGCTGATTTGGTTGTTATGTATCCAGAGGGATTTTAGATTGTACAAATGACGAAATGTGGCACTTTCAAGTTTTTGCAACAAATTTCCAGACACATCCAAAATTTCAAGTTGTTCAATATCTTCACTAAACACAGGAAGTTCTAAAATCCGATTAGAAGTGAGATTAAGTGTCTTTAGCTTCTTAAGACCGTAAAAACGTTCCTCGGGTAAAATGTCAATGTTGTTAAAACCAAGATCTAGAACAACTAATTTTGTCAGTGGCTTAAATGCTCCAGGAGATATTTTCACTATTTTGTTATGGCGTAAAGATAAGTGAACAATATTTCGAAATCCAAGGAAGTCATGAGACGCAATAACGGTGATATTGCCTCGATTAATTCGTAAAGTTTCTAAGGATTTGAATACGCCAGTGGTACTTAGATCTTCTCTTATTCTTCCAATTGGATTGCGGTTAACTGACAAAATTCTAATGCTTCGAAGAGGTGCATTTAAAAGATTATTCGGTACGTAGAAAAAAGCATTACCATCTAAAATCAGCTTATCCAGATTTTTTAACGAATCAAATATTCCACTCAAAAATGATTTCAAAGTATTATTCGATAAATCCAATTCTTTCAATTTAGTTAGATTCATAAATGCATCTTGTTCAATATTAACAATATTGTTGCTACTAAGAATGAGCTTTTTGAGATTTCTGTTTCCTTTAAATGCTAGATGGGGTACTACAGAGATCATATTTTTTGCCATAGAAAATGTTTCCATGTTCAAAAGGTTTTCAATTGCACCCGTTGGTATCGTTTCTATTTCATTATCATCAAGGAATAATTCTTTTAAAAATCCAAGGTTAGATAAATGACGAGGTTCTAGTGCTTTTATTCCGTTGCCTGATAAACGTAGAGTTCGTAATTCTGACATCTGTTCGAACATTTTCCCACTCAGAGGACTTAAACCAGTATTTTCAACATTTAAAGTCATTAACCCAGATAAACCATAAAACAAATTTTCATTAGTTCCTGTTAAGTTGTTTCCTGATAGATATAAATGCTTAAGAGATGGGAGAAACAAAAAATCAACTCTAACGTTGTTTAACTTATTTTCACTCATGTCAAGCGTTTCTAATCCGGAGAGTTCCAAAAATGAGCCGGCATCCACTTCTTCAGCCATTATATTAGACAAAATAAGTTCCTTCAAAGGCAAATTTCCTTCAAACATATATTTTCTAATTACATAGATTTGATTGTGTGACATGTGAAGAATTTTCAGACTCTGTAGCGCTTGAAAAGTTTGAGGTTCTATATCCATAATTCGGTTATGAGAGATGTACAGCTCTTCCAGATTATCTGCTCCTTGAAACATATCTACATTTAGGTGATTCAGATTATTATATTCTAGATTCAAATAAACAAGCTGCCTCATTCCTGAAAATGTACCTCCTTCAATTGCAGATATTGAGTTGTGATCGAGATATAGTTTCTGCACTTCCACCAGATCCCGAAACACCTCCGGGCGTAATCGCTTAATCTTATTAAAATTAAGCCACAGGATTTCCAGTTTATTCTGACCGAGGAGACTGTTAGCATTCATTGACACAATTTCGTTGTGTGTTAATTGAAGGGATCGTAAACTGGACGGGTATCGGCTTAAAATGTCGTCCACTTCCAACATCTTGTTCCCTTGGATATTCAAATGCTGGAGGTTTGCAAGAGACTGAAGAGCTTCTGCCTCAATCACTTCAATTCGATTAAACTACATAAAATAAGAAAGAAGTTTGAATATTAATAAATGTAAAATGTTTAAAATGAGAGATTTAGTAATCAGGATTAATGCAAGGAGTTAAAATTTATAAATTTAAAGCAAATAATATAAAAGAGTTGTCACATTGACACGTTAAAGTATAAATGTGAATATATGTATAGTTAATGGTAGATTCAACATTTATACGTTACATATATACATATACATATGGATATTTTCATAAATATATATATAATATATCAAAATTGTTACACTTTAATATCTCTTAAAAATTCTCCTCTTTCCCATTATTATTCCTTCGAATCTATTTTCCCAGCTACAAAATGTCTTAATTAAAGGAGTGCCCTTGACTTTAAATTATTCCAACCCATTTTACAAAGATTTCTCTGCAATAGATGTAATAATTTTTGTCCACTCACAGCATCTTTTAGATATTTCTGGCAAATGGCTGAGTTTTTTCCCCGATCTAAGTTACGTTTATTGTTAAATTCGCTAAGTTTCTGTTTTTCCGGGAAAAAATGTCTTTCCTGCGTCTCGCTCGAGAACGTGTTTCGATGTTTTATCCCTAGTTTGCCATTGACTGTTAAACATGCCTTTTTTTTAGCAGCTTAAATAGTTTAATTCAAATAAGATTTCGATTGTTCGCGATTGTTCTCGATTGTGCCGTTCTCTTTCATGTTGCCACGACTGCTAAAGTAGGCATATCCTAGCTCAGCAAGCCTAGGCAAGTAAATGCAACAGGGACTTGTATCAATGTGACCGGTGGATTAATTTTCACCGTGTTACATATATATGTATATAAAATCATGCACACTGTTTTATTAATGTGAAAACTTTTTTATTACAAAGCTGGATAATTGAAGTAATATTAAATTATTGAATAATATTGCGGAATACCAATGAGAAAAATACAAAATATTACAAGAAATTTCATAGCAAATTTTATATTATTAAACAGAATAAATATGCTATAAAGGAATTTAATCGATAAAAATCGATATGTAAACTAGGAAGAAAACTTTCTAAATCAAATGGACTTTTTACTTTTTTTTAATCACAAAGTTGTTTTCTTAATTTAAATTAAACGCTAAAAGATTAAAACATTCATAACATCTCAGACAGATTATTATAAATAAAAAAATATCAAACCTGTAGATGCAGTTCTTGTAGATTTGGTAAGGAGTAGAAAACTCTTTTCTTAATTGTTTTTAAAAGATTGTTTTGCAGTCTGAGGTCTCGTAATTCAACGAGTTCTTGAAATGTACCAGGTTGAAGCTCAGTGATGAGATTATTATCTAAAGACAAAGAACGAAGTTCACGATTATTCTTGAACATTGATCGGTGAACGTCACGCAGTTGGTTGAATGAAAGTTGAAGTTGGTACAAATGATGAAGGTTATAGAAAGCACTGCATTCTATGTGAGTTATGGCATTATTTGGCATGAAGAGAACGGATATCTGAGAAGTGTTGTAGAAAGTATCGTTTGTTATCTTTTTGATGATATTGTTTGATAAAAATATTTCACGCAGATGTGTTAAATTGTGGAATGCACCAGTGCTGATGGAGTGTAAGTGATTGAAACTTAAATCAATAGTTCGTAGTTTTGACAAATGACTAAATGCTTTTCCAGCTAAATTAGTCAAACTGTTATGACTCACATCCAGAGATTCAAGTTCTCTTAGGTAAAAGAAGACAGTATCATTTAAAGATGTCAAACGATTCATGTATAAAGAAAGTGAAGTCAAACGTGGCATGGTGACAAAGCTTCTTTCATCTAAAAATCGAATTTTGTTGGAACTTAAATCTACTCTTTGCAATCCAGTAAACCTTGTAAATCCATCATCTGGTATATCCTCTATTTCATTCCACACCAGTCGTAGAGTCTTTAGATTTCTCAGTCGCCTCAAAGCATTTAAAGGAAATTGTTTTAATTTGTTATTTATTAAGATAAGTTCCTCCAAGGTATTCTCCAATCCCCCAAATGCATATTCCGTGAGTAGTTCAATCTGATTATTTTGTAGATTCAAGCTGGTAATTAGTAGACCATACAGAGCATAACTCTCGACTGAAGTTATAATATTGGAATCAAAATCCAACGTCCTTAATGTTTCCAGTTTATTTAGAGAACCCTGAGGAATCTCTTTTAGTTTACTGTTTACGATAGAAAGACTATCTAAAGTTAATTCAAGACCTGCAAATGCACGTTCTTGTACAACTTGTATTTCTGTATGTGAGATCTGTAGATGATATACTGTAGAATTTTCGAAAAGACCATCTGGCAGAACAGTTACATTTGGGTCCAAGTGATAAATACTGAGAGATTTGATTGGGGCAGTTATTTGGGCCAAGGTCGTTCGTATCTCTTCTACACCGGTGTTCGGGCATTCCAAGAATAATCCGTCTTCGAACTGATAGCATGGACACCAAGGACTTTTTTCCCATCGGGGACATCCTTCTTCTAACATGCCAGGTGAGATGTCTGTTCCACTCTCTGATTCCTCCGTGGTTGTAGCGCTGCTGCTCTGGCCCACTATGGTACAGATAGTCGCTAGAAGAACAACCCATGCTTGACCCCACGAGCAGCCAGCAAGTCGTTGGAGATCTAACATATCTCATGTCTTATCCTGAAAAAGATATTACTCATGAATATTTTAATAGAGATAGACAAAATAATCAAAGGACAGGTACAGACAGTAATTACGTATGGAAATAATACATAAAGAACAAAAGAGATTTATTTCCTGATTTTGTCTACTTTCTACGAGCCTTTTAGAAATTTGAGAAAATTAATAATCTGTAAGCAAGAAATATGTATGCTTCTTTACTGAACAATATTTAATACTTTTTTACTTCTTTGACGCTTAATAACTGAAACTAAAATTTTTCATCATCGCTTAAAGCGTTATAAAATTCCACTAAAAATGAAACTTCATTAAAGTTAGAATAAAAAGTAAATATAGCGAAATCAGGAGTGAGCATTAAAAAGAACGTTATAATGTTGCCATAAAATCATATTTTAAAGTTATGTTTTATTTTAAAATATGTATAAGATATAGATAATGGCATCATTCAGAACAAAATGAATTTAGGTCTAGAATATGTCGAAAATTGCTAATGAAACATTGATTTACACTGACATTTTTGTAAAACATATGCCGAAGGCAAGTTAATGTGTCATGATATATCCCTCTTTCCCTATAAATTATGAGAAAAAGTAGGAAGTTCTAATGTTCTTGGCATAGTTCATGCTGTCTGATTTATTTCTTACTCTAGAGTGTCTGTTCCTCGGAATTGATCGCATGGTGATCTGTCACTGCCATGAGTTTATCGGTATTATAGGACTCAAGATTGTTAATGCCCTTAAGACACTTTCATAATGGAGACATAGTGAAACTAATTAAAACTCTTCCGTCTGGGGTGTTTTTATAGTCCTCCACTGATAAAATAATTACAAATGCATTAGGAGACATATCTTTGAAAATTTTTCGCATCTGAAATGTTAATGTGTTGTTAACTCTCTGAAAATGACCCTTGTTAAAATATTTTTACGTGCGCATTAATTAGGCTTAAATTAGCATCATAGAATGTATTATATTTTTGATGATCAAACAATAAATTTTGTCGAAGATTTTTTATCTATATTTTGCCTAGCATTTATGGGGTATTTTGAATAAATTTAATGCTAAAGTACTGGACATAATACAGGAATAAATATTCTCACACATCGGTAACAAATATTTTAAGTGTATTTAGGAAAGTAATATAAAAATGAATTAATGCAATAATAGATTTCAAATAAGTAAAATACATTTATTTACAGATATTAAGAATTAACAAAACTGTTATTGTGTGAGAGTTTTAAGATCTGCTTTGTTGCAACAGTTATTACATTAGAGAGAAACGAAAACTTAAGCTAGGAAAAAAGTAAGCAAATAATTACCTGAAATATGGTAATTAATATGTATTCGAGGAGTAATAATTATAAAAATATCCTTTAGGTTGCAATGTTACATTTATGATCAGAGTTTGAGGTATTTCTGAAAAACTACCAATTTATTTTATCACGCAATGTAATTGGAATGATATATGCCTCTATAAAAACTAGAAAATGAATAATCTATAAAAATTAAAATGATAAGTAATATATTTTTTAAAATATCTGTACTTTTAAAGACGTATTTTTAATAGTACAAATGATCTCCGTCTCTCTGAATTGTACATACACACGCATATATGTATATGTATGTATATATATATATATATATATATATATATATATACATATATATATATATATATATATATATATATATATATATATATATATATATATATATATATATATATATATATATATATATATAAGTATGGCTTTTTTTAACAGTTTAGTATACATTACTCTAACCTTTTTATTTCTATAAGGATAAATATCATTTAATATATTTTTTAATTATTTGTGAAATTTTTCTTTCAACTTCGTTAGTATTTTTGAGAATAAATACTTTTGTCAGAAACTCCCTATCGGTGTGTAATACAACTTGATAAAACTTATTAGCAAGTTTGGATTTCTTTTCTTATGCTTGAATTATTTGTCAGGTACGTTTCAAGCCCTAATATTATTAAATATGCCTTTATTTTATATGCTTATTTTTTATACGAAATCAAATTATCTTGATTGAGAATGTTCGAAATATTTTGTAGTTGTATTTAAACAGATGCATTGTAAATTAGAAAGAGAATGATTGTATTTTACGAGATGAGTGACATGGAATAAAAATGGGGATTCCACAAAATTGATATTTTAGGCGATTTCATATTTCCCGTATGTTAATCATGACCGATTTCTGAAGTATTATTGCAGTCTTTTTAATAAGTTTATAGTTTATACTCATGGTGAGGTTGACGAAGACAGTCTTAACTATATCTAGACATTTTTCAAGATTCTTTACGTACTTTACTTTTGCCTTACAATTTTCAGAAATTTTGGTCTGTAAATTGGATTTGATTCTCACAACTCAAGTTTCATTGATGCATCCTAGTATTAAGCATGGAAAAACTTTGTTGAATCTTTTGCCTGTTGTGTTGTTGTATATTCTTTCATATGCCTGTTTATTTCGTCATGTGGGACTAGTTATCTTATTCCCTTATTTTATGTAGTTGATGGTTTTATTGAGCAAAATATCACTCAGGTTATGGGAGGTTTATCACGAAACTATTTTTAAGCGTATAAGTATCTGAGAAACATATAATTATGTTTAAATCAACTGAAAGAAGTCAACTGAATATTAGATGTGTGAAAGCAAAAACTATGACACAAAGAATTAATTTTCTTATATTTTTATACCTGTTTACTATGCTGTATGGGAAAGATTGGAAATAAACTTTAGGTGAATTCAATAACATATTTCTCAATTATTCTAAAAGTACTCGCATAATGATTAGTTATCATTCGAAAGTATATAGTTTCATTGATGAATCCCATTATTAATTAGGAGGATACTTTGTTGAATTCTTTGCATATGACCGTGTTACCTGCCTTTTGTGGTAGTAGTTGTATATTCTTTCATATGCCTGTTTATTTCTTCACGTGGGAATACAGTATCTCATTCGCTTATTTTATGTAGTTGATGGTTTGAGCAAAATATCACAAAGGTTATGTGAGGTTTATCACGAAATTATTTTTCAGAATAAAATTATCTAAGGAAAATATAATTAGATTTAAATAAACTAAAAGGAATCAACTGAATCTTAGATGTGTAAAAGTAAAAACTAAGACACAAAGAATTAATTTTCTTATATTTTTATACCTGTATACTATTTTGTATGAGAAAGATTGGAAATAAACCTTAGGTGAATTTAATAACATATTTCTCAATTATTCTAAAAATACTCACCTAATGATTATTTATCATTCGAAAAATTTTAATACAAAATTAAAAATATTAAGTGAATTCAAAACATAAATTACCACATACCGTTAATCTCATATAAGTTTAGTGTAATCAGAATATTAAAAATTTAACATTTTTATTTTTAAAAAGTCGACATGTCTCATAAATATATTTGAATGCTTTTATTAGAGAATATATCAACTCTAAATAAATCACAGATAATGTAAAAAGTAGTTTACTTTACAACTCTGTACTTTACGAAATGCTTTTAAAGTCGTTATAATCTTACGCGTTCCAAAATTTGCGCGTTTGCTGCTTTTCCGGAAAATAAATCACTTGTCATAATTTTTCTTTAAAGTACCTCCATTGCTTTCTCACTCGGTTGTGGCAGTCACAAAGCAGCCTTTTGGCCTGAAGTAAGATATTTCTCTCATCGATATTTTAAGAGAAAAATTTATTTTTCGGCTCTATGGCGTAGAAAACAAAAATTAAAGTAAAACACTTTTACATTTAGTTTTGTATTTTATTTGTTGTGTGAAATGTACCCTAAGGTCATAAGCGTGAAAAATTATTTTTTAGATTCTGATGGTGGTTAAACTTTCTACATTCCCTCAGCTAAAAAATGTCAAACATTAAGCTCATTTAATTTCATACTGAAGCTGAGTGAGTTTATTTTAAGGAATTTTCTGCCAAATATTTTTGCAGTTTGCCTATTAAAAAAAGACAATATTCTGATACAGGATAAAATTAAACTCATCTGAAAAATCTGTCTTTGTCTATACCACAAGATTTTTGGCTAAAAAGGGAAACGTAATTTTAAAAACTGTATTATATTAAACTGTCACTTCACTATTCTTATTTTGCAATATACTCTTAGTAACGTATTTATATTATAAACTATTTATAAATTGTCACTTCACTATCGGTATTTTACACTATCCGTATATGCTCTTAGTCACGTATGAATATTATACTTTAAGTTTCTGTAAATCATTAGAAAATAAAAAAAATTGAAGTAAAGAAAGAAAAAAATATTTTGTTAAACCTTACACTGCTGAGGGATGAGTTTACAAATCAATTCGATCTACACCCTATACTATATCTACAAAAAAGATTTTGCATTAATTTCATATTAATTTATATATAAATACAAACTAATATAATCCTTTTAATCATTATATAAATAAACAAAATATAAATAAATCCTTTTAATCATTATATAAATAAACAAAATATAAATAAATCCTTTTAATCATAAATAAATGATTTTAATCATTTCAGTCTGATTTCCTAAACGGGAGCAACTGAGTTATATATTTAAAAAAAACTTTATTTGGGTGTTCCACTTGTTCATCATTTTGCTATTATTTTGCATTATTCTTAGGTATTTTTTAACTATTGAAGGTAGAAAATTTTTTTAATTGATTCGGGTATTTAGTTTTAATTTGATATGAATATTTTGTATATATTTATGAAGGACATTTATAATGCACATTGAATACATATATGCATCAAACACCATATTTCATTCAAAACAGCAAAACATTCAAAAAGAATTAAACATGTTTTTACGACATTGAATGTTTACAAATATGTGTATGAAAAAAATAGGTAGGAGTAAATGTTTTATCAATATTTTAGCTCATCTCCAAAGAGAATACAATTTTCGATGATGTCATAGAAAATTATAATGCTTATTTAATCCTCTTATTATGAAGAATAACATTTATTCGAGAATTGTACAAAACTGGTGTTATGTCTAGTAGTTTTAAAATACCCTCATGATCTTTTCTTAGTTTAATAAATTAACTACAGAATCAGTTAATTTAATTATTCTTTAAATATTAGTTCTAAAAATTTCTAAAAACAACTATTTGCACTGTTTATGATTTTATTCAAAATATACTTCAAGCTTACGTGAACTAAAGGGCTAAATTCAAAACACAATTGAAACTTTCATCGTTGAACCTATATGTTAATATATATTCATAGACAATATTTTTATTTTATCACACCTGTAACATAGGTTTATGAGAGGTAGCAATCATAAATGTTTCTTTACGTCTCTTCAATGCTGACGTCGACTATACAGCTCTTGAAACCAAACTAAATCACCATAAATTCTTGAAATTGAGGGATAAAATTATATAAATTTTTGGAATGTTAAGCAAAAATATAAATAGCAAAGTTAAACAAAAATATAAATAACACTGATAATAAGTATGATTTATAAAATTTTGTGTATTGTTCATTTAACAAGAATTCTAGTCAAAAATTTTACAAATCTGTTTTAAAAATGGACATTTTCTTCAACATCATTTTGTTTCTACTTATTAAAATATTTTCTCTATACAATAAATCTTCATATTATCTAATTAGTTTTGTTCTTTAATTTTATTTATTTATTTATTTATTTTGCAAAAGTGTGATATTTTCAAAAATATCTAATACTGAGGTTTGAATATCTTTTTTTCTCTTAAAAAATATTATAGAACATTAATGCATTCTTTAGCAATGGTATGAGGCAAGAAGAATTTCCAAATGCCTATAAACAAGTCACTTATATTGAGTGATAGAGTATTTATATAGTTAAAATAGGTTTTAAAATTAAATCCTAATCATATATTCATAAATGTGTACTTTAACACATTCAAAATGTGTAGTGGGGAAGTAAATACGTACACATTTGGACTTGTCTAAGATATACAAAGGGATAATAATGAACATTTTCATAATTTTTTGCTCAAGATTTAAAAAAAAAAAATATTTACTTTTTTCCATTTTATGTTTCCATCTTACCCTCAACATTTAGATTTTAAAATAAAATGCATAAAACTATGTATACGTGCTTTGATTTTTCTGTTTTCTCTTTATTCCCCACATTTAGATTTTGAAAATAGCTATTTTAAAATAAAGCTGTCTTTAAATACCATATAATTAAAAATATATATTAACTAGTAAAATCATGGTAGAAGACTATTGGATTTAGCGTGCATGGTTACAATTCCTTTAAAAATTAAGATTTAGCGAAATTTTCATCATTTTCGCAATATAATAGCAAATTACTAAACTTTAGCTTTATTAAAAAATTATAATGAGAATTCAGCTCAATATCAATAGAAAAACTACGGGGAAGAGACAATTGCCAAGGGCAAAGTAAAAATAAAGTTAAGTGAGAATTTTAAAGGAAATTAAACGATTAAAGAATTAAACTTGAATATTGTTAATATTAAAGTATATGTATATATATATATATATATATATATATATATATATATATATATATATATATATATATATATATATATATATATATATATATATATATATATAATATATATATATATATATATATATATATATATATATATATATATATATATATATATATATATATATATATATATATATATATATATATATATATATATATATATATATATATATATATATATATGAACTAGTTAAAGTATGATAGAAGACTATTAGATTTAGCGTACATGATCATAATTCTGTTAAAATTAAGATTTAGAGGTATTTTCATCATTTTCGCAATATAAGAGCTAATCACTAAACTGTAGCTTTATAAAAAAATTACAGAGAGTTCCACCCAATACCAAGAAAAACACTACGGGCAAGAAACATTTGCCAAGGGAAAAGTAAAAATAACTTTAAGTAAGAATTTTAAAGGAAATTAAACGATTAAACTATTTAAACTTGAATATTATCAATATTAAAGTAATATTTAGGATGTGAAGTGTTTTGATATATGTATCGTTATTTCATAAAGCTAAAATATTATGTAACAAGTAATTATAAATCTTTTCTCCGTTTGATGCCAATTATTGTTTTTCCAAATTTTTAAAATATTCGTCATGCTTGCGATTTTAACCACATTTCTTTGTATGATACATATTTTATACTATAAACAAATATATTTTAACATTAAGGGAAAATTCAATATAAATCACTTTTTATCATTTATTTCAAACATTTCCCCAATTTCACGCTTAAATTTTACGCTTAAACGTTTGAAATTTAAAACTGTTTATGGATAAATTTATTTGTAAATTTATTCAGTTTTCCCTCCTTTCAACATTTTGTAGAATACCTCTGGTTCAAGAATTCATTGATGTTTCTAGAGCATAATTTCGATTCTCCTTTGCTGATAAAAAATCATAAATTTGAAGCAGCTTTCTTATCTGTCAGAGAAGTAACGCAATTTACATTTTTATAATTCTACTTTACGCCGTATCGCTATTTTAATAGCCTCTAGGGTGTTTGTAGAAATAACTGTTTATATTAGTTTCACACCACACTGTTTCGAAAAGAAAATTTCTATACATTCGCATATTTTTAACACAATTTTTTATCTTGTTGACTTTTTTTAGAGCTTTCCTTTTTATTTATTTAATTGAGGCATACCGCATACTAAGGGATTAAAATATTTAAAGCGGCTTTTGTAAAGATGGTCTTTTTGGAAGAAAATAGTATTAAATTTGCTTGAAAGAACTATTTGTTTAGGGAATAAAAGATCATTTTTGCAAATCTTGTTTTTACGAACAGTAAATGCTTTCAACTTTTTCTATTTGAATTCCATATGTAAAAATTACTCTTATTGTTGCTGAACATATTTTATTTAAAAGTTTCTTTAAATATTGACCTAGTTTTACATCTTTATACTAATTACAATAAGAAAGCATGTCTACTGTGCTTTTAATCTGTAAAATTATCCTAAAATTTGTTTCGTTGAACCAGAACTTTTCATAGATTTTCGTAGACAGTAGGACTAGTACAAGAAATTAGAGTTTTGAAGAGAGCTGTTTTAAAGAAAACTGCAGAAATTGTATCATTTAACTCAACGTTTGAGTTTGTGCTGTAGGTCTTTTACTTATTTATTTATTTTGCATAAAGGAAGTATCACCTTATCGATGGAATGCCCGTCTGTGTTTATTATCTCATTCAGATTGTCTTCTATTATCTTGCATATAAATGTATTTTATATTTTCTTTAAAAAAATTAGTTAATATATTTTAAACTGGGATTGAAATCTGAATAAATATAATAAATACTCTTTATTGAAGCTTTTTAATTCATCATATAGTTCAAAAATATTTTAAAGCAATTGTGCCAAATTTTCTGTATGTATTTTCATGCTAATTATAGAGCTAATTATATGTGCATTACAATGATTGGAATTGATATCTTGAGTATCATCGAATGCCTCAATATAACCTATTGTGTTTGAAGCGGTGCGGAATTTCACTATCTTCAAAAGTACGCATATTGCTATCTATCGCTTTACAAAATCTGACCATTTATGCACAATAGTTGGATACATTATATTATCCTGACATTCTCAAGACTTTAACTCATCAACTGCATTTCCAAACAGGATCGGAAGATTAGTCACTACGAAATATCTCGCTCCACTAAGGGCCGAATCACGATTTACACTCTAATTGACTAGTGGCATTGACAGGGATGTTCACTTTCTGACAGTTACTTGGTTGTTCAGTTTACTCAGATCTCAACCTGCAGTTACTATTTATATGGTTGCATTTTGAGAATTTAGGAAGGTCATTTTCCTTTTCGAACAGAGGAAGCATGCAGTTATTTATTTGTCAGAGTCTGTAGTTTCTGTGTATTAGCAAATGATTTAACACGTGGCAATACTAGACTTTACGTATCATATTGTTTATGTATTCTTAAAATTAAGCATTAATATCAGCGAGAATTATGACAGTCTATATAAAATATTTCAACTTTCTATAAATTATATAATGCTACAGAATTAATTAGTTACTAACAGCTTATTTTCATTTTGCTTAGTTTTCACTTGTTTTGGAGTCACTTTGCCTTTTGATAGTTACTAAAAGAGACAGTAATATCATCCTATTTTATCCCAGTTGAAGTGAAAATTTGTACCTTGATTTGTACATCTGTTTCAATGAGCATTCATTGCTTCACAGAAATTAAATCAGCAATTTATTAACCATAGTCACTGAAAAGTTACATATTTGAGGATATCCATAGGACAGGAACTATCTTTCATAAAACTACGGTTTAAACAGGATAATGGAGAGTTATTTAATCTTAATAAACCAACATACTGTAAAAAATCCTGTTTATGGATGCAAACTGAAAACTGTGTGGGAAAACTAACAACCATAAGGAAAATGTATAAAATTAGATTAGGCCTCAGATGCTTTCCTCCATACCAGCAAAATGATAACATATAGCAGTGGATTGTACAATTGTCCTATTTAAAGTACAATCTGTATCAATGAATATATATATATATGAATATATATATATATATATATATATATATATATATATATATATATATATATATATATATATATATATATATATATATATATATATATATATATATATATATATATATATATATATATATATATATATATATATATATATGGTTAGAGAAGTGTACATATAAAATTTTTGCTGAGTACAATATTGTAGAAATATTTAATTATGTATTCATATTAAATATTTTTACCAGTAATTTCAGTACTTTACTTATTACCAGTACTTTCTTCTTAATGTAACATTATATAATCTACTAGCTAGTTAAGACTTTATTTGTTAAATATTTGTAAATATATTAGAATAAATATCGCAGTTTTTAAAACAGAGAATAAAAATTATTACTAAAAAGCTGTCACGTACATTTTATGAGGTTAAATCTTAAAAACTATTTTCGATTTTTAACAAAGTTATATAAATGAAGAGGCATTTTAAAGGAACACATAACGTATAAACAGTCTTATCGTCCTGACTTAAATTTTCTTAAGTGCTTAAACTACTGTTAAAAATATTCGTTTCAATATGTAACTATAAATGTTTATATCATTTCATTACGTCTCAAGAATACAAAATATTTCTGTACTTTATAGATTTTGTTTCGAGGGCTTTTCTACTCCGTTATTATTGTATTCTTTAAGAAAAGTAGCTTTTTAATGACACAGTTTGAAAGACGTCTAAAGGATAATAAAAAGGAGGCTTTCTTTGTATTCAGAGCACTCTTCCCTGAGCAATAAAGTGGCCATTGGTCGATTAATGGCTAGCATTTTGATGTCTAGGTCTGTATTCCCTATGGAACTCTAAAATTCTTGACCAAACGCTATTACATCGTGTTTGTTTAGTACCTGAGGAAGTAGTGAATTTTAGTCTGTTTACGCTATGTAGTGTTTTTTTAAGGCGCATTTTTTAGTTGCTCTCTGGATGGTGCTTTTAGAAGTAGCTGTTTTTATTTTCATGAGTTAAGTTGTAGTGTTCCCTTTGTACTTATACGTTAACCAGCTATTCGGTCTTAAATGTAAATGCGTGTCCTCGGATGACCCAAATTTCTGAATTAGGGCTATTTTTAGGTTCCGATGTTTTATGAGATTCAATTTGATTAACTGCCATTCCACTAGAAGTTTTTCTCGTTTTTAAGGCACACAAACTTTTATGAGTTGAACCAATTCTGAAAGAGTTTAAAACTTTAAGGACATTATCCAATTATTTGACTGTATAAAAATGAACACTCTAGATAGTTTTCAAATAAATATTCTGTCCACAAATTTGGAAATAGTTCTTATTTCTTATAATAAGAGACAGTTAAAGATATAAAAGGCTGTTTAAAATATGAGACCATTTTTTGATTAAAATAAGTTGTTAATGAAAGAAATGCAATGTGTTACATAATGACACTGAAAATTATTTTACAGTTTTTCTTTGTTACAAAGGGCATACATGTACTTTAAGGCTAAATGTTTGTTAGGATGTCAAGAAGTAACTAAATGTAAAATAGATTTTGGAAATCCTAAATAAATGGTAGAAAGTATAATTTTTTTTTCAGCCATATACATGAGAGGATTAAATCTTATTGTAATACAGTTTAGTGTATTTAAACTTTATTTTCGAAATCAATTGAAACAATTTCATATCCATTTTTTTTAATTTACCATAAAACTATAAAATATCGTTTAAAATATCAAATTTACTATAAAGATTGTCACGAGATTTTTACACAGAACAACAGTTTCATGGCTATTATTCCCTTATAAACATATTGGTGCGTGTGTGAAATTTGCTAGCAATTTAAACAATCCTAAAATATCCATAAAGCCGGTTTTTTTCTTAATGTAGGTGCAAAGTATGTAATATAGTTGAGAAAATATGAAAAAATGTAATCAAATACAATCAACACAAAGTTGTGTTTGCAAGTTTTAAATTTATCTGCATTGTTTATATCTATATTCAAGAGCTAAAAAGTTAATGGAAAATGAATAAATCTATTTCCATGACATTTATATTTTACTAATTCTGGAAGTTTAATTCTATTTGCTGACTGAGTTGGCATATTTTAGAAAAAAATATCTAGGTCAGTACATTTTACATAACTATGCCATAATAAATTATTTTATTACAATATGTCAAACAGAGAAATTAGGGGAAAACCTCTGTAGTACGTCATAAAGCAATAGCTTAACGTGTGGAAAAATTTCTGACAATACAATATCGGGAACATAACTTACAAAAAATATCTATAAATCATTTGAGAAGCAGTGACTCGAAGAAATGCATTCTGGCTTATATCCAATTTTTTCCGTTTCATCAGAGGCTTCGAATTCCCTCAAGTATTTCTCTACCCTAGTTTCCAGTTTTGCTTCCATCGCTATGACTCTCACGTACACCAAAACGCATCTTTCGAAACAGTAAAAACAGTGAATAACTTTTCCCCCTCACACCTCTTTGTTAAAAAAGAATAAAAATAGAAGTAAAACAAAACTAGTTGAAAAGTATAAACGATTTTTCTGCCTAGAATGCATTGTACATAAGATATATCCCCGAAAAAAACCAAAATTCATCTTTGGAACAAAAGTATCAGATCTGGGCATAGTTCTTTTTTATCAGATTAACAATGCAAAATAAATGAAAATTAAGATTTAATTAAACAAAGATATGTATTGAATGATTTTAAAAACTCATTAGATGCATTGTTTTGTTACATTTATTTTGCAAAACATTATTAAAATATTTTTTGTACATAAGATATGTCCCCGAAAAAACCAAAATTCATCTTTGGAACAAAAGTATCAGATCTGGGCGTAGATCTTTTTATCAGTTTAACAATGCAAAATAAATGAAAATTAAAATTCAATTAAACAAAGATAGCTATTGAATGATTTTAAAAACTCTTTAGAATCATAGTTTTGTTATGTTTATTTTGAAACACATGGTTAAAATCTTTTTTGTACATAAGATATATCCCCGAAAAAACCAAAATTCATCTTTGGAACAAAAGTATCAGATCTGAGCGTAGATCTTTTTTATCAGTTTAACAATGCAAAATAAATGAAAATTAAAATTAAATTAAACAAAGATTGTTATTGAATCATTTTAAAAACTCATTAGACTCATTGTTTTGATATGTTTATTTTGCAAAACATGATTAAAATCTTTTTTGTACATAAGATATATCCTTCGAAAAAACCAAAATTCATATTTAGAACAAAAGTATCAGATCTGAGCGTAGATCTTTATTATCAGTTTAACAATGCAAAATAAATGAAAATTAAAATTCAATTAAACAAAGATTGTTATTGAATGCTTTTAAAACTCAGTAGACGCATTGTTTTGTTATGTTTATTTTGAAAAACATGATTAAAATCTTTTTTGTACATAAGGTATATCCCCTAAAAAACCAAAATTCATCTTTAGAACAAAAGTATCAGATCTGTTAGTAGATCTTCTTTTATCAGTTTAACAATGCAAAATAAATGAAAATTAAAATTAACTAAAACAAAGATAATTATTGAATGATTTTAAAAACTCATTAGACGCATTGTTTTGTTATGCTTATTTTACAAAACACGATTAAAATCTTTTTATGCATACTAAAATTCTCCACTGAAATTTGTTGTAAAATGTAATATAGTAACATAAAACATTATAAGTCAATTTTATTCGAAAACTGGGAAGATTTTTTAAATACATCAAATAGCATAAATAAGCATAATTTACCTGACATTTCTTAAAAATATAAAAAATGAACATTGTAGATTAAGACTATGATTTTTTTTATCTTTGTAAGTTATACAGTACTGTGGTTATACATAAAGCTTGTGACTTGGGTGTTTTTAGTAGTTTGGAGTCATCCTTAAGGGTTTTATGAGTTGTTAAGATGAAGACCGACTGACCGTCTAGGCCAGCCGCACGTATAAGTGGAGTATTCGCGAGAAAATACAAAATTGAAAAAAAAAACCATATCCTCCTGCTGAATTTTGTTTATTTTGAATATAAATAAAAGTGTGAATAGGAAATAAAAATGCCAATTAGGCCATCATGCCAAAGGGACCATACTCGATCAAAGATTTTGCCAACATGGCGTCTTGGTCTTATAAAGAAAATGGTGTTCGAACTAGTGAAGAAAAAATTAAGTTCCACATTATTTCTTCCTTGCTCTCTTTCTGATGGGGCTCTCAGATCTCTCAAAAAAGTTCGTTGGACAGCGTTGCCTTAGACAAGGATGGCTACTCCACGGTTAGCAACCCCTCTTGACCAATGGGGTCGAAGGAGGATCACTCGCATCACTTTCGCCTCCAGATCAGTTTCGAGCTGGCGTTGTAGACCTGTAACTCTTTGTTACATGAGTTATGTTTGGTCTTAGCATAATTAAACTTTGATTGTTGGGCTTTTAACAGATCGAAAATTTTAAATATGATGAATTTATACATTGCACTTTACCATCCTAAGTTTTGATAAATATTTTAGAGCAAGTTGAAATTTTATTTCTATGTAGACATTAATGTTTTAAGCAAGAATCTAATCATATACTAGTAATTATTAGATGCCTTACATCGACTTTTCCCGTTAACATAGTTCGACTGGCTTGAAATTAAGCAAAAATATTTCTATATGTTTTATAGTTAAAATGAATCAGTCTCTGGAATTTACAGTTAGTATCCCTCCAATCCAAAGTTACTAGATAAGAATATTCTAATGGTAAAGTGAGAAAAGAAAGTGAAAGGGTTAACTATTAAAACAAGACAAAAATTTGCAGACTTATAATTGTCCCTTTTTTTAACAATGACTTTTTTTAATACGTTAAAAATTAATTTATCTATCTTTTTCAAATTTTATTCAGTAAAGTTGATTAGCATTTCTACCCAACAATATTTGAATTTTTCTCTAAAATTAATTCACGTATGCCTAGGTTCTTTCCAAACGTGGTTTAAAGTTGTAGTTTTTAAATATATTAGTTTCTTTTTTGGTCTATTAAATTAATTATATTCATTAGATCGTATAATTCATATTTATTAGGACAAAAACGGTATTATTTTTTAAAATTTGTTTTCTAAATTTAGTGACTGCGAAAAATTTTCTTTATAGACTATTTACCTTATGAAATGTCATGTTAAAATACATTTATGAGTGTTAAAAGATCATGCAAAGAAATTCCAAATTGGAGAGATACCAAATTCTCCTCAAAATATAGCTACATCTTTTCTAAGAAAATTTCCACTTTTCACAGTTTTATCATTTTAAGTGAGGCCCGTAATCATGATGGCTCACTTTTAAAGCTTGTCTGTATCGCCTCGTGTATGTCTGAAAATATATTCTCACGTAGTGAGCAATTTAATAGATCATTGGGGTGAACGATGCTAATGCAGTTATCTTCTAACGGCCGGTGTGATTACCGCTATTAACGGTTCCGATGCCTGCTTTACGTCACAGATTTCGATTAACGTCAGAAACTCAGTAAAAGTGATCACTCACTTAGGAGACAGAGGAATCAGTGCGATACAGCTGATTAAGAAATGCTTCATCAGCTGTGGGATGTCACTTAATTTTAATAAAATTTCGTTTCAGATACAGTGACTTTATTTTCTTATATCTCTGAGGCGGACTTTTACAGGCAGTTTAAATTTTGCTCACAGTGAATTTGGGAGAAATATAAGTCCGGACATTTCTTCCTATGTGAAATGACATAAAATTAAATTAAATTCTATTTCAGGAATATTAAGCTTGCTTTTGTAGTAATTAGATTTTGTACACTGTAAACTTGGGAGAATCAAAATCCTGAAAACACTTCAGCTTCGCTTTAGTTTGATTAAGTTTTTTGTAATTCCTTTAATTTTGACTTTGCTAAACTTCTGATTTATCAAACTGTACCTTTCACTATCTTCATTTCGTACATTGAACTAACATAAAAACGACTGTTTTACGTCACAGATTTCGATTAATGTCAAAAACTCAGTAAAAGTGATCACTCACTTAGGAGACAGAGGAATCAGTGCGATACAGCTGATTAAGAAATGCTTCATCAGCTGTGGGATGTCACTTAATTTTAATAAAATTTCGTTTAAGATACAGTGACTTTATTTTCTTATATCTCTGAGGCGGACTTTTACAGGCAGTTTAAATATTGTACACTGTGAATTTGTGAGGAATATAAGTCCAAACATTTCTTCCTATGTGAAATGTCATTTAACACTTCATGCGGGTGTACTTTATCGCCAACTTACGCGTGCAGCGGGCGTTTTTTCGTGAATCGCTCGAAAGTTTAGTTATTCAGAAAAATTGCAGTAAATCGAAAACTACTTTGTTTTTATGAAGGAAACTTTTTTTATTTTACACTTTAATATATACTGTATGATTATTTAACAAAGAAAAACAATATTTTTACGAAATCACAAAAATTAACGATTTTTAAAATTAAAGTCAGATAATCTGTCAGCGCATATTTCTTCTTCACTATATTTGTCACAACTGCTCATTTTATCAATTTTGTATTCAACAATAAAAAACCAAGCTTCAAATTTACAAAACACGACTTGCACGTTCTGGAGCTAGGAATTAGTTTGAAGACGAAATAACGCAACAAAAGACTGAGTAACTCGACAATCATAACTTGTGGAAAGAAAAAATGCAAACAGCGCATATAATGTACCACATACCTATAATTACATGCATTTAGTAGATTTGTGGTGGTTTTCTCAAGTGTGCATTTGTATTAATTAGATTCTGTAAACTGTAAACTTTTGAGAATAAAAATCCTGAAAACACTTCAGCTTCGCTTTAGTTTGATTAAGTTTTTTGTAATTCCTTTAATTTTGACTTTGCTAAACTTCTGATTTATCAAACTGTACCTTTCATTATCTTCATTTCGTACATTGAACTAACATAAAAACGACTGTTTTACGTCACAGATTTCGATTAGCATCAGAAACTCAGCAAAACGGATTACTTACTTAGAAGAGAGATGAATCATTTTGATATAGCTGATTAAGAAATGCATCATCAGCTGTAGGATATTATTTGACTTTAATAAAATTTCTCTTCAAATATAATCGTTATATTTCCTTATTTCTCTCAGCCAAGATCCTTTATTAACCCCTTCCGGTAAAATGACGAGTCTAGCTCGTCATTAGTTTTTCATTCCATACAGCACAATGACAAGCTACACTCGTCATGCGATTGAAGTTACTGTTAAATATGATAATTAATTTAGTTTAAAATTTCTAGTGTTCTGAATTTGGCAACACTTTTATCACTTGTGAAAATCACAAGTCACTATTGCATATTGTTTACTTGGTACAAGTCATTGCCAAATTAATGAGTCAGAATAAAAAAAAACCTACTAAGAAATGCCCTGTGTGTTACAAGAATCAAATTAAAAGTGAGACTACTTGGCGGTGTCAACAATTAAGAATTCCTTTGCACTTTGTTTTGAAAAGTACCACTAGCTTGAAGACTATTATCTGTATACATTATTAATGTTTTGCTTTGATATTTTCTTAATTTTACTGTTTCTGATATTATTTAACACTATGTAAAAAGTGGATTTTAATTAAGAATATGTAAGAATTGTAAAATGAAACAAGTTTTTTAAATAAAAATTAAATGGTTATTTCATGCACAGTTTTTCATTATTAAATCATACCGGAAGGGGTTAAATTGAATTTAGTGACATGGAAACATATAAAAATACAGCAGCATTGTTCGCAATTTGCTTTTGTTTAAAACATTTAATGGTAATTTTCCCTGTATTTTCATTATTTTGTCATAGCTAAACGAGTAATTCATCTAGGTTCACCCTATTCAATATTTTCTGTGCACTGACATAACAAAAGGACTGAATGCTAAATTTTAGAGTTTCATGAAAACCTAATTATGAATGCATTCCGAAAATCTTAAGTATCTGAAATTTGCAGTTTGCCATTTATTCGTACGCTCTATAGATACACATTTGCTTGTAACTATTGGTCTACTACGGTCTACTCATTTCCTACACGAAAACAAATGATTAATGGATCTCCTGGTGAATGCCAATTCCGAACGGCTTGGTAAAAACCATGTTAGCAGTGATATTCAAATCTACGAACTCTAGTATGACCTAACTCCATTACAGCCACCTTTCGTCAGTTTATAAATATATCATAAATAGCTCAAATGATATTTAGCTTCAAAGATTCATACTTTAATATTTTCTTGATATCTCAGCTGCTGTCTTCACACTTCTGTGAATGTATTTTTTTATACTTTTAATCACATTCACTATTTTGATAGTGTAATGAGCTCTAAAAATAACCTGCATTTAAAAATAATTTGTTTTAATTTAGCACCTGATCGGATATTTTTTTAATCTATTTTCTCATTTTTTTAAAGTTTAATTATTTTTCATATATTTGAAACAATAATTTGAAACAACATTTGACGAAATAATTTTAAATTCAGGGTTTCTAAGATACAAAGAATTAAAATAATTTTGATTTGAGAACTTTAGTAAATTAGTGAAACAGTTATTGTCCTACGACACAGATTAAATGATACTATGTATGTTTTTCAGAAACATTACTTCAACGTTTTTAAAATCTCTGAAATGATGCTTCCGTTTTTTAGAGTATAATTAAGATTGAAAATACAGTTTCATACTGTGACCAATTTGAGATCAGAGGCATTTGCTGTTCAATTTCTTGAAAAACTACCATCTTATAAAAAAATAGTGTTGCTAGTCATAAAATTACAAATCATGTGATAAAATCTGTACAATCTACCGTAAACGTACCGTGAGATGGTATTTCCTTAAAAAGTGTGATATTCTCATGAACCATTATAAAGCTACAATTTAGATTGCGCGAGATTCATTGTCTCGTTACATTCTGACTATTTCTCTCCCGGGGAAAACAAGAGTTAATAGATTAGCAAGCAAATGGGCTTCCGTAGACCGTCACTTTTGTTGAACTAATCTATTCAATTCAATCTGAGGAAGGAGATTTAATGTAATTGAGGATGTGCATCAACAACCCGACCTACTGTCTCCCCTTTTCACTTGTTTGGGCTATTAAACAATTTTCACACAAAGATAAAAGATAACTTGAATGTGCCTCGTCGTCGGAGTCATTTTTTGGAAATGAAGCCTCTTTTCAATTTTAATGACCATAAAGAATAATTTCCCTGGAAGGGTTCTTATTTTGAGTAGTTAAGTGTGAAAACAAATCCATTTAAAAGGCGAATAAATATTTAGGATAGAATTACAAAAGGAAATATTCAAGAAGAGTATTATTTTCTTTTAAAACTTCTGTCCATTTGACATGGAAGAAGATGTGTAATTATAATGACAAACGTATATTGAATATCAGGTAGTACAGTTTCATAAAATTTTCAAAAATTACACAAATTAGTGTTGGATTATATTATTTATTTTTAACAAAGTACAATTATTTTATAAAGAATCCGACCTGTTGCCTTTCCATTTCACTTGTATGGGATATTAAATATTTATTATGCAAATATAAAAGATAACTTGAAACCTTTTCTGAAAATGAAGTGTTTTTCTTTTAAATAAAAAATATAATTTCCATAGAATGAGTACTTAAATGTGAGAACAAATCCTTTTAAAACCCGGGATAAATATTATGACAGAATTGCAAATAGAAGTGTCTATGAAATCTATTAATTTCTTAAATATTTTACATTTCTATTTTTTGAAATGGAATAAAATGTGTAACCATTCGGACAAACGTATATTACTGATCAGGTAATACAGTTTTATAAAAATTACAAATGCTACAAAAACAGTGTATTGCTTTTGTTTCTATTATATAAAATTTACAAAATAGAATTCTTGAATGCAGAAATTTATTTCATTTTTATTTTACAATTTACTAGAGTTTAAGTAAACGGATAATTAAATTTATGCATAATGAATCAACTTTTTACTTTTAATTAAGAAACAAATTTTTACTGTTTTAACCATAGAATTTAAAATTACATTGATTTTAATTTAGTTGCATAAAACGTAATAAATTATAGAAGATTACATCTCTTTATATAAGTAAAATAGAATTATACCAAGCAGAAAATTTAGTGAAATCTTATAAATCCGTAAGTTCATTCTTTAAAATACCTTTTAAATTAATTAAATATATATACTATTGTAAATTATTGAAGTGTTTACATACCTAATCATTTTAAGGAAAGTCTTTGATATGTAAGAAGCTAAAGTATAAAACTTGATTAAAGGGAATGAAATGTTATATTACGGAATCTCATGGAAATTGTATATAACGTAGTGTAAAACTCAAATCTCGTTTGTGCATAATTACATGAGATCATAATTTTTCTAAAAATGTTAAATACGAATATGTATGAAAATGCAAACATATATGTGTATATAGCAGGCATTTTTAACACTAGCACTATGTAATCATTTAAATGAAATGAAATACATTTCTTATTAGATAAAATTGTTAACTGATAATATTAAACATTCTAATTATTTATGAAACAATTATATTCTGAATATAGTGTTTATTCCCAGGTAATGGGAAAAAAGAATGAATTCCCCGTAACTCTTCCGTATCCACAAGGGTTTACTGTTTTCTATAGAAAGTTAAAAATAATGATGCGACAATAAAATTGGGTTTAAGGGCGTGCTTTGAATATTTAAGAAAGAAAATGTTGAATTACCTTAATTTCTTGTTACTGGGTTTGTAGAAAAATCCTTAGCATCGATGTTATTTTGAATACGCTCGTGGCAGCAACAAATTGTTTTATTTGGAAAAATTTGATTTTATGATTGGATGGAATCTAATGAAATTAATTAACAAGAAACGCTAGTCTTTTTTATGTTGTCTGCCCCAAACCTTTCTTTACAGAACAAAATAAAATTGTTTTCTAGTAGGCTTTTGGTTATGCTCTAATATCGTTAGTATTCTAGGCTCAGTTTTATATAAAAAACTTTTCACCGAGTTTCGAAATGTTATCTAAGTAGTTAATGAAATGGTCTTGGATTAACCTTAATGAGCTTCAAGGGATGTTATTAGGAGTGTACATGGTGCAACTACATCATTCAGTATTTTATCTAACATGACCAAGTCTCATAACAATCATCATTATGCCCATTTAAGGTAGACTTAACATTATTTATTAGAAGCGAAAAATGTAGTAAATGATAAAATCTTTATATAATAATGTTAGAACTATGTATTATTGAGTTTTAGAAAGAAATATTCAGGATGTAATACATATTAGCTTTAAATAAAACACAATCTGTAAGGTATTAGTAATTTTAGTTTAATTAAATTTGAAATACAAGTAAATTTTATAAATGTAATTGAAATATATTTAGCTCATAACAATTTTTTTCTTTATTATGCCTAAATTTGAATATATTTTACTTTGCATTTATGTCAATTATATACATTAAAATCAATAGCAAAAATTGTAACAATTGCTGAGTTTGTTGCTTAATGTTAATTTTTATTCATAAGATAAACAGAGCCGACAATTTTTATTTGCCTTTTTAGTTGTGCCTTATTCCACAAGAGGTTTTGAGATGGAAAGAATAATTTTACAAAAATAAGCATGTTTATTATTTTTTGAAATAAGCTTAGTAATATAAATGAGCACTAAATAGTATTTGAAACTAGAGAATTACCTTAAAATAGAGAACCGATTTTGCTCGTTTTTCTCGTGTTAACACTTGCTTTGAAATCCAATCTTAAGTCGGCTACTACACTAATTTTTTAAAAACACTATACAATAAAATAAACTGAATGTTGTACCGCAGATGCATGCAATAAAATATTTGAAAACTATAGAAATCTTTGAAAATATGGGAAATCGGTAAAATTACTGTAATTAAATAAAATGTCTGCGTGGCGTAGGGGAAAATAAATCAATTCTCTTTTTCAAGAATATAAACAAGTATAACTATTTTATCTGCACAGGAAAAACTTCGAAGTGGTTAACTAATGTTCCACAATAATTAAATTTATAAAAAAAGTAAAAAAAAGTGACTTATAGTATTTTGCGATGTCATAAATTTTATCTTTAAAATTATCAGTAGTAAAGTGACAAATATTAAACACAAAATGATCTTTTTTCTCTATTCATTTCTTCAACAAATCAACATTTCTTCAACATTAACTTATCACTCCTGTCCCACAAACTGTTATCAAAAACTACATCAAGGGAAATATCTATATGTTTCACTGATAAATGTATAAATGATTGTTAATAATGTATTTTGAAGTAACTTTTATTAATTATTAGAAGCCTACTATGAGGCTCAGTTAAAGAAGGTTGAAATTGATTCTATAAAGACAGCTTAGTAAATCTGTCTCTAATTATTTACATTTTAATTCGTTCCTTTGCTAATTTCTTAGTTAAATATGTATTTTTTAAATGTCTTCATTAAACAACTGTATAAATAACATTTAGAAAATTATATATTCATTACTGCATAAACAACGAAAAAGGTCTTTTTTAACGCAAAAAGAACCAGAATAGGATATTAAAATAATTTTTTAAAGTGTGCTGTAGACAAATTTATAACTCATTTCAAAATTTCTTTGTTTATACTTTTGTCTAGAAAGAATATAAAAACCTTACATGCCCTAAATAAATAATGTCTTCACGATAAAAATGCATGAAAACTTAAATTTTATGACTTACTGTGGAACGCATGATACGTGTTTCTTTTTTCCTACTTTTGACGCTTAATGTTATATAATGGCTGTAATAAAATTTATTTCTGTTTATGTAGGAACCGTTTCCTTCAATGATTTTTTACCTAGCTTTGTTTACCTTAACCTCATCAAGTCTCAGAGTTTTTACGTCAAAAACAGTTTAGTTATTTTTTCATCACCAGTTCAGTGTTTTAATTAAAAGTTGCAAGCTTTTATTCTTTCTTCTTTTATATGAATGAAATTTATCAATTACCAAATTTTTTAATTAAAATATTTTATGTGGACACCGCATGACTTCCTTGTACGTCTATTTATTTATACATCAAATCTTCAATAATTTTGACATTTATACAATTGCTAAAATATTAAGTTATAGTAATATAAAAATCAGATACAGTATTAATTCGACAGTGAGTAGAAGTTATTTAACAATGAGTGAGATAAGATCCTCAGAATCTTCAATAAATTTGACATTTATATAATTGCTAAAATATTAAGTTATAGTAATATAAAATCACATACAGTATTAATTCGACAGTGAGTAGAAGTTATTTAACAATGAGTGAGATAAGATCCTCAAAATCTTCAATAAATTTGACATTTATATAATTGCTAAAATATTACGTTATAGCAATATAAAATCAGATACAGTATTAATTCGACAGTGAGTAGAAGTTATTTAACAATGAGTGAGATAAGAGCCTCAGAATCTTCAATTAATTTGATATTTATATAATTGCTAAAATATTAAGTTATAGTAATATAAAAATCAGATGCAGTATTAATTCGACAGTGAGTAGAAGTTATTTAACAATGATTCATATCAAGTACTTCTATCTGGAGGCTCCTGGTAACTTTTTAAATATGTTATACTAAATTATTTTGCTTTATGTAGTTCAATAAAAATAGAGGTATATAAATATTGAGACAGTCCTAACTGTGAAATTTTAACAGTTTACGGCTAATCATTTTTTATCTGTGTTCTACAGCATTACTATCACTTATGTTGAATTTTTTCGTTCATTAGAGATCCGATTGCAATCAAAAAGAGACGTGCACAACTGGAACTTAAAGCAGAAAGGGAAAAGAAATTATATTTTAATTACTATAGAAGAATTATAACCTATTAAGCGTTTGATTAGGTTCAAATTTGAGAAGTAATAAGTAATCGCGTCATTGTAATTGTGTAATTTTGTCAAAATTTGAAGTGAATTTACATTTATTTCATAAATTTGTTTTGTCTTTCTGAAATTTAAGAAAAATGTAAAATATTGTTTGTTTAGAGTATTTTAACTTATGTACAAACATTGTTTAAGAAATAATGTTTATGTTGGATGGGGATATGGATACCTCCTCACACGGTGGCTTTGTCAGTTATAAATCTCTTTTGTTTGGTCGTGGGAGTTTTTATTACTCCTAAATACAGAATTTGAACATTTTATGATGAATATTTTTTTCATTATGCAAAATTTTGATGTGCATACCTACTCACGTACAGACGTTGCAAAGAAACTAGTATACGTGCAGCGATGATCAAAATGGATACGTAACTTTTAACAGAAAAAGATTTCTTGCAAGTACGTTACATACAAACGTAATCTTTAAAGAGGTCAAATTGGATTCCGAATGAGTAAAAAGGGGCATTTATATTGAAATTTTAAGATCAATAGTTTTCGTGATTACAACCCTTGATTATATTCTAGAAGGTAATAAATATGTAAATTTTATAAAAAAAATCCTAAATATGCAATTATTTGAAAACATTTTCTTTGGAAAGGTCTTTAATTGTGTATTTCTTGAATATTTCTATGCTTTGAGTTGATGAGATTGTAGGAATTGAAAATGTTGGGATGTTCCTAATTTTCATTCCGAAAAAAAATGTTTTTTGTAAATTTTTATCATTAATACATATTAAATAGTATTTCGAACGCAAATTCCATTAAATATGTTTATATACATCCTTATATTTTTTTTTAGTTTGAAATAGACATCATGTATTAGTGTTAGCCACTGAAAAATTTTAAGTTTTTACAATAATTATCTTTACAAGTTATATGTACAGCGATAAGCAAAATTATATATTTGTGCAGTTGTGATATAATTTTTTAAACCAGCTTGCTCTTTTGTTTTGTTATATTTTCCTTAAAGTATTTCAGTAGAAAGTATTTCTAAAGCCTCTATAACAAATGCATCATTGAAATATCTATTTACACTGGTCTTATGCCTCTGTAATTATACTTTACTAACGTTGGCAAGTATGGTAAATATAATAATGTATGTGGAGATTTTTTAAACTGTAGAAATGTTTCTGTAAACTTTATGTCACTTGTATAAATATATTTTTAACTCTTTGTTATCTCTTTGCTAACTCTTACTAACCTTTACTTTACGTTCCTCAAAAGTTTTTGTAAGGAGAAACATTTTTATATCAGAAACCTGCATAGAGCAGTCACGGATCAATCTTGAAATCCGCAAGCGTCGGTTGCAAATGTATATAAACGATTATCATCGAGGGTTTGGGCAATATGATACCTCAGGTGATGGTTATGTAGTCTTTGGCAATCATTTTGCCATCATTTGGTGTCGGCCATGAACCCAGACTTACGATAACTTAGTATTCTCCTGAGAATAAGCTAGCTCTCTACGGTGGCTAAGAAAGTAATAAGAGGAAGCCTTTATTATATCTCTTCCTTCCCTTTTATCGAGCTGTTCCGGCAAATAGTTCGGACCAGTCTTGGATAATGGGCTTCCTATCCCGTTGCTATAAATCAGGGGCCGATAAGCTTTACTCCCCCACCCTTGGCACCCATTCCGTTACGACCCAGCAAGTCAGGGTAGGAAAATCCCGTACCACTTGGCTTTATTAGTAAATGAAACGAATTTCAATGATATATTCGATTTCTAAGAGGATAACGAACCTCGCGAAAGTGGGTTGGATTTTGGATTATGTGATGAATATCAAGCATGTTTTCATAGGATGGAGTTAAAATAAAGTATCGTGTCTTAGATTGTTTGTCCTATAAATTCTTCCAAATGACTTTTCTTTTCTAGAATACGAAGCATAATATCAAGATAAATACAGCTTGAAGGAGAAATATGAGGTATTTTTACACCCTGTGAAACTGATATTTCTCAAGAAGTAAATAATTCACAGACTGGGATTTAAAATAAGTTTTTTTGTAATATTTTAAAATAAATTCTTTGTAATGATAAATAGTAATATATATATATATATATATATATATATATATATATATAGATAGATAGATAGATAGATAGATAGATATATAGATATATAGATATATATATACATATATATACACACATATATATATACATATATATATACATATATAAATATATACATATATATATATATATATATATATATATATATATATATATATATATATATATATATATACACACACACACACACACACATATATATATATATATATATATATATATATATATATATATATATATATATATATATATGTACAATTTTAAGTTTTAGGTTACGATATTGAGAAAACTTCAATCGTAAAATGTTTAATAATTGTATAGTAAAAAATAATTGTATATTAAGCGTTATTTTTTAAAAATTACTCTGCATAAACAGTCTGTACACAGTCCTCGAACTGCCTTATTTTGCTCAATCATTGTTTATAGATATGTATTTCTAATTACAAAAAAGTTTGAAATAAGATAAGCGTTATTGTTAAAGTAATTTTAAATTTAAAATTAAATTTTGAGAAAATTACATACTCTCAATGTTTATAGATTTTCCCTAATATTATAGTCATTAAAAATGTAAAAGCGTCCTTAGAATAGGAAAACTTTTCTGTGTGATCCTTATATTTATATTTAAAATTTACGAAAGTTAAAAGATATTTTCTCCTTGTTCAAGGAATAAGTTATTAGATTAATTACCGTAATTAAAATTTGAAATAAGGTTGCAACTTCCCCTTTTATGAAGGGAAGATTAAGAGCTTATTTTACGGGAAAATACAGTGTATATGAAATGTACTATAGATACACCTCACAGTGTATAATTTAGTAACTTTTCCCACTTTCGCCATAAAAGGAAAGCTGCAAACTGATTTCAACCTCAAATTACGGCAATTTATTTATTAATTGATCCCTGAATGAAGGGAAAAATTTTGTTATTTTAAAATTAAATATCTTGGACAATTTTTATCAAGGATAAGTGGAACTTTTTTTATGCTGTTGTTAAAATGGAAATGATCAGCTGAGATAATATCAAGAGAGAAAAAAAAATTACAGGTTTTTAATTTTTGAAAAATAGCATTTTTAATTTAAAAATAACCCCAGGAGGACTACTTATCTTATTTCAAATAATTTTATAGTGAAAGTGTATGTTATGGCTAACGCTGCGGAGACAAGTGTTAAATACGTACCCTGTGATTGTATGAATGTATCACTAAAGAACCCTGATTAATACCTTTCTCTTGGTTTGGTTCTGGTTTGGAGCGCTACGGTCTACTTTTTGCAACACAAGGGCTAATGAGACCGGGACCTACTGCTTAAAGCCGATTCCGATTTAACTTTCTCTTGTATTTTGATTATAACTATAAAGCTACCATTGTTCATATTTTTGAATTAAACATGTCAAGAATAGATTCTAGTAAACTTATCCCAACAAACATACTTCTATTTAAAATATTATTACAGCTTACGCATTGGCGATTCTTCGTAATGAATAAATTTTGTCTGTTACTTTAAAAATTCTCAAATGAAAAATGGTTATGTTTCAAGGTTTTCTTTTAAACCTCATGAAAAATTTACGAAATAGAAAGCCCAATTTAATGTAATTATTGAGAATTTCATTGTATTAGAGGTAATTTTACGTCTATTGAAGTCAAAATGGGAAATTAATAATTTGATAAATAAAATATACTTTAGAAATAACTTGAAAAGAGACCAAATGAAGAAAATACATTTTACCGCATTTCTGTGGAATCATGCAATGTTAAGCAAAACCTTTCTAACATATTTTTAAAATATCCCTGTATTTGTAAAATATGGCACAAAAGCATGTTGTCTCTGAGGTTACATTTCCTTATTAAGGGTAGAATATGAATTACATTATGTTTATTAAAGTAAAAGCTTTTGAGATTGAAAGTTTACAATTTTGTCCAGTAATGCCCAAGAGAATTTTGTCTTATCTCTTTGTTACTATATGTTAAGTTAATTGTTAAAATACACAAATGTTTTCTTGAATTCATATTTTAGAAGAAATCACTCTGCAGAAAAGCTATAAAGACAAAATATTTTAAGAAAAAGTCTATATTATTCTATCTCTCTTTTAAAAAAATATTTAGATTTGTTGTATCAGCATGCAAAAAAAGAGAAACTAGATGTGAAAACTGAAAAAAAATCATTACGCTATTGAAGCAAGATTAATGGTTTAAGAACTAATTACGATTCTTTGCTATGGTTGGTCCCAGCGTCGGATCAATACTCTTTAATTAACCTTGTACAGATTTAGATTAAGGTTTTCATCTCGTAATGAAAACTCCTTCATTCTATAGCACGCTACAGATTTTCCCTTTTTTTTAACAATAGCTAAATAGGAGCGTTTGAACAATATTTAATTTCCTTACTCTTCTCGAGTTTAAATGTTTCGGTAAATTTTTTTGTGTTCTTTTAATCTACTTTGTGTTACCAAATTAATTGTTAATTTGAGGACGCATTATTGAATTGAATATGCAAAATGCTTACATTTCGTCTGAATGACTTTATTATCAATTAAAATATATTTTTCATGTTTGAAGACCATGTTATCACTTAAGTTCTAATGAAGGAGAAATAGAAATATTTATAAATGGAATAAAACATATTTTTTTTAAATTTTGTATATTTTAAGGGCAAAAGTATTTAAATTTTTATTATTTAAAATTAATTATTTAAAAATATAAATATCTAGTGATGATAATAGTACATCACATTTAAAAATTTAAATGAAGTCAAAGGTCTTGTAAATTTTGAGAATAGGCTCCCAATAAATCGACTCGATACTTTAAAAATGAATGCTAATATTTTAAAAATAAATATTAAATTAAATTTATAGTATTACTTAATGCCACATTGAAAACTACAAAATTCTATTCTGTGCTTTTGATGCCGTAAATTTACATACGAGATAATGCAATAGAATCCAATAAATTTCCTAGATGAATGCGTTTCTTGATTCCTTAATTAGGGTAACTCTGTTGAATTTTACACAAAAAATAATGATATAAAAAGAATATTTATAATTTTATTAATTTATAATTTTATTACTCCCCTATATATAAGAAATATTTAGAGCTATTAATTCCTTTATTTAATCAATTAAGATAATTTGAATAACAGTCGTAGAAAAGGATTTAACTCAAATTGTTAAAAGCACTAGTAATATATAAATATTATGCAGTTTTTTTTCAGGATAAAAAATTTAAAACATTACTATGATGAACGATGCATATATCAGGAAATTTCACTGCATATAAAAGTAAAATGTAGTGATATAAATGTATCTGTCTAGAACGCTTTATCTGCACCACAACTTTATAAATTTCCACTCTGGAAATTTAGATAGTTACGATAATGTAAAATGTCAAATATGTTTCCCAGATGAATGCTTTTCTTTATTCGTTTATTGGAGTTAATTTGGCTAAATATTGCCCAGAAACATTATACTATTACCAAAATAATTAAAGTTTTATTACACCCCTATATGTGTGTAAAAAATATAGCGAGCGTTCACCACTCATTTTAATCAGTTAAGATAATTTGAATAACAGTTGGAGAAGGGGGTTAATTAAAATTGTTTAAGTACTAAGAATGTATAAAGCTCATGCAGTTTTTTTCATGAACAAAAAGTTTTAAATATTACTGTGGTGAACGGTGACTATGCCATGCAAATTCATAGAGTGTAAAAATAATATGTTTTGATATAAATGTATTTTTAAGAACTCATTTGCATCACAACTTTACTTAAAAGATTGAATTACCATAACTTCTTATCATGAGCATAATACCTTTAGTCGAGCCACTTTGATAACATACTGTACTATTTTCGTATTAAATGTCTGAACGGAAAAGATATTGCTCTTGAATATTCTGAAACTTCATTTAAGAAACAACTGCTTAATATCCATAAAGCGACAGCGGGAAAAAAAACTGTCACCCTAAATAAGAGAGTGGACTTAACTTCCGTATATTCCAATTATCGATTGAAATTTTCATTTTATGAAGGCCATCACTTATTACAATAAAAGTCTTACGCACAATTTAACACCCAAATTCTTTCGCATAGCACTTAAAAGGACCTCCTGACTCAAAAATCGATGCCATTCCGGGCCTCAAAGTTTTTTACTCCCCCGTCCTTACTTTTATTGGTTTTGTGATTAAACCTTAATTAATATTTCATGATTACGGTTCGCTAGAATTTTATGAACGGTAGGAATGGACGCTGGTAAACTTTTAGATGAGCCCGGGGGTGGGGTGGGGGAATAAAAATGAGATTCTCGTTTTGTATTTCCTGCTCGCTTGCTACGCCACTTCTTTGAACCTTCGATATTCCGAAACTGTCATTTGCATTAGAACGTAGACGGCAGTAAAACCGGGAAAACGAGTTATAAAAGAAGCTCAGTCTGACAAAGTCAATAAATGCGAGCGATTTTTAAAACTGTTTGCAAGAGATGGACTCGTCAAAGTTTTATTATTAATTTTTAAACGGCAATATAATTGTTTTTTATGCAAGAGATCGCTTTGACTAATCTTAGCACCTGGTGTGATCATTTATAAAAGTTTATAAATACAAGCAGGCAAATAGAAGACAAATAGTGTTTCTTTTTTATGATTGCTCTTGATCTTTCCTGAGTATAGCATTTCCTAAAATTACATTTAATATGTGCTGGAAAGTTTGTCAACTGGGTCCTTAAGTAAAATTGTGAACAACAAAATAACTACACGTACCAATGACTGTAAACTTTTACATGAGCCCAGGTATGGGAGAGGGGGAATGAAATGAAATTTTCGTTCTGTATTTCCGGCTCGCTTGATACGTCCCATCTTTGAACCTCCAATATTCTGACACTGTCATTTGCATTAGAACGTAGACGGCAGTAAAACCGGGAAAACGAGTTATAAAAGGAGCTCAGTCTGACAATGTCAATAAATGCGAACGATTTTTAAAACTGTTAGCAAGAGATAGACTCGACAAAGTTTTATTATTAATTTTTAAACGGCAATATAATTGTTTTTTATACAAGAGATCGCCTTGACAATCTTAGCACCTGGTGTGATCATTTATAAAAGCTTATAAATACAAGCAGGCAAATAGAATACATATAGGTTTTCTTTTTTATGATTGCTCTTGATCTTTCCTGAGTATAACGTTTCCTAAAATTACATTTAATATGTGCTGGAAAGTTTGTCAACTGGATCATTAAGTAAAATTGTGAACAACAAAATAACTACACGTACCAATGACTGTAAACTTTTACATGAGCCCAGGTATGGGAGAGGGAGAATGAAATGAGATTTTCCTTATGTATTTCCGGCTCGCTTGCTACGTCCCATCTTTGAACCTCCAATATTCCTGAACTCTCATTTGCATTAGAACGTAGACGACAGTAAAACCGGGAAAACTTGTTATAAAAGAAGCTCAGACTGATAAAGTCAATAAATGCTAACGATTTTTAAAACTGTTAGCAAGAGACAGACTCGACAAAGTTTTATTATTAATTTTTAAACGGAAATATAATTGTTTTTTATACAAGAAATCGTCTTGACAATCGTAGCATTTGTTGTGATAATTTATAAAAGTTTATAAATACAAGCAGACATATACAATGCAAATAGTTTTTCTTTTTATGACTGCTCATGATCTTTCCTGAGTATAACATTTCCTAAAATTACATTTAATATGTGCTGGAAAGTTTGTCTATTGGGTCCTTATGTAAAATTATGAGCAGCAAAATAGCTACACGTATCAACTATTGTAAACTTTTACATGAGCCCAGGCATGTTAGAGGGGGAATGAAAGGAGATTTTCGTTCTGTATTTCCGGCTCGCTTGATAAGTCCCATCTTTGAACCTCCAATATTCCTGAACTGTCATTTGCATTAGAACGTAGACGACAGTAAAACCGGGAAAACGAGTAATAAAAGGAGTTCAGTCTGACAAAGTCAATAAATGCGAACGATTTTTAAAACTGTTTGCAAGAGATAGACTCGACAAAGTTTTATTATTAATTTTTAAACGGCAATAAAATTGTTATTTATACAAGAGATCGCTTTGACTAATCTTAGCACCTGGTGATCGTTTATAAAAGTTTATAAATACAAGCAGGCAAATACAATGCAAATAGCTTCTCTTTTTATCATTTCTCTTGATCTTTCCTAAGTATAACATTTCCTAAAATTACATTTAATATGTGCTGGAAAGTTTGTCTATTGCCCTTATGTAAAATTGTGAGCAGCAAAATAGCTACACGTATCTACTATTGTAAACTTTTACATGAGCCCAGGCATTTTAGAGGGGGAATAAAATGAGATTCTCGTTCTGTATTTCCGGCACGCTTGCTACGTCCCATCTTTGAACCTCCAATATTCTGAAACTGTCATTTGCATTAGAACGTACACGGCAGCAAAACCGAGAAAACGTATTATAAAAGAAGCTCAGACTGATAAAGTCAATAAATGTGAACGATTTTAAAAACTGTTTGCAAGAGGTAGTCTAGATATAGCTTTATTAAGAATTTTCGAATTGTGATATGATTGATTTTTAATGCAAGAAATCAGTTTATCTAATCATTGTACCTGATATGATTGCATAAATATCTTTAAATACAAGAAGACAGTTATAATAAAATAATAGTCTTCTCTTTTATGATTGCTCTTGACTTTTTTAGAGAATTACATTTCTTAAGATTATATTTGTTATGTGAAGAGATTTTTCTAACTTTAAACTAACATAGTCTTAACGTTTAATTATGAATAATGAAGTCATGACTGAATTTTCTTTTAAGAAGCACATGCTCTATATTTAGCGATATTTCTTAATACTTATTTAGAATATTGTTTTTTTTATCAAGATTTTATTTTAATAAAGCAAGACAATTAATAATTGTGATGCAAATTATTTGATAGGGAGAACTACGGTGAAAATGTAGCAACACGAGGGTTTATTAGAGCGCAATCAACTTGTTATCATTTCCAAACTGCTTAAGGTGGGCCAAGTTTCATCACATGAATGGGGCGCGTTGTAAATTATAGAACACATTAAAAACATTGAATTATTTTTCTTATTTTGTTATGAATTGTAGTTTTGCATAAAATATCAAGCATAAATCCTATTTTATTATCTCTTTTAACAATAAGTAAAAATATTTTAGAAAAAAATTACATTTATTTTGATTTGTTCGAAAAGAAACGATTTTAATCAGTATATCTAGCCAGCACTTTTTTACGGAGCTACATGGGGACATAAACAAAACGGATGTTCTAAAAATTACAAATAATTTTATAAAGTATGAAAATTTGTATGCTAGAAAGTACTGGAAAACAATAATCTTGATTAGACCTCACATGAAAGTTTTGCTAAGGTTGTGCAATTTCGCTCTTTGACTGAAACTACAGGTACAACTGATTTCATATCTGAAAAGAAAGTAACATTCAGGGAGTAGGGAAAGGAATTCAGTAAATGAATAATAGAGTTATTAACGACATCTACCTGCAATATTTCCCTTTAGAGGAAAAATAAAGCGAGTTCTGTTCTTTTTTGAGAATTGTACTGCTTTCCCGGGGGAAGGTTAAAACGCTTTCCAAGCATGAGTGCAAAGACTAGGATTCGAATCCTCAGACTTCGAAGATAATGTCCCAATTAATTGTCAAATTTTTCAGCTTTACATAAAAATAGAAAATTGTGACAAACTACTACATGCAATTTGGAACTAACTTTTCTTTTATCCAATTTTATATACTTTCCAAACTTAATCTTTAAGCTACTAGAGTCACATATCTAGATTAATGTATAAAAACAATTTTTAGATTTTACATGTATGTAGGACATTTAAAAGAAGTGTATATCTAATATGATTTAGTTAGCTTAATAGAACTGAAAACTCATATGAAAGTATTTCAACAATAAGTTTATTGGTGAAAAAGAAAATAAATCATACTTATTTTCATATTACTTAGTTTCGAGAGTATGTCGAGATTTAAGATTAGACATTTTTTATCCTTATTTATTTTAAATTGAAAATTCACATGAAAATGTTTTGGAATATCAGTAATCATTACATAAGTTTCAAGTATATAACTCTATCTTTTGGAAAAAAGGGAAAACATGTACGACCAGAACAAGCTGTTTCGTAAATAAACTGTTTGTTTTCTTACATTTCTTTTTAAATTCATAAAACCTCTAATTTTCTCTCTGAAAACGAAAATTTTGCAGGAAAAAATGTTATAACAATCCCAAAACAGTTCTATAGTAACAGTTTATATAACGTTTCAGTTGTGTACTATTATGTTACAATGAATTACATTTTTACATTTATGATGTAAATTAGCATTCATGTTAAAAACTCAGTAAAGTATTGATTTTTCACAAATCTAAATTGATTAAGCTCTGCTTCTAATTTTTCAAAATGGAACGTTCCCAGTATCTAAGATTTAAGAGAATGAGCCTCCGTTTGTTTAAAAGAGGAATAAATATGCATAAATTAAGGATTCGATGACTTATAAAACGACACGTTGGAATGCATTGTGCAATTAAATGAGACATTTGGAAATATTTATGATACTCATTTACTGAGAACGATACTTGAAGGAATATATTAGACGATTTCAAATCTTAAGGAATTAAAGCTATTTATTTAAATATATGAGATATATCTTTGGTTAATGATTAAAACCAACTTGAACAAAATCATTCCAAAGCCAGTTAGAAATATATTTGATAGATCACGTAGTGTTCACGGCATACATATATGTATTTAATTTACCATATACCATACTTCATCGTGGTATCGTCTCTTACATAAAAATGAAAATTTTGAAAATGTGTGCCAGCTGTACAAATCCTCATGCTCACGCCAATCGGTTCTAGTTTTGATACACAGTTGGATCATGTTGTTGCAAGCGTCGCAGAATTTGTTCGGTTATATTTTAAATGTGTGACATTGGAGAATATTAAATAACAAACAACAAAAATTCCATCTAATAATGAGGGAAGTTCCGAAGGTAAGTTTCGTCATGTTTTTCCGGAGGAAGCTTTTTTACAAACAGATGTATACAATGGTATAACAAAATAGGAACAATTGGATATTTTTCTACATATCTGTCACTGACAATGATGTATTTTCAATACGTCAATTTCTATTTGCTAGGACATTAATTCCAAGAAACAATCCTGGCAAAATAGGTGCTCAGGGATTTAAGTAATTTTTTCACAACCTGTTGAATCTCTTCATTGCTGTGATGTAACGCCTTTTAAGTGTTGACTTTATAAAGGGAAAACGTAGTAAGTCTGATAAGGGAATGTCAGAGTTGTAGGATGGTTGATCCTATCTCTCCCATCCGTGGCAATGAATATGTTCTTTTATGTGTGTTCCTGTGTAGGATCAAGCATTATCGTCCACGAACAAAAGTCTTAGCCTTAAGAGCTCTGGTCACTTTCGTCAAGTAATAGACACATCATTTGTGAGGGTGGGGTTATAACGTGCGACTTTTTCCTGAATAGCTGAAAATCAAATTTTACCAGGATGGTTTCTTGAAATTGATTTCACGGAAACGACAAATACATCAACGTTTGAGACGGCTATGCAAAAAAGAAAAAAAAAAGACAAAAATTTGTATTTGGCTATGCCATTGCAGGTTTCTATCTGCTATATAGCTTCCTCGTCTAACAATATGACGAAACGTTTTAAACGTTTCTCGTATGTTGCACGTTAATTTCTATTTTGAGCTTGCATCAATAACCGACCAGTCCTCCGTTGTTTGCATAATTATTGCAGCATATTTGGTATTTCGTGTAACATATATATATATATATATATATATATATATATATATATATATATATATATATAGAGAGAGAGAGAGAGAGAGATACATAGCATATATATACATACACACACACACACACACACACACATATATATATATATATATATATATATATATATATATATATATATATATATACATATATGTACATACATATATATATATATGTATATGTGCATATGTGTGTATATGCATATATATATATATATATATATATATATATATATATATATATATATATATACAAACAAAAATGAAAGAAATCTGGTTGAAAGTTCTTTGAAATAAAAGTCATAAAATATAAAGGAATTGAATTTAAAAAAAAAATGTTTCATTAGTTTTATAAAACCCAGTAATTTTTTTTCGGAATTGTTTATATCTCTGATGTAATTTAATCAAGAAATTAATTTAAAATTTGAAATAAATATTCACTTTATTTAGAAACTTTAATTATCCAGACCGAAGAATGAGCTCGAAGAAACTGGTCTATTAAAATATTTAGTCAACTTATTTCAAAAGTGGATTTAATTTAGAAACATTTTAATAGATGCTGACATGCAACTAAAAATTCAACTTTACAATAGAGTAATAAAGCTTAATCAGTCGTTTCTTAGAGGCATTGATTTCTTCATTGTCTGTTATTATTGATGGAACGCTTTTCTCGGCAGCAACATTTTTCTATAGTTTTATTCTTAAATGCCATCAGACGTAAGTCAAACTGTTCTCATAACAGATTTAGATATAATCATATACACTGAGTAAAATAACTAAGTTCTAAGTAAAAGCGCTAGGCTATGGACAATTTATTCAGGACAAAAAGCTAAATTTTAGATACTAAGGTTCATACATCAAGTTTAGAAACATTTCATGTCACATCTTGTTGTTTGGAATCTCCGTAGAATAAAAGGGTTTAGAATTTCAAAGAAAAATCGATTTAGCTATCACAATGAATAGTTTAGATATTAGCACATTTAGACGATAGGCTATAACATCCCTTTTTTGTAGAATGTTTTGCTTTTACTAATGAAAAATTTATTAAAAGATTATCATTGTAAATGTATGGGCGTATTCAAAGATTGTATAGAGAGCAATCATAGCTGTTGCTATATTGGCTTATAAAGTTTGTTATTTAAATTACAGCTGATCATTATATTAGAAACAAAAAGAGATGCTACATTTTATTTTTTATCTGTATCTGAAATTAGGTTCTATTTCTTGATACCTATACTATACATAAAAGGAAAGTAGATTATTTAAGTCCAAACGTTATTATAGTCACATATTTGAAAGATAACTTTTTTCTTGCTTGTTTTAATATATTTTTATAATTTTATATTTTATAATATATATAATTTAATTTTATATTTTGTAATAAATATTATTTAATCTTATAAATTTAATAATCACTTATGCATAACTTATGCGTATATTAGATGCTCATCTTATTTTCTAATTGGGGTATGTGTTAATTTTTTTATTTATTCTGAAGCAATTTGGTTGATATTGTTTGAGTTATTGTATATTACATGGCAATTCTAAGTACTTGAAACCAATTTCATTGCTTTTTTAGATACTATTTTAGTATTCGATTACTTTTACGTTCAAAGTCATTCATTTGATTTGAACAATCTCTTTATAAAATATGGTTTTAGATGTTTAAAAAATTTAAAAACTCCTTTAATTTCATATTTATATGTTTTTCTGGTAAAAAGTTATCTTAATATTTTTAAATTTTGATTAAGACTTTTGAGAAACCTTAAATGCTTGAAATTTTTTTTTGGCTTCTGTTAAATAACATTTTAGTGTTATCTTACTTTTACGTTCAAAATAACAGAAAAATCTCTGAATTGCTTAAGTTAAGCAATTTTATATGCTGAAGTTGAATTGCTTAACTTAAGCATATAAATTTGCTTAACTTAAGCATCTCCTTAGATGTTCATGTTCCTTTATATATGGGATTATGTTTTCATTTAATTTCATTTGAGGCTATTCCTGGTAAACAAATAAGGTTTAAGGATTATTAGTTTTTTAAATTTTATTATTAGCCTTATTTTATTTTTTTATTACGCTACTGATGCACTGATTTAACAGAGTTACATAGAACAAGTAACACTAACCACGATAAACAAATATGTAGTTTGTGTAAATAGATCTTTTACAATACGATCAATAGTGGTCGAGAATGGTAAGCATCCTTTGTTTCAGCCCATTAGAGTAAAATGCGTCCGACGCACACTACAATGGTTGATAATCTAGCAAGCTTCTCTTCTAGACCATAAAACTCGCGACATACATTATTTACAGCCCACTCGTCAACGTGAGAGCAGAAGCACAGAGAATTGAAAGGTGGCCATTTTGAGACTCTTGACCCACGCCATGGTCCTACAATAGGAGGCGACAGCTGGTATTCTTTCCTAACGCTATCCATCCACGGGCTCCCCCTCAACCGATCTTCCGCATCACTAAGAAATTCCCTTTAGGGGCCGTCAATAAATTGCCTGCTTAGATTTAAAAAAGATCGCTTGAAATTTAAATAAATGGTCGCTGTTGTATGGCATACCTAGAAATAAAGGAAAATGTGAAAAAAATGATTTGAATATTCTGTACTCACTCAAAGCTGACAGTTTTTTAATTAACTTCCTTAAAAAAAAAACAAGAAAAGTTAGAGTACAAAAGAAAATATTTAAAAGTAAATTTCCCTTTTAGCGTTATGCAGTTTCAAAACTTTAAAAGCGTGTTTTCTGTAAAGAATGTTCTGCCATATTTATTCAATGAAAGATATTCCAAATTTTATTTTAAACGGCTGTTGGTGCCTTACATAGTTGAAATGTACCTTCAGCGTTAAAATCAAAGTATTGGAAGGAATGCATAGATAAAAGAATCAATATGATCAAGAAAGCCTGTTTTGTGAATATACAGAAAACACCATTAATATTCATAACAATATTTAAACCTTAGATAAGCAAAATAATTATTTACCCTTGGAAACTAAGTTTAAGAAATTAAGAATTTTCACGAATGAGTCGGATAAAAATATCTCTTTACTATTCTTTATTTTGACTCTTTATTACATCTCAGAGTTATTACATATTTTAAGTCTCTTATTATTTAAACATAGCTTGATAATGCGATGTTTTCTGTAATTGTTCTCTTTTTTTTGTATTTGGAATAATTTTACGAAACTATTTGTTTTTTAAAATTTGTAATTGCTATGTAATGTATTCTTGTAAACATCAAGGATAAATGATCAGTTTAAACTTCATTGCATTTACTTGCATTCAAAATATGGACATATAGAGTAACTCTAAGTTGGAAAGTAATAGAGGGGAGAAAGCCTATCCAAATATTTCGAAAATTTGATCATAAGTGGCAGATTAAACTTTTCTCTTAGGAAATAGTTCAATGAGCTCACTCTTTGCGACATGCATTGTGTTTTCCGATTATAAAAAAGGTAGTGAAAATTTAAATTTTATTAATTCAGTGGTTGAATTTTTTTTTAGTTAGGCATCTGAATGTTTTGCAATAAGCACGTTACATTTTGTTTAACTAAACAGAATTTTTAAGCAAATATAAAATCCAATCTTTGATTCTAAACCTGAAAGAGGTGAAAGAGTGATGTACCGACACTTATATCATTGGACATATCTGTCCTTTAACCAATATTGTAAGATTTTGCAAAGTGAAAATTTTAACCAAATATAGTTATAATTAAAATAATTACATACCTATTATTTTTACAATTATATTTTTTGAGTTAAAAATAGTTTCAAAATGTACCTAGTAAGTAGCTACTTTTTTATTATCACCAGAGAATATTGTAAATGTCAAAACAAATAAAGACAAAACAGAAACAGATAAAGTTGATAAATATGCTTACAACAACAACCCCCCCCCCCCTCTAAATAGACGACACTCCGAGACACGAGTAAGTTGAAATACATTTGAAATTATCAGATTGTACAGATTCTGTTACAATGGAATTTCACGAGAATCAGTTTGTTTTTGTTTTTGAAAAGAATACAATACCACAACATAAACTACATAAAGTACGTGAAGTTTTCCATGATACAAACTACCAAAGAAACGCGTGGTAAATTCTTATAAAGAGTGATGGATTGGAATTATACTACAAACTTTATTTATTAAAATTTTATTTATTAATTTTCTGTAATATATTTAAATTTTTATTAATTGCTATATTTTTATGATTCTTTATAAGTAAAAATGTTATTTTTTTCTCTTTTAACTTCATTTTTCATTCTTATATTAGATGGCTATCTCTCCTCGGCTTGAAGATGAGATGGCCATCTGCGATTTTAATTTTCAACTGTGTTTACTCTATTTTTTTCTCCATATTTAATTATATTTTATCTAAAATATGAGTATATGCATACAAAGTTTAAATATGAACAAGTGTTTCTTGTATTTGCAGTCTAGAAAAATGTTTTTTTGACTATAAAACACTAGATAAGGTTACACTAGAATAGATTAACATAAAACTATGGTAATCTATTCTAGTTTAACCCTATATATATATATATATATATATATATATATATATTATAGGTATTATATAAATAAAATTAATTTGGAGTTATTATTGGTAACATAAAAATGCTATTACTTTAAAGCATTAAGCAGTATCAAGGTAAGCTATAAAAATCAACGATTCGTATCAAATTATATAAGAAAATGTACTGGAAAATCATAAATAACAAGAGACAACTTAATACTAATTATATTCGTAATTGTTTGTAGTATATCAATTTAAAATAACAGTAAATTATTTTTTACTAGTTTGAACATGGAATAGGTCATCTGAGATAACAATCCACAATCAAACATATGAAAGAGTATATCTTTTAACATATATTTGTTTTTTTAAATTCTCAACGATGGTTTACTAATCAAACTTTTTTTGGAATTTTTAGCACTCCTTGAAAATAATACAGAGTACATTTTCGTTGATTATTTTAATGTTAAAATTTTAATTAAAATTACATTAATAGAATTAGAGATATGTCGCTGAAGAAAAGGATTGAAATTGACAGTTCAAACTTTAGCAACTTCAAGCACGACGGGTTGTTAAATGTGCCTTATAACATCCCGGATATTACAACTATCGAATTATATGGCGTAACGTAGATGATCCCTTGCACATTAACACCAATAAATCAATAATGATTAAATCAGAGTGCATTTTCAACTAAGTGCATGTCCTACTTCTAATCCATTCAATTCATAGCGTGACATAGAAGCATCAAATTAGTTTGTAATACAGCTTCTTCTGACTTTATCTAGGTATTAATAATCTTCGGATCACGGTGACTAGGCAAATAGAATAATATATTTAAAATGGCTAAGCGGAACCTATAAATGCTTACGTTAATAAATTCCCGCAAACTAATTTAATAACTTAATCTATTGTTTTCAACAGGAATATAACCAATTATTAACATTAATAAATGAATGCAAATAAATTTATTGTTTTGAACAGGAAAATAGATAATTCACTAAAACTGAGAAAAATTGCAATCAACTACATTAAAAAAAATTATTTTAAAGCAACTGTAGTAACTATTAAAAACAACCCCATTTATAAGCTTTATTAATTAATTAAGTTGAGCTGAAATTATATAAAAAACGTTTTAATTAAAATAATAATATAGTATAAATTATAATAAAGTTTTGAGATTACAAAATTGCGTTTATTACTTTTAACTGAAATAGATATTGTTAATTTAAAAACAAATTGAGGATGAAAATTAAAATTAGAAGGTATAAAATACAAATAAATATTAATATATTGATTTGAAGATTATATATATTTGTATTCTTCTAAAGAGGTTTCTTCCGTATTTTATCATATAATATTTATAGATTATAATACGATAAATTATTATCATATAATTAATACGTTGTTTATTTTTGTTATCTGATTTTCTGGTATGTTCATTTATAACGCTATAACTTTCTGGAAAGTTAAATAATACATAAAGTCAATGTATAATTTTTCTCGTGATAATTTTTTTATTTTTCTTAAATGTTATTTTACTTCTTAAAATTCTAAATATTAAAATGTGACTTCACAAGAAAAATGATTTTCAATGACTGTCCTTTTGTCTAAAATTTAAAACACTTGTAATGATGAACTATTAATAAGAATATTAAATTAAACTATTATCTCAAAATAAAATTGTCTAAAAACATAGATAAGTTTCAAATTGCGAGATCTAGAACGCGAAAAATTTATGAAAATATCATTTTAAAATAAGTTTACACTGAGTGTATTATCACAGTTTTAAAATGCATCAACTAAACTGCATATAGTATCTTATTAATAACAAAGATTCTAATAATGAATACAAACTACTCTTCTTTCTTTCTTTGCATTTTCATCAACAATTTTAATCTCTGACTAAATGAAAATATCATTGCAATAATATATTTTAAAGTGTAATAAAATATTTAGGTCCTTTTGTATTAATTTAATCGGGTAATTCATGAGAATTTACCCTAAGGTCTTCCGAAATACACTCTGTTTAAAATATTCTATCAAATTTAAGAAGTAACTTAATTATTTTTTGTGATGTTCCAGTTACCACAGATAAATCTTTAAATGCTAGTATATGCCACATCAAAAAAAGTCTTTGTGAATTAAGAGAAGAAATAAGGTATTTCAATTGAATCGAGAATAAGTAGAAATTTAAATAATAAATATAAATTCTTAAAATAAATCTGAACTATGTACTCAGCCATCTCTGGCAACTTTAGATAGGTCTTAAATAATGTAATTAAAACCTTTTAATTGCATTTATAACTATGCAGCAATTTCAAAATTAAAGGTGTGCAACATTAAAAAAATTCTAGGCTATAAATCCAATCAAAAACATATCTTGAAATGTAAGATTAAAATATATTGTTGACAAATCGTGCCTATCGAATAAAGAAAATAAACCATCGTAGGTAAAGGAGGATGAGGTGGAGATTTTATACGCCAAACTCTTTAAAACAATATTTTTGTTTTAGATATCTCGCACAAGTTCAAAAAAGACTTAAATTAACTGATCTAAATCTTTCAATTACATTTAAAAGTAACCACCAATTTAAAAATTAAATGAGCACTATATTAAACACGTCTAGTGTATAAATTCAGCCGAAAACTTTTCTTGAAATATAAGATTAAAATATAGTTGATAAATCGTGATTATCGAATAAAGAAAATAAAGCAACTTAGGTAAGGGAGGATGAGGTGGAGATTTTATACACCAAACAGAGATATCTAAAACAACATTTTTGTTTTAGGTATCTCTGACAAGTTCCAAAAAGTCTTAAATTAGCTGATCTAAATCTTTCAATTACATTTATAAGTATTCACCAATTTAAAAATTAAATGAGCACTATATTAAACACGTCTAGTGTATAAATTCAGCTGAAAACTTTTCTTTCAATATAAGATTAAAATATAGTTGATAAATCGTGCTTATCGAATAAAGAAAATAAAGCAACGTAGGTAAAGGAGGATGAGGTGGAGATTTTATACTCCAAACTCTTTAAGACTACACTTCCCCCTTCGATATCTCTGACAACATTAGATAGACCTTATATGAGGTTCTACATCGCTCAAAATCCCTTTTCTCATTTATTTTTATTCTCTACATCGCTCCTGAAAATAAAATAAAAAAGATCAGTCATCTAGTGTGAAAAGCAGATGAGGTATGGGGGACTCTCCATTTAGCAAAGGGGACTCTTTAGATGAATCGGCATAACTCAAGCTCGACATCGCATTATAATGGGAACTTCCATTTCCCTCCCGTGAAAAATGATGTGTCCCCTAAAAATCAGGTGGGGAAGAAATTTTGCTCCCTCCTCAGTTCTTTTAAAGCTATTCCACTTTCCGGAATATCATTTTCTATGGTAATAAATTAAGCCCGATTAATCCACTGTAACTTAATACGCCTCAAAATTCAAGAAAAAATGTGGGATTCAAATGAAAGCAAAGTGAGAGGAAATGTATTGCTATCTACATTAAAAAAATCTGTTATGGACAACATATGATTTCCTTCTATGCTTATTAAATTTTTATACAGATTTTCTCTGCACATTATTTAAATTTATCTTATTTGAACGTAAGATGCAAAACTTTATGTCTTTAATAAACTGGATAATTACACAATTGCCAAAATATTAGTTTTTAATAGCGTCAAATATATATATACACAAGTATTGATTCAGCAGTAAATACAGGTCTCAAGTACTGTCATTTGGTGTGAACCAGTAGACCTAATATTCTTTATATTGAGAATTTCGTTACATAGAGTGGGTATTGAATTCAAAATGGAAGAGGTCCATTAAATTTTTCTAAGAATAAATTATAAAATTTCAAGTCAAAATGGATCCAGGGAATGTCAAAATTAACATTTATGTTGAAATTCTATCTTTAATAAAGTGGAAAATTACATAATTTCCAAATTATTAAATTTTATTAGCGCCAAATATTTATACAAATACTAAATCAGCAATGCATAGAGGGGAAGTACTGCCATCTGGTGACAACCAGTAGACATCATATTCTTTATATTGAGAATTTCATCATATAAACCAGATATCGAATTAAAAATGGGAGATACTAAGTTTTTCTAGGTATCAATTATAAAATTCTGCCAAAATGGATCCAGGGATGGTCAAAATTAACATTTTTATTGAAATTTTATCTTTAATAAAGTGGACTATTGCACAATTGCTAAATTATTAAATTTTGTTAGGTCCAAATATATATACAAATATTAACTCAGCAATGGTTAGAGGACAAGTACTGCCATCTGGTGAGAACCAAATGGCAGATATTCTTTATATTGAGAATTTCATTATACAGAGCAGGTTTTGAATTCCAAATGGGTGATGCTAAATTTTTCTAGGTATCAATCATAAAATTCCAAGTCAAAATAGATCCAGGGGTGGTCGAAATCAACATTTTTGTTAAAATATTAAAATCGAAATAACTCCTAAAAAAAACATGATGCACTTCGTGATTAAAAGTTAGATTTGAATTTTAGTAAACCAATATACTAATGTAATTAGGTATTTCATACATTTTACATTTTGTTAAATTTAAAAAGAGTCTATAAAAAGTATTATAATGATATATAATGAAACTTTTAAACTTTTTTTTAATGAAACTTTTAAAATAAAATTATATTTTTAAACTAAATTATTTTCCGATTTTATGATTTTTTCTTTGGAATATAAATCTTAGGTAAATTTCAAGGAAAAGGTTACACGGAAAGTACTTAGAAATCTTTGCAGAACATCCATCAAGAGGTGCTTAATGTGTCAAAATGATGCATTCCAAATTATACGAAAATCTAAACTGTATGGCTATTTTAAAGTTTCAAATATAGCTTAAAATCTTTGGTGATTTTTTATGTTCTTACCATATTGAAAGTTTGGAAATAATTTTTAATAAATGGTGTTGACTCCGTTTAATGAAATCATAATTAAATAAAAAATTCCATTTAAAAACTTATTTGTTTAATCAAATAAGTGAGTTTTAAAGTTATTTATCTATTCACTTAATAAACACGCTTACGATTATCAGAATATTACGTTAGAATCACTGTACACATTTTTCGGCTGAGAGCTTGTTTAATTTTTCTAAATAGCTTAATTGATTTCTCCTCAGAAATATTTTAAGGGATTATACATCTTGAAGCGAAATCTTTATGAAATATTTATTTCTCTTGTAGTAAAAAATTGTTTACACGAGATTATTTTAATTAGCTGTGTTCCTCTTGACTCTAATGAGATTGCTTTATTTAATAATGATTGAATTAATAGCCTCACAAAATGTTAGAAAATAATAATTTACAGTTATTTATTTTTTTACTAAATTGAAGAATTATATTTTTATTGATAAAAATTTTATTTGAATTTTTATTGATAAAAATGGATAATATGAAGATAGGGGGTTAGGGGTTATTCCATTACACTTACTTTAAGCTTCGCTAATATTCACAATAACCAGATTGATACAAATTTTAAATTAAAAAAATATTTTCATTATCTTTTTAAATGGCACAAGTAAGAGTTATTTCTAAAATACGCCTTTAGAGTATGTTATGTTAACATGTCAGTGTCTCACTTTACTGTGAAAGCATGACAAGCTTATTTGTGCTAATGTGAAGCATTGGAAACAACTTATACTGCGATACTTTCAGCAAACATTTTTAACGTCTGTAGCTTTGAAAAAAAATTCGAATTATTTTCCTATTTTGAGACTTTGCTATTGGTGAGTATAAAAATATATTCTTGTTGCAATGTTGCTTTTATTTATACTGTCGAATGATATAAGCCTATGAGATATTAAATAAAGTATAGACTCATTTTTATGTGTGTGAAAACACACATATGTATATATATATATATATATATATATATATATATATATATATATATATATATATATATATATATATATATATATATATATATATATGTATATATATGTATATGTATATATATATATATATATATATATATATATATATATATATATATATATATATATATATATATATATATATATATATATATATATGTATGTATATATATATATATATGTATATATATATATATATGTATATATATGTATATATATATATATATATATATATATATATATATATATATATATATATATATATATATATATATATATATATATATATATATATATATATATATATATATATATGCAATTCCATATATGTCTTACTCACACTATCTTTTTCCATCACACTTGTTCTTGATAGGGATAAAGAACATTTAAATTAAGAAATTTAATAGTATGGTTGTTGAAGTAGATTCATAGGAGGCTGTATCAGTTGCATTTTAGTAGCATATTGGAAGCATATAAATAGAAATGCTCTAGATATGTTTTAACAAATGAAAAGGTATGTTGTAAACTGCTTCAAAATTTGAGTACTTGCAAGGGAACTAAGCATTTATTTTCTTAAATTTCAATAAATTTGAAAGAAAATTAGTTTTTTTTGTACAACTTAGTATGCATATATGTAATTATATGTGCTTGTGTGTAATCATATAAAAATATACATTATTACTGATATCTCACTCCTTATTCATTTAATATTTTCCAATAAGATGAAGGTAGACAGGTAACGAATAAAAGCCAAACTCCTAAAGATTCTTTAACGACAAAAGAAGCTGGCCATTAATTAAATTTCGAGAAAGAAATAGTCGCAAATAGAAGGTATCTCGTGACTATACTCGAAAACTATCATCTCACTTAAAGTAATTCCCCTTATTTCTGTAATTTCTTTCTAGTAGGAGAAATTACACAAAAAATTTCACATCACAGGAAAAAAAAGGAATGGTCCCTCATTTATCCTAACAGCCTACCGAGATACGCCTTGAGTTTAAATCAGTTTCAAAGATCTACAAATGCCTCTTCTTTCATGGTGATGACTTCTTCGATGAACGACTCTCATTGGCGTACGGGGGGTTGCGGGGAATGTTTCGTCCAACAAAAATGAAATCTTAGCAGTACAAAACTAGCCATTTTCTGAAATGGGAGGGGGAGAGGGCCTTATATGAATAAGGACACTCATAAATCTTATATGTGTTTTTTTGGATTAGATATATCTAACAGAAATTTCTGCACGGTATAAAACGTTTATACAATCCGGAACACTTTGGATTGTCTTCCAATCGGGAAATGTCTATAAAATATCTAAGTGTTAAAATACTGGTTCTAGAGGTGTAAAATCGTTTTATAACTTAATTACAATTATTTTTAGCACTTTTCATATCAAATGGAAGGATATTTATGCATTTAAAAACTGAAATAAATAAGATATATAATTAAAAATTTCTACATTCTTTCTTCTTCTCTTTTAAAGAATTATAAATATTTGTTGCGGCTGTTTTATTAATTATGTGGATAGATAACACTATATACATATACAAATATATATATGTAATGTATTAAAATTATTTTACTTTAATATTGGCTTTACTTTAATATGGCCTAAACCTCCTCTCTCCCATATTAGTTCCTCAAAATCTTTTTGTCAGCCTCTAAATGTCTTAATCAAAGGAGCGTCCTCTACTTAAAATACTTTCGATCCATTTTTCAAAGCTTTCTATCCTCTAGCTGTAAATTTTCTGTCTATTCAACAAGTTTCCCAGCTGTCGCCGGCAAATGGCTCCTCGGTTTTCCTGATCTTACGCTTAAATTCGCAGAGTAAGTGCGACAATTCTTTCTGTCTTCGCTCTTGGGTACACTTCTGTTCAAGTAGAGTGTTTTTTGTGCCTTTCTTTTTTCTGTCGCTGACTAGGAAAGATGTCCGTTTTAGCAGCTCTAAAATAAAGTTTTAATTAGAGTTGTCCGTTCTCTTCAATGTGGGCCAGACTGCATCATCGTTATTACTGCTAGCTGATTAGGTTTCTCCTTGCTCAGTAACCCGGGCAAGTAAAAAGAATAGGAGCTACATAATTATTGTTACTAGAGGAAATATTATTACACACACACACACACATATATATATATATATGTGTGTGTGTGTATGCTTAAATATACATATACATATATATATATATATATATATATGTATATATATATTCATATATATATATATACATATATATACATATATATATATATACACATATATACATATATATAATATATATATATACATATATATATATATATATATATATATATATATATATATATATATATATATATATATATATATATATATATATATATATATATATATATATGTATATATATATATATATATATATATATATATATACATATACATATATATATATATATATATATATATATAAATTTCTTTATATGTAATATTTTGAAGACCACACGAGATTTCTTCATGAAATTCTAAGCATCCCCCATATGTTTCCCACACACGATTTTATTCGAAAAAGTGGTACTTGAAGAAATTTCTTAAATCATGGCACGATGAAATAGAAATGAAATACGAATTCAATAGTTTCGAAAATAAAAAATGGTCCTGAAATAAAAATGTAACTGAAAAGAATGCGGCGTCAAAAGTAAACATTGTTTACAGATTGCGTTGCATTAAAACGCAACTCCGATTGTCTACAGTTTTCAGATGACTTTACTGTGACACAAAAAATACGTTCACGTGTGGATTTAACTTTTGTCTTGTGGAACATTTTGGCGCCGTAATCTATAAAATATATACGAATTCTTCTTTCTCTTCCACTATGGCTTTTATATTCAACTTTGTATTTTGATTCCCAAAAGAAACGAAAATAAATCACAGCGGAATAAAATAGCAGCTTCCTCCCAATCGTAAAGCGTCTACTGAAAAAAATATTATTCGACAGCTTCGGGTCTAAGGCAAAATGTTTTATTTAACTGCCTATTTGTTGACTGAAATATTGCAAATAGAGATTGGATAAGGGAGTAGTAAATTTATCTACTCCAAAAATCAGAAATTCACAAGAAAGAGAAAAAGAACATCCATTTCATATATTCTATGATTTTTTAGAGAAAAAACTCTTTCAAATGAAAACTGGAACAATACCTTTTATCCATTGCATTTCAGGAAATAGGTCCATTTCCAAAAACATATTTACGATATTATATATCAAATATAAGAATGCATTGTAATAATCTAGTTTCATTCCTTTGAAGCAAAGAGACATTTAGATGGAGAGACATAACCAACCATCCTGTATGAAGTACCGTTATCATACCGTTGTCATTAAAGTACCACAGTGAATTATGTATATATATATATATATATATATATATATATATATATATATATATGTGTGTGTGTGTGTGTGTGTGTGTGTGTATACATAATATTAAAATACCTTATTTACATATTTTAATATTAATTTAATAACTTTTGTTCATAAAGTACGTTGGGGATTTGCGTGGTGATTCTGATATGTCCCTCCAGACACGCTATAGACTTAATTCAGCCTCTGTCTGTTCTACTTTAGCCAATAGGTAGCGTGTTCAATTTAAACATGGGTATTTTTTATCACGTGATAAGTTGTGCTTAGGGATTATTCGTAGTCTTTTTACATGACAAATCCCTACTTAAAGAGTGTGTGTGTGCATGATTACATTGTCTGGGTGCCCGATGTTGGAAAAGTGTTGCCTGTTGTATGGATTTCATGTATCTCACCAGAAATAAGCTGTGTTGTGATTTTGAAGGAGTCTCTGCCATATTACACACACACACACACACACACACACACACACACACACACATATATATATATATATATATATATATATATATATATATATATATATATATATATATATATATATATATATATATATATATATATATATATATATCACAAAATGAATGATAACACAGACTTTATTTTGAGAAATGTGTGTTAGGAGCTTCTTCAGAATCTCAATTAAATTCAACAAGTACTATCGGCAAAATTTTATAAAAATATTCTTATTGGGTCATGTCATAACGCAAAGAATACGGCAATTAAATACATCCCGATATATCACTGATGAGACCATTATTTTGTTTCCAGTAGATGTGCATTAAAGAAATGCTTACTTACAGGAGTAAAATTTTGCCGTAATAATCTGGAGCATTCAATTTATTCCTTTGCACTCGAGAAGAGCAAGGAGTATAGATTATTTCAACGTACTTATACAACACTACAGGGAACACTACAGGGTTTGTTCCGAAATGGGTACACATTAGGGGTAAGGTTGTCTTTCTTGTATTTTGCACTAGGAGGCACAAATTAAACCAGCAAAACCCCGATCCAGCAGAACAGAGTATATGTAAAAGCGTGTTAAAGTGATTTAAATTAATTTAATGTAGTCAAGTGATTTAATTGTTACTTAAGCTTATAATTTGGAAGTCAATTCATCCGTATTAGTTGATATTTAATTAGTAACTTCACTACTCTTATAAAAAAATTAATTTTTAAAAGTTTTTTATTCTATTTTTGTTTTAAACCTTTATGTCTATAAATAGATTGATACGACAATAAATGAAAGGTGTTTTTATCTACATTAAAACTTGTTTTAATTTTAAGACAATTTTTTAAACTTTTTAGATGGGGATGAGTATTTTGATTTAATGGCTAACAAAGAGTAAATTTAAATTAATGGAATAATCATTTTTACCTTAAATTACAAATATTTATTTAAATTTTAACAAGTAAATCCTATGCAATGTACTGAATAAAAAAAATTAAACTCATTTATGCGATGCCATAACCAGACAGGAATGAATTTTATATGTGATACGACTTTACTTTCTTGTATAACAGAGAAAATATTTATATTTATTCGAAAAATTCTGTATTACAAACAGCTAAGAAATGTTTGAAACGAAACAAAAGATTCTAACAGATAATTTTCTGAGAAATTCTTAGTTATCTTTCATGTACTTAAGTTTAAAAAAAATGATAGAGAAAATTTATAAATATCCCTTTCCTGTCCGGAAAGCACTTTGTGTCAAAGCAATGATAACTACTTATGCTCTTAAATCACCAGCAGGGGAGCGTTCAATGACGCATTTTATAAACAATTCCCCCCAGCCATGCATGTTCAAAGTCTGCTCCTCCCAAACTTAAAGGCGGCAGGATAATAAATAAAACCTTAAGCTCTGCCACTATTTTTTTCTTTCTAACATGTATCTCTCACCCTCCCTCAATACGTTTAAGCTACATCTAGAGAACTCCCAAACTGAAATTTATATCTTAACTCATAACGACGGCTAAAGTTACAGACTACAGTATTTTCCACATAGCGCCTAAGTCCAGTGATTTATTAGAATTTTTGACGAAATATGTCGTCAAGACGTCGTATTCCCTTTCACGAAGGGATCTCATTTGTTTAAAAAATAAAAAATAAAAACTTAAAATGTCAAGGAATAAAAAAAAATGTAATAACATTACAGGAATAGCTACTTTAGTGATAGGTTGTTAGACGCTTAAGATATTAATTTTTATAAGATTAGTCTAGTGATGCATTTTCCCCAAACGAATAAAATGTCTCCAGACAAAATATATAAAAAATGAAACTTTATTTGCCATTTTTACTTAACTAACCATATTTTCTTTAATGTACAATGACTTTTCATATTTTGCAAATTTGAGGTAATAAATTATCCCCAAAAGACAGAATAATTTTAAAAAGGGATTAAATAAATATTGCTTTAGCGAAATAAATAGAAGTTCCGTAAATTTTATTCTAAAGTCATTTCATTATTTTGTGTCGATTCTAGTAATTTTTAAAACGTAATAGAAATTTCCTTCAAGTTTAATGAAAAGACGATAGTTTAATTCATACTTAAATATTCGAGAAAAAAAATTGAAAGCCATAAAAGAAAAAGAATAAAACAACATTGTAATTAGTTTGGTTAATGATACCTGTAATTTAGTATGATTAGATAATCATGTACCTGCTTTACCCGTCCATTTTTGGGGAATCTGTTTGTGAATCAGTGACGCGAACTATTAGCAAAGAAAAGAAAGATTGCGTGACGTCGTGGATAATGGTAATTGTTTGCTTTAGAGGAGGGAGGGTTCTCGAAGTATCTACAATAAAAAGCGGTTGAATAAAAAGTCAATTTCCAATTAAAATAAATAAGTGCCGCAAACTTTTTCGTTCATCCCATCAGCCCTCTCTGCCTCAGCGTGAAAAAGGAATAAAAAATGCTTCCCATCTTATCTTTCTGAGTGCTGAAATCTAACAGAAAAAACGGAAACAAAAGAAATAAAGAACGGCTCTTAATTAAGCTAAGTACTGACGAGAAGCTTAAATCTCTAAAATCGTTCAATTTCAAGCACTTAATGGAGTAGAGGAGAAAAGAGGCATTGAAACGGGTGCCAAGGTCTCTCATTAGCATTTTAAGCAGATGAGTAGCAAATGAAGTTTATCAGTAGGATCTAAGCAGATATTTAATATAAATTTCATAAGTGTGAAGAAAGAATTCATATTTAAAATACAGTTAAGTAAGAATTTTATATAAAACGATATTATGATTATCGAAAGCATTTATTCAATTATTTTCTAGACTAAACTAAACAATAATTTGAAAATTACATATTAACTTTTGTCTCATTATTTCTTTTCTGTGTTACTGAAGGACATTTATTTCTTAATATAGTTTTAATTGTTGTCAGTTAGTTATTCTGTGAAATGTGTAGTTCTTCGACTAAAACAATCACTAGTTTATCGAGGTTTAGTTTCCGACTAAACCATTCAGTAGTTTAAAAACTACATATCAACTTTTGTCTGATTATTTCTTTTCTGTATTACTGAAAGACATTTATTTCTTAACATACTTTTAATTATTGTCAGTTAGTTTTTCTGTGAAATGTGTATTTCTTAAGTTGTAGATTTGAATTGACGATAATTACAAAATAAATTTCTAATATAGCCAATACTTAAAACAATAGCTTCTAATTCCTTAATCTGGAGGTTCAATTTATAATACTATCATATTATACAACATAATATACTATATTATACAATATAATATACTATATAATAATATATCATACAGAATTCTTCTGAAAGTTACTATATCAACACTTATTCATGAAAAATGATAGAATCATTAAAAAAAAAAATAAGCACACTATTGAAGAAGAATTCGATTAATACGATTAATAAGGTTAATAAAGTTCTTTGGATGAAAATTGTTACAACGTTGGTGTAGAATTACTTTTTCTTTGATCTCTAAGAATTTGATTCTTAGGGAGAACATGTAAAGGGTGGTAAAAAGTTTAAATTTCTTTCAATGTGGGGCCTTTAGAAATATCTAATTCAATTCCTGAAGAAAGAAGAAAACTTTTTTCCACTATTTATAAAGAAATGCACTGGTTTGTAAAGTCCAAGAGTAAAACTCTTGCAATAAGTATAAACTCTTTCCTGAATACAGTGATCATAAGTTTAGATGTTACAGATTTGTGTATTGAAATATATTAACTGTAGCTTTCTTATGTAATGGAAAACAACTTGGCATATTGCCTAGAACAGCTGCATGTATTCTTATGGAAGAACTGTAAACCGGTTGAAATTTCGATTCAGCAGTATACAGTCGTTTGATCTGAAGATTTTATCCCTGTCCTTCTTTAAGAGGATAGCTCATTTTGTTACATATGAGATATGAAAACAGTATTTGACAAAGATGAAATATTCTTAACTATACCATCAAGCTTTTAAAACCTTATTGAAAGCCTAAAGGTGATAGAGCTGTTAGTAAGACTAGATAATATAAGAGTAAATTTCAATCATTTTTCGTACTAGTTTTGTGAATACTGGAAACACAACATTTACTTTTGGTTTAATAATTACACTTCTTTAGAAACCCAAGAAATTAGTGTTATAATAAAATTAAATACACTATAATGGGATGATGTATAATTTTAAAATGAAACCACACATTAAATTTTCTAACATTTCAGATAATTTAAAGTAGCATTTTCAAAAATTAAATTTGAGCTTAAAGACTAATAGCAAATCAATACATTCCGAATGCTACTGCTTCCTTGTGCATATATATATATATATATATATATATATATATATATATATATATATATATATATATATATATATATATATAGTATATATATATATAAGAATATATATATATATATATATATATATATATATATATATGTATATATATATATATTATATATGTATATATATGTATGTATGTATGTATTTGTATGTATATGTATATATATGTATGTATATATAAGTATATGTATATATATGTATGTATATATATGTATATGTATATATTTGTATGTATATGTATGTATATGTGTATATATATGTATGTATATATATGTACATGTATATATATATGTATGTATATATATGTATATGTATATGTATATATGTATATGTATATATATATATATGTATATGTATATGCATATATATGTATATATATGTATATGTATATATATATATATATATATATATATATGTATGTATGTATATATATGTACATGTATATATATATATATATATATATATATATATATATATATATATATTATATACCCTTCTAACTCCTTTTTATAAAAATTCTGAGATATGTTATACTTAAATTTATATACTTTTGCTATATTGAGATGTACAATACTGTTAAAGATCTGAAGGATAATGGAAAAACATTTCTTTTTATACTTATTGACACCGCATAGAAGCAACGCATTTGTTACCCATGAAGGAGTAAATATGAAGTTATTACCCCCGACAAATATGCCATCAAATGCCCGAAATCCTTTTCCAGTGAGAAACAATGCTTACTTCCATTCTAAATTACCATAATCATTCCCATATGTTATCCTGCCATCTAAACACTGGAGCTATCTTAACAGCTAAAATATTTCGTCTCAGCAGACGCAAATGGATAGATTGTATTACACCTTGCAATCAAGCTTCTTCATATCGCATTACACACATGACTGGACAGACCTTCTTGCGGTAAGCTCCTTGCTTTTCCAATTTCCACGGCTGGGCAGATCCGAGTCCCTTCACCCAAGCTTTATTACGGTCCAGGCCAATATCCTATTTCTCCCGTTTTTTTCCTAAGCTTTGATCTTTTAGCCATCAATCACAAGACGAATCCCTTCTTTGAGACTATACCCGATGTGAATATTCGCAGTACACTCAGTTCTGTCATAACACGTGAACAGAATTTGGAAGGATGTTAAATACTGCATATATTACCAAAGAAGCTTTATAAAACATTACTCTCAAGATATTAGATTATTTTAAAACTTTAAAAACGTATTAAACCTTTTTTTACTGAACTTAGAGTATGATTTTTTCATATTTTTCACGTTCTTATATAAGAATCTTTAAAAGGTTTCTTTCAACAAGCTGAAATAAGGTCTAATATAGGATTTCTAAATATTTAGATCTGGTACTTCTATATATTCGATTATAGGCAGGTTAAAACACCCTAGCATTGTACTTTCCATTAGTTCCAATACTTTTTTAAACAAATTTCAGGAACTTCCCTTTACTATCATTTTATCACAATCCAGTGATTTGTCTTTCTTTTTAATGTGGGCACACCATATAAGCAGGGAAATATCGCTTCCTAGAAGGGAGCATACGTATAAAACTAAGCCTGATTTGGTTATCGAACCCAAATACAACGGGTGAGAACACAATATGTTAACCACTATATAACTTGATCGGCTTTTTCATCCATATATCATGATCTGTTTTGAAACGGGATGATTGGATCTTACACTCTCTCATTTTGTTAAGCTTTTCTTAAATAATATATTTCAAGTAGTAATGTTTAATTTACATAATTTAAAAAACGTAATGATGGAAAGTTGCGTGCTCATTTGTTACGTGATTTACATATTTTTTCCTAAAATAATGTTGAAGAATAATATTCCCGGGTATTGGAAGACGTATTTTGATGAATAAATATTGTCATATATATAACTCTTAATTTTTGGGTAATAACATACCTTTAAAATATTTTTATGTCACTTATTTCTAGTGAAATTAATATGATTCCTAGTGATTTAAGAATATTGTGGATTTGAATTATACTATTCGTAGGGTTATATTTTATCATTTGTAATATTTCAAAACTAGGCATAAGTCTTATCCTATACCGAATGCTGGATTAGAAAAACATCGACGGTTAAGTTTTCAGCCAATGATTATCATTTTTTTTTTTTTTGTATTTTCATAGGCGCGTAACATCAAGCTTCTTCAAATGGACGTTATCTTCTCAAGAACTTTTAACCTAATTTTAGACTCCATCATTCAACCTACTTCTTACTTTAATAATAATCCTAGGTTTGCCTCGTTTGTTAACAAGTTAATTTCAATTAATTTGTAGTAAGGGATCTTTCTAAAAACCCTAAAATAAATATTTTACTAAAATTGTAATAAAAATAATGCTTGAAATATCTTTAAAATACTCCACCCTAACAGTATAAATATATACAGGACTAGGTCCATAAAATAGAATATTTGGAGTTGGTCTTGAGATATTAAACTAGTTTTTTTTTCAAACTCTTTTAACATCATACTGAAAAAAAAAGTTAATGCGGATGAACCCAAAGTAGTATTTAAGTTTTAGATGTCATTCTAACATTTCATGATGAATAAAGGAACACACGTAAGTTGTATTTAATATAACTTAATGAATTTCCCTCCCAATCATCATATAATCTGACGTATAAAATGTACGCTTACGCTACTTTAATATTAATATTCTATTTAATTTCTTAAATATGGAGAGATTTTTATTTGTTTTGAATTTTTACTTTCAGTAATCGTTATCAGTTCTAAAGAAAAAAGTATTTATATGTTAAGAGATAAGTTAAAATTTCCCCATCACATTTCACAAAAAGTAGAATATTTTTTTCTGTTCTACAAATAACAGTCTTGTGATTCACTGAATAAAAAAGTGTGTAGTGAAAGGTGATGTAATCATTTTATCTCTTTAATTGTTATAGTATACAAAAGAAGCTTTCGGAAAAGCACATGAAATTGCCCTTAAGCTATGAATTACATAATAATAGAAATTCAGCAGAAAATTGAGTTTAAACTGATGTTTAAGATTTGTGTTAAAACATGACAAAGGAATAATTTAAAAATAATCAAAGAACACAGATATTCAGCAAAATTATTTTGTAGGCAGAGGATAAGTGAACTCAGTTTAGAAATGAATTTCTAGTAAAATATATTGATTGATTGATTGAACAAATTTAAAAGCGTAGCTTTTATTTTCATTAAAAGAACTTCGATTAGAATCGATCCATACAAGACGTAAGTAAACTTTAATAATTTTATAAAGAAAAATTTAAATTATCAATATCCGGTTTATTGATGAACTTTAATAACCCTTTTTATATAAATATACTCAAGTAAAACTATTTACCTATATGATAGAATGCATTACTTTAAACAAGTAAAAAATCATCAAAATAAATTTTAAGTGTAAAAATAAGAATTTATTTACACAAAATTAGTGTATTTTGTAAAAGTGGAAATCAATATTTTTTTTAAATATTGTAAATTATTTTGTCTAACTATTATTTCTGCATAATAAATTTGAAACTATCATTGTAAGAAATCTACATCTTCATAATTTTTAAATGTAATAAAGACAAATTTACTTCATTAATAAAAAGTGTATCTAATGAAGCCATTAGTAACAATTTAATACAAATATTAAGTTTAAAATACCCACCTGATAGGGATATGAAAAAATTGCGGTATTGGTAGTGTTGCATGACAGGGAAAATCAATAAAACCAACTTTTAAAGTTAACTGATTAACTCACAGAAATTTTGATACAAGCAAATCTGCAAAACAGTAATACAAAGAGTTAATTTGTTATAAATGGATGTAAATGTGTTGTTGTTATTGATACAATGTGTAGAGGTCGGAAGTGCCGCAAAGACCTATGCAAAGAACTGAATGTGGATCACGAGTCCTCAGCCAATATCTAGGAGGTTTCGTTTACATAGGATACATTACAGATTGCACGTTGATTCGAAAATGGTTTAGATTCACAATTTGATCCGACAGAAAATGCTTTTTTATTAAAATTCCAGAATTGAGCACTTATTGAGATTATTATAATGACACTTGAAAACCTTCTCTACCAACCTATCTGTGGTGCTTTGGAAATCGGTACGAGATTTGGTACGAGAAGTCCCATTAACTAATCCCCGTATGGGCAATGTGGGAATTTTAATTTAATCAAATGACGTTTGTGATGATTGTACGCGTGGTGGCGTCAAGTATTTTAAAGATAGTTTTCCCCACTTTTCCCGCAAAAACGGTCAAATTTAAAATTTATTTAAAAATATTTTACAATTTTTGGATTTACAGTGTTAAAACAGGACAACATCTGTCAGGTCATCTAGTGTATGCGTGAGTGTGTGTATCAAAAAATAATTTCATCTAAAGTACTGTAATTTTTTATCAAGTCCCATATATATGTATATATATATATATATATATATATATATATATATATATATATATATATATATATATATATATATATATATATATATATATATATATATATATGTATATATATATATATATATATATATATATATATATATATATATATATATATATATATATATATATATATATATATATATATATATATATATATATATATATATATATATATATATATATATATATGTATATGTATATATATATATATATATATATATATATATATATATATATATATATATATATATATATATATATATATATATATATATATATATATATATATATGTATATACATTTTTCATTAAAATTCATTTAATAATTATAATCAATCAATTTAATAATTTTATTAATATATATATATATATATATATATATATATATATATATATATATATATATATATATATATATATATATATATATATATATATATATATATATATATATATATATATATATATATATATATATATATATACATAATTACATTTCGAATGCACTTAGTCTCGAGTTTCATTACTATGTATACATATACTAAGATAGTATTAAGAAATGTCTCACAATTTAAACCTACTCCATAAGCGAAGATTCAGTATAATTTCCCTTTAAAATTTCTGCATAGAGTAAATTAGACGATCACTGTCCAGAACTTGCGAGAAAATAAATTAGGTTTAGAGAAAAGCAGAATTTCTGCTTTAATTAATCGTTTGAAATCAAATGAGAATATTTTATTCCCCAGAGAAAGAAAAAGGTTGTTTTTCTATTGAATAAATAATTGTTTTTGATTAATTGAACGTTGTTCCATGCAGATAAACCTTAAATAATTTGTTACAGATAATTTATGATACTTTGCTGAGTACATAAAGTACATTCACTAGAGTAATATTTTCAAACTAATTTTGTCACACGATATTATAGTATATTTTAAGTGTAAACTAAAAATTTTGTTTGAAGTGTTATATATTTAATATATATTTTTATACATCTTTTTTATATGTTGTGTAGGGTGGACTTTTGATTAGTGAACACCATAGAAACTTATATAAATCTATTCATATTAAAGCTATTTTTTGAAATATTTATAATTAAATATGAACAATATGCAATGACATCTCATATACGACTCTCATTGGATCGAAATAAAACCTCCCCTTAGGATAGACTCCTACAATTGAGAAATCCCCCTTTTTAATAATCTAAGTTTGTTGAATATCTTTAAAGCCTCAGTAGATCTCTGTGCTATATAAGTATTATATGTTACACTGGCAGATATTTTCTTATAAAGTTATTAAAGCTATTTAAATTTTCTATCATTATGATTAAAATGGTAAATAACTTATACACACGGATATGGAAGCATATATATATATATATATATATATATATATATATATGTGTGTGTGTGTGTGTGTGTGTGTGTGTGTGTGTAATATGGGCGATTTATTTCTGGTGAGATACATGAAATCCATAAATCAGGCAAGCACTTTTACAACATCGTGCACCCAGACAATGTGATCCTGCACACATACTTTTCGATTAGGGATTTCTCCGGTAAAAAGACTACGAATAATCCCTAAGCACAATTGATCACGTGATAAAAAATACCCATGTTTAAAGAGAACGTGCTAACTATTAGCTAAAGTAGTACAGACAAAGGCTGAATGACTATAGTCTATATGTCACTACTATGTCTGTGACGTGTCTGGAGGTAAAAATCAGAATTACTACGCAAACCCCACCGTACTTTATGAACAAAAGATATTAAATTAATATTAAAATATCTAAATAAGGGATTTTAATATTATACATACACACACACATATATATATATATTTATATATCTGTGTGCGTATGTGTCATCAATAAATATACCCCCCCCCCACAACTTGCACTACTTTTCACATTATAACAAGCCCACTGTATATCTTTATTATCTATTTGCAGTAATAGGTAGAGACAAAAAACGATCATGGTTGATTTACATAATCTATAAAATCCTGAAATATATTTAATTAGTTTGAACAAACTGTCTTCGTTCCAGTGAGTAGATTTTTCAAAAGTAGACAAAAAATACCTCATATCAGTAGAAAAGGCGTATCATTGATAGACTATAACTGAGAGAAACTTACATTTCAGACAGTCGCATAAATGAGAGGAGAATAAGTTAGAGGTCACCGTATGTACATACACTGCTCTCTCTATTTATGGAGCAGAGAAAACAGGTAAGGGGTTTAAGATATTAAAATCTGTGTAAAATTAATGAAACATTCAGAATATAAAGAAAATTCTAGGAGTGTTTCATTTGCATTTATTTTATAATCGAGTTCTTTCTGAGTATACTGGTTTATAGGTACAATATCGGTCTCTCCTATTATTTATCCTAATTGTTTCTAAAATTTCATTTTTGTAACTTATATCTTTAGCTCTTGCTGTCTCATACATAAATGTTTTGGGTAACAGCAGAGTAGGAAAAATATTTGAAAAACTTTAACCTTCTGTTGATAATAATACCTATAAAGAGATAACCATCTGACACCTTATAATAAGTGGAAAGGATTTCTTACTCTATACATCGAACTTAAATATTCTTAGGATTGTAACAGTACCTAATGGACCAATGTAGTTTGGTATATTTTGTTAAAATTATTTTCAATAAAAATTAAAATACTATAAATTACATCATAATTAGTAAAATGATGGTTAACACATTAATCACTAGCGTCCCTTTGTAGAGACAGTTACGAAATAGTTTTTCTAAATTTTATGTTTTCGCAGAACGATTTTTTAAATCAGATAGAGGGCAATCTTATCAATAATCTGCCACATTTTCCAGTATCCGTAATTATATATAGTTTTGTCAGTTGAATCGACATTGTATGGTCTTTTGAGCCCTCACTTATAAATTTACATTGTAGCTGATACTGCGACTAAAATCACGAAAAATATACAGTAAATTTTCATTTTACATATTAAACCGAACATATCTGTTCTCAAGACGTTTTCTTCTTTCACAAATGGTACCCAATAATGTTTAAAAAGAAAGCTGATAATGAATAAACCAAATTGTAATATTCCGCGTTGTTTAAAATACATATTTATTTTACTCTGTGCAGAATTTGGCTGAAATAATCCGTGCATTAGTTGGTTGAAGACTGAAAAATAACTATCAAGGGAGGAATATTAAATATTAATTTAGTCCAAAGAGATATAAATTTCAATTTTAATTGATTTCTTGGGTAGAATATCTATAAACCATAAATATT
>CM063502.1:116195696-116210696 GCA_032207245.1 Pardosa pseudoannulata | reverse complement strand
TTTTATTTCTTCTAAAATCAATTTATTATTTTATAATTAATAGTTTTTAATTAATCCGTTTATAATTAATCAGTTTTTTTATATTTCTTTTCCGTTTTTCTCTAACGTTTAAATTTCTTACCATCAATAATTTAAAAATAATGTAATCTTCAATAATAAGCAAAACAGATATTTTATATAAACCTGCCTTAATTTTTTTATGCACACATACATATTTTTAGATAACAAAAGTATAATAAATGAAACTTATGATAATTATTTAGTTTTTAGTTAGTCGTTTTGAGTTAACAAAATTGGCTTTTAGTGAGTTACATATATGACAGATAGTTATTACTTTTTATAGTACGCAGAACCTTCAAAACTTTTATATCGTGATTAAGGTGAATATTTTCGGATTTGTTTAAGCCGGCTTAGTTTATACGGTTATTGCTATTTTTATTTAACAATCTAGAGCAGTATGTCCCTATAAATTTTATATGCGACATTTCAGCCGCTCTAGTTTTCCGTATAAATTTTATTGACCTTATATAACTTGATACCTGATTAGATAGGCAAGCAGTAGCCTGTCATTTCTAGCTTTAAATGTCATTTCTCACATTACCCCATTATATAAAATAAATCACTTTCTTTTGGCGCCATCGTTCGCAATCTAGCAGTGAAATCTATTCCAAGACAATTGATGGCCACGTGTTCATTTCACCCGCCTCAAACTTTATGAACCGGACCAAAAGACATATGGGAAGACATCAACCAAATATTTTAGTGCTTCTCTTTGAAATTGACGTGGGTTATTACTTCACGAACGCGATATATATCCTGGCAGAACCGATACTTGTTAACTTTGACACGAAATTACGGAGGAAGAATTTATATACCAAAGTATTATACCACGTAGGCATATACCAAATAGTAGCATTGTCCACTGGTGATAAAACAGAACCTACGAGCTTAGCAAACCAATAATGGTTTTCGTTTCTTCTTTATTTTAGCTAAGATTTCCTATTCTTTCTCCAAACCTTTTCAACTGACTGTTGCTGTCCTTTCCAACGTATTTTTTGTTTTCCTTCTAGTTCAATCAGTGAAACAAAGTTTCATTGTTACTTTGAGGTGGGTGGGAAAAAAAAGCGAAAATGTTGATATTTCTCTTTTTTATCCTGTTATACTTCTTTCTTCGTTTCTAGATCTCATGCAATGACTTCTGGAGAATTGCGTCTCTCCAAGGGCTTAGTTCTACGAATTAAGAGCATTTTGTGGCAAAAGAGATGATTGGTGACCGCTAGCGATATCAGATATTTCTAATTTTTTCTGAAAATTGATCAATTTGTTAGTAGCGCTTTATAAATGTTGACCAAAACGAAGTTTTCGGAAACTTTGTTACTAAACTAAAATCCAAGCTTCTAAACGTAGATATTTTTAAATATTTTTTTAACTTTTAATATAATTTTATAAAATATTTTAAATCCACACTTTAAATACAATAAAAAATTTAGTATTAATATAGGAAAATACGATCTTTAAAATAATGTGTGAAAAAGTTTCATCTATTTCCACTTTAAATTTGACTGAAAGCATTTAAATAATTCCATGTACTACTGAATAAAATATTATTCTCTTCCAATGTTGTTATGACATCTCTAAATGTAGGATTAATAATCATTTCTTTAATTAAATCTAGATTATTTGGTCCTAAAACTAGTTTTGTCAAAATAATCTGCGGTTTTTCCTTCTTAAGTCTTTAAAACAATAACTTTAAAAAAATTTCAAAGAGATCAGGGAATAAACAAGTAAAACGATTAAAGTGTTAAATGTTGGATTGCTTTTATATAGACAAATTTTATATAATACTAACTTGCCTTGACCGCAAGGTTGCTTAGCAAGTTTTGAGGTATATGTCAATACAAACAATTATTCATATTAATTATCCTTAAATTTACCAAAACAATCAGTGCTTTTGCTGGCTGTTATAAACTAATTATTTGGAATGTAATAATAACTCCAACACTTTTTCTTCATCTATAATTACAATGATCAGGAATATGTTCTTTGTGCACAAAGAATTAGACTAAAAGAGTTAACATTTAATTGGTTTTCAATTAATATGTCATTTAATTATGTACCTATAAATATGATATATGATTTAGTTACTTCCTTAGAATTATTCAAATCCCAGGATACTTTCATGGCCCCAAACTCCTGGCACCTTTCTAGGAAGTCCAAACAGATTGACACAAGCAGTAGAATAGTATTTAGATAACGCCATAACTAAAATAAAGCTGAACTATTTGAAATAAAATTTACTGAAAGGATTTGGAATAATGCTATAGAAATAAAAATTATTGGGAATTCTAATTAGAAAAATACACGTAATCAAGTATGTTTTTTATTTTAAAATCTTTATTAAAATATTATACAAGAAACATTAACTAATCGAGGATTTTGGGAATAATCGAATGCAATAAATATCAATTTGTATTTGATGAAAATTTATAAGAACTGATTGACTAATTTATAAAATATAAACTTCATATTTTCTGTATCGTGTATTAATCTGTATGAATATACTCGGATGGTTATCGTATCTTTAGGAATAGTTGTGAAAGTTAGCATTTTATAACATAAGGAAATTCTGTGATATCAAACCAACTATGAATAACCTATCAATGAAGACATAAATGACATTTTAGTGCATTCTTAAGGCGTTGTACAGTTATTGCTAAAAATAAATTTTATATTCCTAAAATATATATTATTCTATTAAAAATTTATAATTCTCTGCAAAAATTCTCATTATATATATTTTGAATATATTCTACGAATAATGTAAAAAATAAAGTTTATGAGATTTAAAATATACTTTTTTATTAAATTATTACAATTATTAAAAAATAATTTTTTAATAACCCTCTGCTTAAAAAATATGCTTATTAAAATTAAGAAACGTTTCTACTGATTTACTGAGTTCATATAGTAGAAGCTTAATTTTATTAGGTGATTTAGCTTTGTGTACGGAGAAAATCACTCTAGTTCGGTGTTGTTTGATTACACATTATCACGGATCATCACCCTCGGCTAAATCATGGTACTTTCACCCTCAATCGATTTTCAATAGCCACATATCACATACTTAACTATAGAAGCAATCAAAAATCCCGGGAAAACCATTTTTCAACCTCCAAACCGCTGATTGTGTAAGAAATTCTAGTGTATACTTTCTTAAAAAATGGAAAAGAAAAATTAGGACAAAGGGGAGAAAGATTAGATATCAAGATATCCGACAAGGAAACAAATGATGTGAAAAAAAATAAGAAAATATTACCAAGATCTTTCTATGACACTTGTAACCTGTAATTTTCTCTTATCTGTAGATGATTTATAAGAGCCCAACAGAAACTCTATCTTCATTATTTTTGCAATGATTTGAACTAATTAACGGCTTACCCCATTTTAAAACACCATAAATGACAATAGAAATTTAATCCAAATCAGAAAAGCGAAAGATTTATGTGGTAAAAACATTGAACAATATTCAAGTAAACGATACTTCTTGATGTGAGAAGACACTTGATGCATTTTAATTTGTCATGAAATCATAATATTTCTGAAAATAAATCAAGGTAACACGCAGAAAGCTTTTTGAGTAATCGCAATTTCGGGTGTTACTCTTATTTAAAATTAGTTAAAATTAAATATGTTTGTATCAAAAATTATATTTTGACTACTATTTTAAGAATAAGTTAGCTGATCATTTTCTAAAGTAGCATAATTTAGTATAGCTTCTCTTATTAGAAATCCACTAGATATATTTATAATACCAGTAATTTTACATATGTATCGACAATATGTAAATTTGTTTACCACTGAGATGAATAAACTTTGAATTTATATATATCATTTGAATAGTCATAATTTTCTACCTATGTAATACAAAAATAATTAATAATTTTAGAGTCAATACAATACTTCAATGTTCACTAGAATTAAAAGTATGTATTAAATGACTGAATTCGACTTTCAAGGATTTTCTTAATTCGTCTGAAGACTTTATGTTGATTTGTTAATTTATGTTGTATGAAATAGTAACGGGAAAAATTTCTTTTGCTACATTTTGAAGGATATATGGTTTTTGTTAAATGCTATATCTGAAAGCTGATAAAAGGTCACTGAGAAGCTTGTAAAGAAATAGACAAATATTTAAAAACTGCAGTCACGTTTAATTAAGTATTACAGCTCTAAAAAGGATGTAGTTAAAATTATATAAAATATACTTCTTATTTTAGTTTAGTCTGTACCTTGTATGCATTGTTCGAGTACCATTTATTTCCATATACCTTGCAAACAATAAAAATACTTTTTTCATGTATGTACAGATTAAGAACCTTTCAACATTTGTTTTGAATGTTTGCTTCTAACAATAAATAGAATCCTGACTCTGGAACTTTATAATAAGTACCAATTTAATCGACATTAATAGAAGCTAAAATAACTGTTCTAGATATTTGTTCTATAATCAAATTCTCATTGAGTTACATATTTTCTTAAGATTTTAGTGTATTAAATATTGACATAATAGGTAAAATTGGTGGTACATAATGCTTGGCTTCGTATATCCATTATGTACTATGTGATACATAGTTAAAGTAGTTACACTTAAAACAGAATTATTATATACATAATTTAATTTTAAAACTTTTAACTATTGAATATCCTAATTCATAGTTACATTTTTATGATTTATAAGTGGCCGTATATGACTAAGCCTAATTCAAAACGCTATGTAAAGGGATTAATTATATTTAGAAAAATAAATATGCCTTTTAAAATATTCCTTTTTAGAGTAATATTTAAAGATGTTTTAAATTCATTATTAGACACCATACTTTGATCAGGTTTATGTATTTACGTATAAGTAGTATTCTTACGTATTTTACTTACGTACTTTACGTATTCTTACGTATAAGTAGAATTTCTTTTACTCTTTTTTATATAAAAATTTTACTAACTAATTTCATTTTCACAGACTTTAAGTAATCACTTTCGTTTATCTTTTAACTTAATGTGGCCTGATATTTTTTTTCAAAAACTCATTTTCAGTTATACTTTTGAGCAAATATTTTTTTCTAATGCATAGAAGCCGTACAGTATTTTGGAGCCGCCTTACCGCTTTAAAACATTTATGGATCTTTATCCTTTAAATCATATACTAAGTCCAGTAAAAACATATTAAATGGAAGAAAAACACCAGTGTTTCTCCCTTTGTATGTCAAAGAACATCTACGATCGTAAGAAATCTCCAATCGTTTATCTATTCCAAACTGAGGGGAAAAATCGTCCATGACTCTTTCCAAAATAAGTCTTCAGAGAGAAAGAATATAAGGCTTAACCCCATCCAAGTTCCCCGTTTCCTCTATAAAGAGGTGGTGATGTCAAAGAAAAGAGTACCATTCGAAAAGACAAATTAGAAATGGGCTCTATGTTCCTCGAACGCTATGGTGTAACATTGATTCTTCTGATGGCTCCTGTATGTTGCCTTGTAGGCGGAACATTTGGCTGATTGAGGATAGGCATAGAGGACTCGCTGGCTCCAATAGCTGTATTATTTATAGAATGGCAGTGCTTGTATATTATTCTTACGGGGTTATATATTTTTTGTACGAATTTCACAGCAGTTCCCGTCATTTTGTTTTCGCCCTCAAATGTGTTTTAGCGATTTGAGTGTCGGGTTTCAGATTGTTACATTTGGTTGAGAACTTTGGATATATCGCTGAATTACATTTCAGAAACGGCTCCATTAGATTAAATTTTTCTTGGAAGTTTATTTTTTACCAAACAAAGCGTAGGTACAGAAATATTATGTATTTTTTTCTGTAATAGGAGTTATTTGTACTTAAAGTATTATTTTGTATAAGTATGAATATAAATGTGTAACGTTAAGTTAAGGTATATTGCATATTTATATGTAAGTCTTTTGATTGAAAATATTCCAATAAAAAAAAAGAAAAACAGGTCCTCAAATAATTAAAAGTTAATAAATTTTAAAACATAATAAAATTTTGAGACACGGGTTCATTATAAAGGTTGTTATTATGTAGAAATTTTTTTTTTACATAAATTTTCATGAATACACATTTATGTTATTTTATCGCCTTAGCTAAAAAATATTGATATCCTGTAACATAGTTCGAGCTACTTTAACTACATTATTAATCATAAATAGTAGCTAAAGGGCTTAAATTATTAATATTTAAAATGAAGTGTAATTACGTATAAGATTAATTTTTAGATCTGAAAAGTAGAAAGTAGGGTTATAAGCTTGATTTATATGCATTACTAATTTTTAGAGTAAAATTAGTAAATCAAAGTTTATGCATATTTTCTAATGTTTAATATAAGTGTAATAAAATTATAAAATATATAATCATAAAAAATAAAATTTTCCAATTTACAAAACGTTTAAATGATTATCTTCATTCATTATTTTATAATTTAAAATAAATGAGTGCGGCAGTGAAATTATCAAAATGTTTTTATAAATTATTTTCCTAAAAGTATTTTACAACGTATTGTGTTAAAAAAATTCAATATGTATGAAATTTTCTTTAAAGAAAAACGTAATAGCAAATGTTATATTGAACCTATATCACATCCAGTTTAAAAATAAATAAGATTAATTATATTTTTAGAAATGCCGTGTTTATACAAGATTTTGCTATAAACAAATACCATTTTTATTTTATAGCAAGAAACTAAATTTCTATGGTTTAAAGACCTGTGTTTAGCACACACAAACTTCATTGTCTTGCGAAATTTTAGCCAAATGAATTTTTACTCGTGCGTATAGGATAAACTCTAACAGTTTTAAAAATAATAGCCTTGAAACTTTGCTCCTACTTAATCAATTAATGAAACAATGACTCTTTAATGTTGATAAATGATGATTACATTCTGCCTTAAACTCATAGCATTGAATAATATATAAGTTATTTAATCCTGGTTGTATGGTAGGCATATATTATACAAATTAAAAACTTCAAATTATATTGCAGTGAAAAGTTATGAAATATTTAGGATAGATTCTTTACAATAGTTACAATAGTTCTTTACAATAGTTTACAGATATGAAATTTTAATGTAGATATTTCTAGCACCAATTCTATTTAAAAGGCAATTGCAATATTATAAAAATTTTTTCAATATATTTTAACTGTCATTGTTGAAAACTAATGTAAATATTTGATCTTAATTTCATAATGTATTCTGATCGATAGCCATTTTGAACTGAAACGATTGTTTTAACATTAATGATATATGGAATTAAAACTAGTTAAAATTTAGATGAACATAGCTTATATTATATACATATATATGTATACATACATATATATACACATATATATACATATATATGTATATATAATTACATATATATATACACATATACATACACACACACACACACACACATATATATATTATATATATATATATATATATATATATATATATATATATATATATATATATATATATATACATATAAATATAAATATAAAAGAATAATCAAACATAAAGCCAATGGAATACAGTAGACTAAAAAAGGAAAAATAATAATTAATAGAAAAGATGTTGCCAATGACCGTGAGGAGTTGTGACCTCACACTCCATTTAAATTAGTTTCATGTTGCAACAACAAATAAATACACACATATATATACATGCATACATACATAACCAGAAACTTCAAGTATATAAAGAATATCTTAAGCATTCTGACTGGTAAATGATATAGCTATAAAGCATTTTCCCTTAATGCGTCTTGGGTATGGACTTAGGGTATTTTAAATAACTGGAAAAAATACTGTACGTGTTTAATGTAGAGGCAAGAAAAGAAAGAAAATTGAGTTTAAATCACTGAAGTGACAAATACAATCGGTATTTCAGAAATGATTAAGAAACATTTAATACCTTTCTACATTAGAAGCAGCGAATCTATGTGCTTTCTCCCTCCTCTTCTAATTTAGTTGTACACTAAATAATGCTTATGCGTAGATTGAAAGAGAAATACACCCTCGAGTCTTATTCTGTTTTTTTCTTGTAATTACATAGAAACACCCTATCTCTCAGACGTATAAATAAAAACAAATGAATTGCTTTTATAAGTTATGGAAATGATCAAAAAGATAATAATAATGAAAGTTAAAAGCATGGAAGACTATAAATGTGTAAAAAGAAAATGAGAGAATCGGTGAAGGAATAAAATTCATAAAAAATGCAACATCATCATTACTTTTAAATTACACGACTTTTCGATTAATTCGTTCACTCAAGTTGTACAAAATAAATGATGCGTTTTTTTACTTCACTCAAGAAGGCTTCTTTCGAGATGTCTTTAATTTTTATTGAATTACTGTATGCAAAATATGCAAACAGATATTTTTATTCAGTGTATTTTAAAATGACGTTGTGGGCAACACTTGCTTGTTCAAGAAATATTATATTTTGGAGAAAAAAGTATATCACTGATAATACTGTTTTTTATTGACGGGTTTAAAACCCATCAATAATTAAAAAAATTAATTGTAATTATTATTAATTTTATTAACAATAATTCCCTGAAATTATTATTAATTAAATTAATAATAATTCCCTGAAATTTCTATGGATATTTTCGTAACTATTGGTTATTTAGTCTAGACTGAATTTTATGTGTCTTGACCTACTTTGAACCTTGTTTTAGCTATTAGGGTAAATTTTGTACTTCTCTTTGCTCTCAGGTTTGTAACAAATCGTTCAAAGAATGTTCCATTCTTATTTTTCAGACAAAAATTTGCTATTAATGAAACTTTATTCACAAAAAAAGTAATTTTAAACTGCCAAAAGAAAAGAAACCTAAACGGTAAGAACAAACTTTATAGCAGTATATACTACAGATTTCGACGTTATAAAATAAAATCTATGTTCTAAGTAGGAATTGAGAAAATTAGACATATTAAGGACTGCAAGCAAACATAATAGTTGGTGTTTATTTTATTTCATGAGGTAGGAAGTCATGTACCATCCTGAAAGGGGATTTTTTGCAATTTTTATGTAATTATAAAATATAATTTACTTAATCATTAAATGCAGAATTCAAATTTTAAAATTATACTAGAAATACACTTTTAGTAACTTTTAGTTAGTTCGTATATATTAACTAAATACTGATATATGATTTTCGAAAATTTTGTGTTCGGAAGTAATTGTGAGATGTGATACCACTCCGAGGAAATATCATATTAAATATTTTGACAAAATTATAACTCTAGAATTATGCTAGCATATAGAAATTGTACTTATGATATTCATAAGAATTTTGTTAATTTTCAACTTACATTTTATACCCTATATAATACAATGAAATTCTTCCATATTTAAATAATATATGAAATGTAATAAAAATTTCAAAATAAAATGATCTACAATGTTTAACAATGACTAACAATGTTTAATACTTAATTTGTAAGTGCTATTATTTTTTAAGACATGCGTTAGGAGAGGAAGTCTTTTATGAGAGACTTATCCATCTAAGAATAACAATCATTCTATCATGAGACGTCATCAAGCTGTCCTCAATTACCAAATGAAATTATGCTGTACCAAATTATTCAAGGCGCTAAATGTATACAAGATCAGAAAATGCTTTTAAAGCCTCTTGAGGTTACATACTTCTTTGCTCTCGCGAAGACGTGATATTTTAACATTGAAGCAATATAACAAACTGGAATTATTCATTTTACAATTGCTTTTTGAGTTAACTTTTTAAATGTATTATATATTTATTGATTTACAGTTGAACTTATATACCCATGATTGTATTCTAAACCTATAGTTATGCTTCAGTAAGATATTATTTATTTAAGACTAAAAGTTACTTCTTTGCAGCGATTTCGATAGATTATGAGCACCAAATAAATTACAACTTTGATTTCAAATATTTTATTTCATTTTGTATCTTTATTCTTAGCTTATACGGCAGAAACATTTTCTACTAATTCATTATCTCTGTCTGCTAGATGACAGAATAATTGTTTAAAATAATCTCAAAATCTCTTAAGTCAGCAGCATTTCGTTTGATAATAAATGAGCTTCAATAGACTATCCTTCTCGAAGTCCTAATGATCAAGTTCTGTAATTATAGAGCATTGGGCACACGAACGCTGTTCGGCAAAGGGGAACCCCCAGACATCATTGACAAAGGGAGATGGTGCAGACGTGGCAATGGATATCGTCAAGTAGCCGTTAATGAGCTAGTCGATAGGCTGAGTCTGTGATTGATTTGTTCATGGACGACAAAGTTTCATACGTATCAGTGTTCGTGGTATTTACGAAGGCGGGAGTGGTTCTGAAGTACAGATTTAATGTTCAGGTCTTACAAAAGATATACTTGTGGCTAAGCGGTAACTCGTTAGTCCACGGATTTAAGCTAGTATACATTTAAAACTTTACAAACAGTTTGCGTTCAAAGATTTTGCAACTCAAATGAACTATTCTAAAACGACATTTTAGTCCTGTATTGATTAATGTGATATAATGTTGACAATTTATATATTTTAAATAATGCTTATTCTTTTCATTTCATTTAAATTCTGCATAAGATAATATTATAAAGGATAAAAATATTTGCTATGGACTATCGTGTATTCTCTAAAGTATTTGTGTACTTCTAAGGAAGGAAACTCTGATAAAAATAAGGTAGTCGGGAATGTTAGGAAAAGAAAAACTTAGCTTGTTTAGTATTTTCCAGATATACCCGTATGAAAATCTCTGAAAGTATATTGAATGCATATATTTTTTGGTTCATTTTTACGTTTGAATGGGTTTTTCATTCTTGAAATAAGAATAATACCGCAAAAAATGGAACTGCTGTTTTCTACTCAATAGAGAGACATATATTATTTTTTATTCAATAGATGAAATCTAAAGATAAATTTCTAAATGTTGAAAAATTACCAAATGCTTAATTAAAAAGATTTTTTATGAAAATTATTTAATTATAAGCAACATTACAAGGTTTCAATGTGTAAAAAATATTCAACATTTTTTATGTAAGTAAAAGTAAAAACACTATTATATGCAAATTTGTATAATTAATATGAATAATTTAGTATCATTTTTGAAAGAAGTCGATAAAAGTATAATATATTTTAAATTTTTTATTACTGGAATTTTCCAATTAATCTAGAAAATCTGAGTTTTACTTAATACTTAAAGGAAATGAATTAGATTTATCGAATTCTTCTGCATTTTTCTTTTTATGATTGGACTTTTATAAACTAGTTTTGAGTCACGTTACTAGAATCCGGATTTGAATGTTCAATAGATTAAATATTTAAAAATCAATGAATAATTAAATAATTCTTTATTACTTTTTGTGTATTTTTAGTATTATTCCGTGAAAACATTAACTTCTTCTGCATAATTTAAAATCATTGTTTGAACATTCTTTTAGTTACGCGTGCATTATGGAAATCCCTCCCCTTTTAAAGCTGAATTACGGTTTTCTAAGTCTTGACTCTAAAACTGATATCAGAATATTGTCAAATTTTAGAAAGAATACTGCGATAACAAAAATTAAGCTTTAAAAGTGATTCATCTTGCTTTTAAGTACACCTTTACTGATAAGTGCTTCTCTTTTTTTCGAATCACCACCCATTCATTTTCTTAAAGTATATCCCTCTCGGACACTGACATCTCTTTATGGTAGGGTAGAGGTGCATTGTAAACCGGAACATTTTCTTATGCAGAGCGCCTTGGAGACTGTTAAGTTTATTTATATCTTAGAGGAAGAAGAGTCAATTTTATTGCTTTTTTATGGCTGTATATTCTTTTGTATTTCGTTTCTTTGATTTTAAATAAAGGATTGGCGTAAAATATTTTGGCAGGTCAATGGTAAATTCAAGGCTTTTCTTATGTTTTTTTCCTTTTTAAATTCGGAGTAGGAACAAAAGATAAGGCTTAAATAAACGAAAATTTATGATTCCAATTGCAACATTTCCGTTAAAAATGAATTAACTGTCAAAACTCAAATTTATTGTATAAGAAGTAATGGTAAGAAACTCTAAATAAAATTATACTTTCAATAGATAGGTATTCTGATATTTTTTCTCAGTTAAACTAGTGTAATACATTTTTGCATTGTACTAGTAATGGAAACTAAAAGAAAATAAACTGCAAATATAAAAAAATCAAACACTCTAAGATATGGTACACATAAATTATATAAAAATCATAAATTATATTATAAATCAACTGATTATCGTCCGAATCCATTAAATAGCATTCTTTGTAATAATATTTGCCTTATAAGTTCAATTAAAAACACACATTTCTCAGGTATTGTTTAGTAAGTTAGAAACATTTTCTGCTGGAAGCTTTAAATTTCCTTTCTTTTACAGTGCTTACTTTTATTTAAACACAGGCTTGTTTGCTTCAAAACACTTAAAAGTATTTTACACAAATGTGTTGTGTTCCTTCATCAGAAGCCTAGCATTAAGATGTAGCAAAGCATTAAGACATTGTTCGTTTGAGGTTTAATGTTTCGTTGAAGTATTCAGATTCTGTAAAAGTTTTAAGTCTTAGATTCTACTTTAAGAGGAGAGTAAAACACGCTTTAGATTAATGTAATAGAGTATACATTTCAGCGGATTCAGGCAATTTCTTTAAGGTAAATTAAGTGTTATTTGACTATGAACTGTAGTAATAGAAAAGTTCAGCATTTTCTATTTTAAACAAAAGGCCTCACAGAATAAAGTAAGGGAAAATATTTTTAAATGATTAAGAATAAATTAGAAACATATCTTTTATATATAAGATAAAGAACCCACAAATTTAACGTTACGTGTTACGTTAAATGAAATATGCAACGTAAAAGTTCATATACACTTGGAGTACAGCATTTATTTGAATTAACAATGACTAAGAAAAATATTTACTTCCAAAAATATCTAAGGTTTTTAACTTTTTAAAATTTATACTAACGTTAAGTTTAGAAATTTAATATACTACTTTTTCAAAGCTATGATATATATTATTTAAAGGGCTGTTTTCTGAATATTCATTGAAGTACAAAAGATTATTAGATAAAATTGAATTACGAGGTATTAGGATAATAATTTTAAAACTGATTAATAATATCCATTTTATACATCTGTGTTCACTTTTATTAACGAATAATATACTGAATTTTATATTTCTCTTTTCACTATGAAACGTTTTACTTTTGAACTTTTTCTGTGCTTGCATAAAAATGAAACTTTAATCAATATACTATCTGGAATTTAATCTGAATCTGGAAATTACTTCCATCCTAGCAAATTTTCTGCAAAAAGTATAGAAACACTGTTTCGAGAGCTAAAAATAAATGAAAATAATTAAAATACTTGTTAATAACTCGCTATCAATTAACTAAATAACGGATTATATTATTAGAAAAGTCATTAGTTTACGGTCGAAAAGCCTTAATAATTAAAATTTAAGTGTCATTACTATAGATTAAATTAACATCGCTTAATTAATGACACAAATGACTTCAATTATCTCCTTTATGGTGATGGTTTTTAAAGAATACTCATTGATTCGCTTAACAATCTTTTACATTTGTATGACGCTTACATTATCGGACGAAAAAAATATAAATTGTCTTATCGGTATAGAGGCTAATTATTCCCATTTTAAAATAAGATATAGATGATGTTTACTATGCTATTTATAGCTGTAAATAGTATGTGTTTATTGTTATAAATTCATATATATACATATAGCATGTAAAATATTAAACGTTTAACCTAAACGCATCTTAATAATTTTTGGACAATTTTAACTCCATTAACTTTAAGACGAAAAGACGTCATTTTTAGACTGCAAAACATCCTTTTAACCAATAGTAAAATCTTAACTTCTAATTTTTGCTCCTTTCTTCATTTCGAATCTCACAAATTCCATGGCCCAATTCGGGTTCGGAGAGCTGATTTTGAAATATTGAATAATCGTTTCGTCTGCTAACAAACCACAGCAATGCTGAATTAACTATATTTCTGGGAATATATGCCTCGATTGAGGGATTCAAGTTCTCATGAGATTTGTGTCAACCGACTTAACTGGTAAACGTTTGTTGCATATCTGCTCTATTTAAAAAAGTTTCAACGTTGTTTACTAAATTCTTGGATTTTAAATTGTAAAATTGAATGTTTTTTCTGAATTTTATCATTATTAGAATAACGATTTAAAATACTCGGTTCATCGACTGCATTATCTTCTTTGAGCCTAGCCGCAGCAAAAAACCTCTGCGCTAGTTCCTTTTAATTTTCAGGTAATTTTGGAGGGTAAATGAAACTTTGGGTGTCCGCCGACGGTTTATGCATGCGGAGATCTAATTCCGTAGTGTAATACATACACAGACATATATACTCATGTATATGTGTAATAAAAAGAAAATTTATTCAAGTAAATGATTAAATAACTTTCTCTAATTTCAATTATAAATTTAATGAAAAAAGGGAGGTAATCAAAGAGCACGATTACTTCCCTAATTTCTCAAGTCAATAAAAATTCTTCACTTGCTGTTCTTACTCTTTTACCATGAAGGTCTCATAAAATCTCATATATTTGTACAGACTTTAAACTCTTTTTTAGCTGCTTTTCCTGATTATGAACAATTCTATCTCCCAAACGTGTGAAATAAGATAACTTATAAATGAAAAGTATGATCAGTAGCTTGGGAGCTATAAGTTTTCTGGCATTTAGCGGCATATTTTAGGCCTATGGCAGTTTCTGTCCAAGTTGAGATAATAATCAAATTATTTGCTAATTTAGAGGATTTCTTGTCACAAATATTTGTAGAAATTCGGTGTGAATGCTACAAAATCATAAGTACGTGCGTATTAAATTACCGAGCATGCCTCTGCAAAGCAAATCAGAGTCTAATCTTAGATTGTCATATATATATTATGGAACTTTGACTAAATA
>CM063502.1:116163196-116190696 GCA_032207245.1 Pardosa pseudoannulata | reverse complement strand
CAAGAGGCAATGTATGTATACATTTGTATTTATGATTATTTTAAAGTGGAATGACAGATTTTTATCGTAACAAAAAAATATTCTACTGTAAGAGTCATTGTTGAATTGTTAGAAGCATTATGGCCTATTCTTTTGCTACACGAGGGTAAATAAAAAGGTAGGTTTTCGTCTTATTTGCCCTCGTGTAGAAAAAGAATAACTTACTGAGTAACCATATCTACTAACCTCCATGTCAATAATGGGATTCTGACACCAAAAAGAAACAGACTATTTGATGATCTGCAAAATTCATTGTTTTATTAAAGTAGATGTATAGTGGGAAATATATAATTCCTCTCTACAATTTCTTCATTTAAAGACGGTTATGTGAGAAGGGATGTTAAAAAGCGTGGTGTTAGATCCGAATGACGTAAAATATGAAATTATTATTTTATTAGACATTCTTATATAAAGATAAAAGTATATCGGTCAATGCATAATTCACCTCTCATTCCTTTCTTATAACCAAGTCAAAAATATTCTGTGTTATTTCTTCCAGTCAAGCGAAAAAAATATTGCTTCGCATTCATTTATATTCTTTTATGTGTCAGTATTTCGTTCTTTATACAGCCTTAAGTTTCTAAACAATCCCATGTTTGTTTCTGATTCTCTGAAGCTATTGATGGTCAGTCCTGTACCAAAGAATTGGTTAATGAATACTGACAGAAATAAATTCATTTATGTGTCTTTCCTAACGTTACAAGGAAAGGAACGAAAATTCTTTCCATTATATTTGAATGAAAGTTAATATTATGTATACTGTAAGAGATTTTGAATTAATGTAGCTTTAACTATATTATGTTATACATATTTGTGTTTAACTTTTGATTATTGTAATACTCTATTAGAGGGAAAAAACGTAAATTTTGCATTTTGTTGTACAGCAATGATGACGAACTATGTCCCCCAATATTATACATTTATACAAAACATTGATCATTATAGTTAAATAAAAGTGAATCTTTTACACACACACACACACACACACACACACACACACACACACATATATATATATATATATATATATATATATATATATATATATATATATATATATATATATATCATAGGGGGTTTTGTATAAAAGTAGATTTAACTGTATAATTTGTTATATGTTTCTTTTTAACTGTTTTGATTGTGATATTTCACTACAATAAAAGTGTTCTAAAAGTATTATTTGGTTGTATAACAATTGTAAAGAAAAATATCTGCAAATATGTGGTATTTATACAAAACTGAGGCCACTCATATATTTTTATTCCATACTATAATTTATCAATCGAATCTTTTTCTTTGTTCCAACTCATGCATGTAAAATGAAACTTATGCTTAAAATAAATATGAATGACAATATAAAAGCATATATTTATATTTTGTATATAAAAAATTAAAAAATTTTGCTGATTTATAAATAATGTTAATATTTTATTCATCAAAAAATGCATTTAATTATGCATGTAAAATTAAAATAAATGTAAAATAATTTACAGATTAAAATGAATTTTTTACTTTAAAATACAGGAATTTCTTTTCTAACGATTTTTTTTACATTTTTCTTTGATAATTTATCAATATAGTATCAATATTGGGAATTTTCAACTGGATACCAAAATATTTTCAAAACGTATGCACTAAATGTCTTTCTTCACAAATCTTTCCCCAAAGTTATGGAGTTAGAAAATATTTATCTGTTAAACATTGAATATCTCTATAAATTCTTACTTCACCATCATTTCCAAACCTATCGGTTGAAATAAATAGTGTGATACCATGCCATAAGACAACAGAGCTTTTTCTAACTGAACTAGATTTTGAAAATAACTTGATTTTACTTTTGAATTTCGAATTACGTAATTAGACTAATCTCTCTCTCTCTCTCTCTCTCTATCTATCTATCTATCTATCTATCTATATATATATATATATATATATATATATATATATATATATATATATATATATATATATATATATATATATATATATATATATATATATATATATAATGCATATCAATACGTGTCTTGATTAAGAGTCCACAAGCAAGATATATTGTATTATTTTTCTTTCAGAACAAACAAACTTAAAACATTATGTACACTCAAATTTTCATTAAAAATATCGTTTTTTAGCATGTAAAAGTTACTGTTTTATTACCCCTATATCGAATTTTGCAACACTGAAGCACAGTCCAGTGTCTTTTTTCCTGGCAACGCCGGGGACTAGAGTGTAAAACAAATTTAAGGCAAAAATTGCAATATTTTTGAATGCAAGTCCTTTAAATATGTGTCTTTAATATCTAGAATATTGAAATGAACACTTTAATTGATGCTTAACATTGATTTTACTTAATATAACTGAGTAACACACAAATTCAGTGAGGTAAAATTATCAGATATTATTTTATTTTAGCCATATTTTTACAAACATAGTATATTTTCTTTTAAAACACAATTAAAATTTTTCCTTATGGTGTATATATATATATATATATATATATATATTTATATATATATATATATATATATATATATTATATATATATATATATATATATATATATATATATATATATATATATATATATATATATATATATATATATATATATATATATATATATATATATATATATATATATATATATATATATATATATATATATATATATATATATATATATATATATATATATATATATATATATATATATATATATATAAATCGAGAAAAAACTAGCTGAATTTTTAAACCCGAGATGAGATATTTTACGAGTTGTAGCAGTTATTGTTTTAATAATATTAACTTAAAGTAATTTTACTTGAAGAAGAAATAGAAATAGTACTATATCTAATATAGTGTAAAACACATTTATTTGAAAAATAATTATGACATCCTCATCTGTAAAATACCGTTTTAAAAGTAAATCTTTAAATGCCTAAGGAATCAATAAATATATATATTAACGATTTTTAGAATTCTTAAATTTTTTTACTTAGAGTAATATATGCAACCAATAGTTGGAAAATATCTAAGATATTTCGCTTTGGCGATATTATTAGGAGCAGGAATTCTTTTCTTAGGAAGAACTAGCCAGTACTTTTTTTTCGATCATATTGTGTTCTCTAGAAATTAGTTTCATCCAGAGATAACAGAAACACAATGAAAATCCAATGACTCGAGGCTGTCATTTCAACTTACTTGCACAATTGAATAGATTCTCAAATGCCGCGTGACAAATTGTGACACGTGACAAATGGATGAAAAGAAAAGAAAAGAATTTAATATTGTAAGTATTTAATACTGTATCCGTTTATATGTGTGTGCGTATATATATACGAATATATATTATATATACTTGAATATACGTGAATTTATATATTATATAATCATATATCTATTATCTAACTCTGTATCTCTCTCTTTCTCTTTCTATATATATATATATATATATATATATATATATATATATATATATATATATATATATATATATATATATATTATATATATATATATATATTCATATATATATATACATACATATATATATATATTCATATATATATATATATATATATATATATGTATATATGTATATATGTATGTATGTATGTATAAATGCATTCAAATGTATATGTATTTTTACATATATATGTGTGTGTATATGTAACTGTGCTGTATGTCTGCGTTTTAAGAATAAATTTTCTGCTACTTTCATGCTATTTGTTAGATAAACTATTTGTTTTATTTGCAGAGATTGAGGTATATTCATTTTCTTAAATTTTATCTGCATACATCATATTGACAAAACGAAATGTTTTATATCTAAAGTAACTTTTTTTCTTTCATATGTATGAAGCTTCTGGATGCCCGTTGCATGTTTAGAGATGAAAGTAAAAATATATATGATATCGAATATTCCTAGGTGTTTACTAACTTGATAAACCAAATCACCGATCGTTTAACGTCTTTTGTGATCCCACCTCCAAAAACATATTAATCTAATAATATGCATTAGCAATTCCAAAAAGAAAACTGGATTTTACGGTTGCATTTATAAATTTATTTTACTGAGGGATGAATAATTTAGAGCTTAAAAGTTTTGTCTTAGTTTAATACTGAATTAGACGGGTTTTAATCTCAGGTTGCTGAAGAATTGGTAAGTGCAAAAAATACTTCACATTTCTTCACTTGGTGAAATAATAAAAATTAATTTTTTGTTATTATTCGTATGACTGATAAAGTGCTTGGTGAAAAAATTTAAAGCTTAAAAATTTCGAATCTTGCTAATATTACAGGTTAGAAGGGGTTTAACCTGGGGTTGGTGTTGGTTCGTTAAATGCAAGAAATATTTTAAACTTCTTCACTTGGTCCACTGATAAAAACTAATCAATGGTAAAATATTCTTCTTATAAGTACCGATTTAAACAAGTCAAATTTAAAGAAAATTTCATTATTGAAGAGGTCATTTTGCACTCATTATACTATGAAGGAAGATTTCTAGATTTTTAATAATTCGTATAAAGTAATCTCATATGTGTTAAAACAGTCCCATATCAAAATAAATTTAGAATTTTATTTGCTGTTTATTGTATTATAACATACATAAGTTAATCACTATTTATTAGTTCTCAACTGCACATTACTTTAATATTATATCTTTGGAGTGAAAGACACGTTCTTGATGACAACTTTTGATTTCAATTATTGTAAATCCTTGACCGATGAAAGTCTACTTCTTTTATTTTTATAGAGGTAAGAATGAAAATAAGTTCCCTGCAATTAAAATTATCTTCCGTCATGCTTATTTGAATTTGCCAAGCTTAGTTCGGATTTGTCTATTCACAGAGTATTAGGAAAATTATCGTAAATCCTTGACCGATTAAAGTCTACTTCTTTTATTTTTATAGAGGTAATAATCAAAATAAGTTCACCTCAATTAAAAGTATCTTCTGTCATGCTTATCTGAATTTTCCAGGCTTAGTTCGGATTTGTCTATTCATAGCATATTAGGAAAAGCGTCATCCTTGATGTATACACAATAAATCTTTCCATTAAATATTATCGATGCAAACTGTACACGGTCTACAATCAAATCTTGGTTTATGTGGGGGAATCGTCGGTAGTTGGCTTTAAGATGGGATTAATCAGAGAAGGAGAAGCCTGCATTAACTTCCTATCTAGGAAATCCTTTTCTGCTATTGTCGCTCATTAAGACCGAGGACAGAGTAGATGTTACGTCAACTTCCTCCACTGTCTTAATGAGTTTCAGCAGTAACCATCAACCGGGGCTACAGGTCATTCAATAAAGTCTTGCCGAGAGAAGGTAATTATGCATGCAATTATTCAATTCGTTTCGAGTCTCGGCCTATTTAACATTTATACAATTCAAATGTATTGTTGGAAGTCATATATCTGTTTTGAAGGGAATATGAGTACTTCGATTTGTATGCCTCAACGTGGTTTTTTCTTACAGCCTTAGTAAAGAGCATCATTGTGTCTTCAAAAGATTTTTTAAGATAATCTTATGTTTTATTTTTTAAAGTCTCCCCTAATATTATAAAAGTAGGTAGAAATTAACCTAATATATAGCTCATCGATACATAAGATTTAAGCAATTCAAACGTATTGTTGTATATTACGTATATATTTTAAAAGGCAACAGTATTTCTATTTATATTCACCAAAGCTTGTTTTCAATATATGGTTCCGAAAGAGCATAATTGTTTCTGACCTTTAAAAATATGATGTTTACAAAATATATTCTGCAAAATATCACTGAGTCATATTCTATAACTTTCCTTTTTATAAAGCAATGAATAAGTAGATAAAAACTATCTTGAAGATAGGTTAATAGATATAGGCTGAAATAGTTACTATGATTTATTGTATCATTTCATAATGAGCTATAAGAAGTATATTTTTACTTAATTTGTTTTAGGTTTTTAAAACACTGTAAGATAAATAATACTATATGATGAACAAGATACCAAAAAATAATATGCTATATCATTTCAGTGTTATATTTTTTTTAATGTTCAAAAAATAAAATAGACAAATAAAATGTAATTCAACTATTTCTAACAATCTATATTTTATTTTGCATGGTTGAAATTCCATAGTTTATTTATGCATATTCAAAATTTTTCTGCAAATTAGCTTGTTTTTTAATGTTTAATATATACGTTAATAAAATTTAATACATGAATTTCGTTTATGATCAATATAATTATACTTAATTCTACTAAATATTGGTTTTAGTATATACAATATTACGAGTTTTATTAAAATGTATATTTTGCTGACTTAAAATCCAAGCATTGAAAATATGAGCATTAAAACGAAATATATTGTGAATCAATATCTTCTTATTGAGCGATATGTCACTGTTTGCTGTCGCTCTTGCCTTTGGATATTTTTATACGCAAGCAAAGATAAATTTATAGATAAATATTACAGTTAGCTTTTATTCTAGGAATAAAAACTATAGAAGAACTAGTATATAGACGAATATTATAAATCGCAGATGAATCAATAACTGACTATTATTGTGAGATTATTTGCATTTGAGTCTTAACAGAAAAACTACATTTGAAATTAAATAACCTGTTAACAATGCAATAGTACCTGTATAAAACATTTAAAGTAGATATGAAAACACTACCTTAAAAATGTGAGGAATATTTTTCTTACTTTAATAATAAATTCCGTAATGTAGTTTAATTTGAAAGCGGGGTAATCAGAACATACATTAAAATAGTTAATATTGTAGAAAATATTACTTTTTGATGGTAGAAAATGAGAAACAATTATCCCCACAAATTCAATAACTGCAGATTTTATGAGAAAATATTCGATACATTAACTCTTTAAAAGGGAAAATTGAGTCAATATTCTTATTTACTAACATATTAAAAATTAATTTTATTTAACTTCTGGCACATTGTCAAGAAATTAATTATTTGCATCTCATTGCAAAAGACATCGCTTTTTGTTAAGCCGCTTTCTGGAAAAATAGTCCGTGTGTATGGATTATTTAATTATGATCAGTATAATTTATATTTTCTAATAAAAAACTCAGTTGAAACATTCATATCGCATACTTTCAATCTTTTAATAAATAGTTCAATGAATGAATTAGTATTTAAAAATGAAGTAATAGAAAATTGTTATCGTTTTAACTTGAGTGATATTCAATCGTTTTTTATTAATTCTGCAGTCTAAAACCAAACAAGCTTGAAATTACAGCTTTATGAAATAGATTGTTTTTCATACATCTGGACAAATTAATATAAGTTCCCAATTAATATAAGAGGATAGCATTACCAGTTAGGACAATTTGTAAATTTTTCCTCATATTTTAAATGTTTCTGTTAACAACGCTCGGAAAATAGTGAAAAGAAATTAAAATTTCAATGTATTTGTTTTCTTTTATTTTAAGGTTAAATTATATTTTAATAGCATTTTCAAAAAATCTGTTTTAATCATTAGAGAAATTCGCGTATTATTTACTTTCATTTATTGTAATTAAACATATGCTTGATAAACTTTAAAATCCATACCTTTTAATCACAAGTTGTCCTTTCAATTAAAATGCTTTTGATTTGAGTACACTTGTAACTAAAAACAGTTGCTCATTAAACTTGTTAATAAAAATTTTGTAAATAATGATGGAAAGTGAGGAAACCACATTTTCTCCTATTTTTTTCAAATAAAATTATTTAAATTAACAGGTTTCCGTAATTACAAGTGAAAGCTTATTTCTTATTTCTTTTTGTTTGTGCTTTTATTATTTTTGCATAATAAAACTCAGTTTTTTTAGACTAGTATAGTTTTTTTGTTGATAATAATAAGTAATGTTTTTAATATTATGAGTTTTGTATATCAGAAGCGTTTACAACTATTTTATGTATCATTTTTTTACAAATATTTACCAATAACTGTTTATTTTTATTAATATATTCTTAGTAAAAATACAAAATATCATCTACATTTCTATATTAGTTTAATTTCAGAGTAGTGCGTAGTTTAAATTATTTTACTCAAGTGTTTTGCAAAATAATTGTATCTGTTATTAAAACTCCTTTGAAAAATATGAATCTCTATAAAACAATTTTTTCTAGTGCACTAAATTTTAAAAATTTTCCTACATCACTACTTCTAAAACATTTACTACAGCTACTGAAAACAGTTACATATGTGTGTAAAAAAATCTTAATATTTCTTAGAACCATGAGTATTACATTTAAATTTAATATAAAATTTGAGTTAAATAGATTTTTATTCAAAATTATCTTTTTTGTCATTTTGTAGATATGTTGTACATAAAACAAAAAAAATTATTAAATTATTAGTAGAAATACAAAATATCATATGCATTTCTATATTAGTTTAATTTCAGAGTAGTGCGTAATTAAAACTATTTACCCAAGTGTTTTGCAAAATAATAGCATTTGTTATTAAAACTAATTTAAAAAAATATGAATTTTTTTAAAACAATGATTTCTAGTGCAATAATTTTTAAAAGTGTTTTTACATCACTACTAGTAAAATATTTACTATAGCTGATGAAAAAGGTTACATATATGTGTAAAAAAAATTCAATTTTACTTAGAGCAATGAGTATTACTTATATTAACATCTTTTAAATTTAATATAAAATTTGAGTTATATAGATTTTTATTCAAAATTATCTTTTTTGTAACTTTGTAGATATGTTGTACATAAAATAAAAACTATTTTTTATGATTTATATAAATATTTAATTGATATCCATGGTATTACTTTAAATATATACATTTAATATAATTTGAAAGAACAGTAATTTTAATCGTACATTTTTGAAAGGAACGTTACTATTAACAGATATAAATACTCAGGTTTATAATTGAGGGCGATGCATTTTTTTATGCAAATGTTAATTCATACTCAAGCACTTCTAGCGAAGAGTGAATGACCGAATGAGTAGAGTAACGCTTCTGGGATTCAGATTTCGCGGATTCGAATCTCACTAGTTATGTTCGTATTGCTTTAGGATTTTTCTTATGCTCTTTTTGGCTCCCGTACCACTTGGTTGTACAGCATGGTTAATTGTACCCCTTTGTAAAAATGATTATATTTCGTGAAATTTGTTATTAAGAGTGATTTTATTTATTTGCATTATGAATTTTGTAGGCTGACTATGTATTCCCATGACATAATGACACAAATTACATTGAGACTGTTCGTATTGCTTTAGGATTTTTCTTATGCCTTTTTTGGCTCCCGTACCACTTTGTTGTACAGCATGGTTAATTGTACCACTTTGTAAAAATAATTATATTTCGTGAAATTTGTTATTACGAGTGATTTTATTTATTTGCATTATTTATTTTGTAGGCTGACCATGTATTCCCATGACATAATGATACAAATTACATTGAGACTGTATTGCTTTAGGATTTTTCTTATATTTTTAGACATTATATAAATGTCTTTTAAATACAAAATAAGCCATTTAAAAAAAATTTTTTTACTTATATTTACTAATTCCACGAAAGTACTAGTTTATATCCAAGATTATATTTTACGTTAAAGTTTATAAAATTTCCGATCAATTTAACGTATTTTCTAAATATTATATATTTTTCAGGATGAATTTTAGTAGAGATTTTAAAGATTGAATTATTTTTAATTCTATATGTTTTCAAAGAATAACATAACTGGCAATTAATGGAGATGATTTTACATTTTGTCCCTGTAATATATCAGGGAAACATATGTATACACTACGTATTATTGAAATGAAACATTTTTAATTCAAATACTGTTCTTCCAGAAACACATTTTGTTATATTCATGTTTACATGGACAGAAATTTATATTAGTATGCTAAACACAAATAATGTGAGTATATTTATACTTACATAGTTATGATTTTTCTTTATAATTCATTATTAGAAAGTGTTGTAAATTTTAAGCAATAAAAAAACGGAAATTTTAATTTAAAAATCTAAGGAATTTTTTTTTATTTTGTATGATTTATATAGTGGGATTTTATAGTATATTTTAATCATTATTTTAGATTTCAAATAGACTGTAAAATTTAAAAAAAAAATGAAAATCAATGAAATGACGTATTATAGTTACACATCCCATCTAAAAAATCACACAATTAGAAACAAATTGCATCTTATGTTTATTGAAATTAAGAGTTAAGAATATAGTTGAATTTTAGAAAGCCAATTCTGTTGATGAAAATTATAATATTTATTCCTGAACTGTTTCTTAAATAACTGCTTAGTCGTATGAAAGTCTATACAAAGACATGGTAGATAGACGTCATACTGTTATAGCTTTTAGGTTATTACGAAACAAACTATAAGGAAAATCACTGTTTATATTTAAAGATTCTGGTTCTCGTGCAGTATTTAAAGCAGTAACTGCTGTTAAATAACTAAATAAAAGGATTTAAATTCCAAATGTATTTTGAAGGCAATGAATAAAGTCGAATGCAGTTAAGGGATAGAATATATGAAATTCAACTTTAAATGCACACAAAAGAAACACAAATTACTTAAAAACACAAGTAAATCCTCACTTAACACTAGTAATAAGCGGATTAAGTACATGAAACAATTGTCCAAAATTAAAATTGCAATAAAAATGTTAATAATTGTAAATATAAATAAAAATATTTTTTTTCCCTCTTACCGTTCTCCACTGAAGAATACATAAATTTATTTCAGAAAAAATCTATATTTAATATAAAAGAACTACATTTTGCAGTGCTACACGTAAGAAAATTAATAAAATAAAATCGTAAATACTATAGTGTAGTTGCGAAAATAATAGAAAAAATTGGTAATTGGAAAAATATTTATAAGAAAACACAAAAGATAAATTTTTATGCTTTTTTAGAAAATTTTGTAAAAATATAAAAAGAAAAAGCGTGTTTATTTAATGTAGTTTTTAATTTTTAAGTATAAATTGACCGTAATAGTTTGATTTATAAAAGTTAATGTAACAGAGTTTTTTGTCTTAAATATGTTTATAAGTTGAAATCGTATATATCAAGTTATTAGAAATATACCAGATTATTCACTAATTAATAGACATTACGTAATCTTTTCACAATTCCATGAAATAAACATATTTCATTAAATTGTATGACTTTTAAACAGATTTGAAAATGTTAAAAAATCTGTAACTAAATTTTGATAAAATTTAAAAATCCTAATAAATTATACGTTCAGGAATTTTTTTAAGTGAATAAAGCTTAACATTTAATATTTTTCCAATTCAAAAATTCGACATTATATGCATGCAAGGACAAATAATTACAAAGGGTGTCATTTTCAAGCATTTACTGTTATAAATTTTAAAGAAATGCTCTTACCTTTCTTCCCAATAAGTAAAAATTGGCTCAGAATGCTGCTGAAGACCATCTTTGTATTTTCAAGGTATATTTATCACTTTTCAGAACAATAAAACGCATTATATTGTCCAGAATCGTAAATACTTGCTTTTTGCTGATTGGACGTTCACTGGATACCTGTAATAAGAAATTCTCTTTGTTGTATCATAGGATCGCACCAGGGAAACTTATTTTTAAAGTATAGTTTCCATGCATAAATATATGCAAAGAAAAATACGCAACTACATGCATGACTGAATACTTTTTAATATAAAATCACTGAGTGTAAATAGTAGGGGGAATATAGTATATTAAAGCAAATTTTGCCTGCAGGAGGAATCGTGTTTATATATGTATTTTCTTTATAGTTTTTTTTAATAGCTTTGTCTCATTACCAACATTAAAAATTACATTAATTAAATAGTGAAGAGTTGTTAGAAAATCCTATAGTTTCTATTCACTACAAATGTTCAGCTTTTCCGTAGCGTTTAACGGAAAAAATAAAATTTTGGTTTCTACAAAAATTAAATCGAGATTTAAGAGAGGTTTTTGTTAAATACTTTTATTTATTTAATTAAATATTTCTGTTGTTGTCTTGATTTAATTTTCTGTAAATGTCTTGGATATATTTAAAGAATTCGCATTTAAGGTTGTTTAATGGAATGACAGTAAACGTATACAATAATTACACAGAAGTGTAAGAATAAATTTAGTATACAGCTAATTTACTATTTACTTAGACAGATTGAGAAATTCATTCTTAAAATTTTTCCCCGTTTACAAGTAACGGTTTAATGATTATTTTTAAAAATAAATTTAACATGTTTGAATTTTTAATATAATTCACTAAATTTAAATTTATCCCTACATATAAACTAAGCAATTAAAATATGATTAATTGAATTATATTTTATTTTAAAATTTTCTGAGATATAGACACTATACTGATCATTAACACGTATTAAAATTTCTTTAGATTTTCTAACTAGTTTAATTATTTTAGAGGAAGGTAATGCTGCAAATAACAAAAGAAGAAAAGTATACATACTACATTTAAAATATATTTTAGCATATATTTCTCCAATGACTATATGCATGATCTTTAAAAATATATATATGTTGTTGTGTTGTATCCCTTTGTATCACTGTGTTGCAGATCTGCAACATACTCCGAATTCGGTATCATTTATACATTATTATTTTGGCTTTAAAAGATCTTATTCTTTGTTTCTGTCCAACCGCACTGCATTTAACGCAATATGCTTGTATGTTCCTTTCTAAATGGTAACAATAAATTTCATTTCTTTTTACTTTTCTACATTGACTATGCTTGAAATAAACCTTAGATTTGTAAATTTGTTTAAAGATGGGTAAACGCCTGAATTATATTTACCCAAAAATATCTCACACAATTTCTGTAAATATAATTGATGTGCAGAAAATTTACAATATTTATAAGAATTATGTACTTTTTGTTCGAAGAAAATATATATTTTAAAATTAATTTTTTTCCCACTTTAACTTTTTAACATTATTTTTACATACTTAAAATAATGCATTCTGACATTTTAGAAAATATTTTTAACTAGGTTATTTATGATACACAGTGGACTAATAATTTTCAATTTATATATATCTAAAAAGACATTTATTTTTTACTTTATCAAACATTGTAAACACATTCTTGTTATTTTCTAGATATCTCGTGAGGCATATACTGTTTCAAAAACAAACATAATGCATTTGCTTGCAATTAATGTGCCCTTCTTTTTAGATTATATTATTTATATCCCCTTATGATAAGTGAAAGTACTTCAAATTAATAAAATTATATATTTAAAGTTTTTTTTTCTTTTTAAAGATTTTTCTTCTTCTCTAATATTACTTTTTAAAGATTTCTCATTTTCTCTATTATTACTTTTTGAAGATTTTTATTCTTCTCTATTATTAATCAATAAAGATTTTTATTATTTTTTTAAAGATTTATTTCATTTTTAAAGATTTAAAATTTTATTAACACATGATTGTCATTTTGCTAGATAACCTGTGAAAATAAATTATAAAAAATAATACAATGCACCTGACTGATATTATTGTGCCCGTTTATTTTAGTTTAAGATAGTGGTGTTCTTTTAGGGTAGTTGTAAATACTCTGCAGTAATATAAAATAACTTATAAGTATCTCAGAAATCATTCTCATTGAAACAGGAAAACAAACAACCTCCTAGGAAAGAACGTTAAAAAAAGAGTAATAAATTCGATATGAAATAATTATTTTATTAAATGTGTCTAAATGTATTTAGTTTCAATGATTCAATAAGCACATTTTTGTCTGTCCCCTTTAAAATAATACCTAAGTTTTTAATTTTTTAATCATTTTAAACACATACACATCTTTTTCGAGACAGCACTTGTAGCATAAACTTGGAATAAATTGCATTACATTGTTATTAGTGTGCTTTTCTATTCAGTTTAAAATATTAATAATCTAAATCAGACGGAAATCATTGTAAATGAAAAAAGGCTAAAGATGCCTCATAAAAAACGTTAAATTAAGATATATAAATTAGAAACGAACTATTTATTTAATAAAGTTTCTGAATGTATTTTTCAAACTACATCTGCCCTTTAATAAATCATAATTTAAATAGGATTTTTATAACAAAAGGCATGTAGGACCTTAAAATATTGTGTTCATCTTATATTTTTTCCTCATTCAAATTAAATAAATACGTGTTTTTTCAAAGGAACCCTATAGTAAATGATATTGACAAACATAGTGCTAAAATATTTTTGTAATAATTAATAGATTATATAAATGTTCCATTATTTAAAATTTTGCATATATGTGAAACTGACTTTATTTTTTTTTTCTGTTTTTCCATATTAAAAAATAAGAAAAGTTTCTCATGCTTATTAAACATAATTATTTTTTTCTAAAATTCCAATAAAAGATTTACTCTGAGGGGACGATAAAGATTTACCCACAACGTTTAATATTTTCTCTTATTATAACTCTCTGTTTATCTATAAAGTACATATCAAAAGAGCGAAACAAGTTTTTCTGGGAATTTATACTTACACATCTATATATTTTTCCTCTCTTCATAACAAATTGTTTTAAATTTGACCAAATTTACTTACAGAAATTATACTTACCTGTTAATTTGCTACTTGCAGGTTTCAACTACTAGATATTATTTCAATATTTAAATCTTACCTTTATATAAAAAAATGCTTTTCATTAGCAAATGTTTATCCTTTGCGAAACAATGCCACGAGTATTCCAATCTTATTTCCATTAAAACGTCATACATGTATTCCACAAAAGAATTTTATTTTTTTTCATTCTAAACAAAAACAAGTGCACACGAAACTTGTTTAAAGTTTCTAATAAATTAAAGAACAAATAAAGTATACAAAACTTACCTTGTGTTCCAAAAGTGAAGGCAGTTCTCCTTACCTCTAAAAGTCGCTGATTTATTTTCTCACCAATTAAGAATTAAAACTTTGAAAAGCACTACAATTGTGTTTTCATAATTCAGCCCCCTTACCTCATCACTTCCCTAACGAAGCTGAAATTCGAAGCGGTAAAGTTCCACACACCAAAACTTTTACACTCGGACGCTTCAAATTGGACGTCGGGCGGGACGACTCTCAAAAGTTTTCTGCGAACTTCCGTATCTCACTAGAGACTCCAACGCAACGTTGCCTAAGAACTCCGGAGGCTTCTGAAGTGAGTTCGATCAATCCTGAGTCCCGCTAGCTTCACTCCGCCCACTTGAATGTATGCGTGCGCAGGCATGTGTTGTTGTGTATTGATCCCTCATACTTACTCCCAGCACTTATGAAAGTCATCACCCCCTGCTCTTTTATAGTCAAACAGAAGGGGGGAGGGGTGAAAATCATATTTCGCTCTGACACTCCTCAGGGTTCAGGGAGCTATTGGGGTAAAACTTAGAAATGGTTCAAATGTGACACTTCAGCATGCACAGATGTGCTCAACAGTCTTTATGTGACATCGAAATCCCCTAGTATTATTTTAGGGAAGAAAAATTTCATTGTGACACTTTATCTGCTTTGGAAATCGTAAAAAAACTAAAACTATTGTCCATTATCTTTCATTTAACCAGTAATCAACTGTTTTTAAAATTTACTTTAGAATAAATATTTAGGAAAAAAGGTACAAAATAACATCACTAATATCCACGTAAAATATACTTTTTATTGCTGACATAATTTTTCAAACCTACATAGATTTAAAAATTTTGTTATACATTTGTATGTTACTTTTTCCCATTTTTAAGGATAATACAACTTAAAATTGGATCAAGTGTGACACTTTTGCATGTCCAGACACGCTGAAACATCTTTATGAAACATGGAAACTAGCGCTAGATTACAGATGGTAAATTGTATTTTGATACACTACATAACTCTTTTGGAAAATGTAAAAGAACTAAATCGACTGTTAACTATTTACTATTTGACAAGCAGTCAACGGGCCCAGATTTACTTCAAGAAATAAATATTTATATTATAAACATAGATACGTAAAAGATCATTAATACACATATGAAATAAGCTTGTTAATATTACTGTAATATTTCAAGATTTAAATTTTTAAAATGATATCTATTTTATACTTTCCCCTATTTATAAAGAGTCTAAGAGTTTCAAATGCTACTTTTTAACTTCTATATGTGATCTATAGTCCGTACAAGACATTGAAACTCTAGTGCCTATGTTTACGAAAGGAAATTTCATTGTGACCCTTAACATATCTGATCTGAAATGGTAAACAAACAAACAAACTAAAACGACTGTTCGCATCTTGCAGTAAGCTTAATTTAACCAGAATCCAACAAGTTTATATAATGTACTGCAGGAGAAAATTTTTGTATAATAAGCATAGATACGTAATACATCATTAATATCCACCCAAAATAGATTTTTTAATATTAACATAATATTTCAAAACTACAAAAATTTAAAGTTCTCTTAATGATACTTGTGTTACTTTGTTCTATTTATAAGGATCATAAGCATAAGTTCATAGCGAGTAAATCATTATTTTGCATTTTTTAAAGATTATTTTATCGTGTGCTTTCTCTCAATCATTAATTTTCACTCTCATTCTCTTTGATGTCTAGATTTTTATTCAGTAAATTTTATAAATCACCTTCCTCTAATTACTTTTTAAGTTCAGTTTGTGAGAGTTTTTCAAAACATGCGAAAGTTTAGGTCACATTTAATTTATGCTTCCTTTATGAGGGATATTTATAAGGTAAAAAATAAATATTTATAATCTTACCTATCACAGTGAATGTGAATCGATATACAGAAAACAAACAATTAAAATTCTAAAAATGCTTTATTTTAAGGAGACGTTTTCGCAATCGTTTTAAAAATTTCATTTTTTATTTATTTAAATTCTGTTAAATACTGTGAAAAGATTCCCATTCTTTATTTATATTCAAAGGCTGTTATGGGTCTTAAATCGTTAAAAATTCGAGAAAAGGCTATAACAATATATTTCTGTAGTCCATTCACAACATATAACATAATTATTATTAAATATTCTTCTCGAAACGCGAGTTGTAGATGCTAATTTAAATCACATACCGTATTTATTAGTATATAAAGCGTACTTTTTTTCCCAAAAATTAGAAAATATGCTTTTGCACATATTCACGAACAAAGTGCACATATTCAAGAAACAATTTTTGCTGCTTCCTGAAATTATCCAGACTACATATATCAAAGGTAGGTATATAATAAATAAAATAAAAAGATAAAAATTTTAATTAATTTAATTTTTTTTCATCAGTATTACATTTATATTGAACATATTTTATACAATAGATATAGCAACACTAATTATTGAACACTGAATTTTCAACTTAAAGCACGATTCTTTTTTTCGGTTACATATTACATTAAACAAAGCTTGTAATTTAAGTGCTGCAGTGTACCTAGATTTCTTATATAGATAGTGCACGTTGTCACAAAACACTATTTACAAATTGAATGAAGGGTAAGACAAAATTCAATTCCTCTTATAAATAAACTATGATAAAGGAAGGTTGTGCGCGCGATTTTAAATTTCAGCTAAAGCTTTAAAATCCATCTAATGGCTTTATATAACGGATAATAATCGTGAATGAATTGAAAGAATTTGGCTTAAAGAATGGAGTAAATTTTAGAATGACTTTGAAAGGTTGTTAATGTTTGATTGGGTGGGTCCACTTGGAGGTTAGTTTATAATCATAAAAGTAAGTTGTCAAGTGTTTATTATAAACAAGAGAATAATGTGTGTTTTTCTTTCATAAAATGGCATGCTCCTTATTTATGCAAGCCCATTATACACAAGTTAACAGGGAAAATTATATGTGTTTCTCTGAAGTAATTTTATCTTTATGATTTTTTTTCTCAGAACTATAATTTACCCTCTGTTTGTAAGCTTAAAATTCAAATAAACAAATCTATTTGATAGTTTCATATTTGAATATACATATTTGATACCTATAAAATATTCAATATATAATAAAATATTATAATATTTTTAAAAATTAAATTAAATTTTATTGATTTACCATTTTTCAATTTCGAATTATTTCTTAAATCTATCTTAGTGTTACTATCATTATGTAATTAATGTACACATTTTTTATTATTTTAACTTAAAATGAAACTTTATGTGGGAATTAAATTTTACTCCTTTCTTTGTGAATAATAAATAATCTTGCATAAATAATCTAAAAATGTTGTTTTTTTTAAATATATCATAACTTAATTTAATAACAAGCCCCTTTATTTTATAAAAATTCTATTTTTTTAAATTTTCTAAAATGTTTCCTTTATGTCGGAATTAAATTTTAACTGATTTGTTTAATGAAAAAAAATAAAGCATAAATAATCTAAAAATGTTGTTTTTTTTAATATATCTTAACTTAATTTTAATAATTAGCCCTTTATAAAAAACTATTCAAAATTTTTTATAAAAAATCTATTCAAATAAAAAAGTTTATATGTCAAAAAAAACATTTAATTAGTATGTGTTAAAAAAAACAATATTGTGTGTAACTTTACTAAGACAATTGGATGAAAAACAATGTAAACAATAAAAAGGATTGCAAATAATATGAACAATATTAACAAATTTAATAAATATTTATAAAATTTTATAAAAATTCAAAATAAAATATATGCTGAATTTCATATATTTATTATTGTGAAACAAAACATATTTAATTATTCATGTAAAAAAAATAAATTTTTATAATTATATTACAAAACTAGCATATTTTTAAAAATTTTATCAAGATATTAAATTTCTGATAAAATTTATTTATATACTTAATTTTCATAAAAACATTCAATAAATACATATAAAATTCTTAAAAAATATAAATATTTTAAAATTAAATAATAATAAATATTTGTTTCAAATATAAAAATACAAATTGTAAGATATATATCAAAAATCCAGTCATTAAATTTATATCATACATTAACAAATCTTATAAGATAAGTATGAAATTTTTTATATCAAAGAATATATCACTGTTTACATATAGAGTATTTAAATTAATTGATTCACATAAGAATATCAAAGATAAAAAAGTTCTTAAATGAACGATAATATATTTATATATAATTCCACATTTTTAAGAGATAAAAATAAATATGTCATTCCAATTTAGTTTAATTTCTACATATATATGCTTTATAAATTTTTATTTAAAATATAAAAAATATGTAAAAAAAATTGAATATAATCAATTGATTCAAATAAATATATTGGTTTCAAATTAATACATAAGAATATGCCTCGCCGACGATATTTTAATAAAGAATCCATCATATATTTCTTATTTCCCAAAGAACTTCCATGATTCTATCAGTTATTTTACTTTTCTAGTATTTAGAATATATTCAAATTTGTAGTGACGAATATAGATCACAATATAATAAAAAAACATGATAATCTGAAGTTATAAATTAAATTGAATTCAAATAACAGCTTTAATCCTTCAATTCTGATTCCACTTTTTTTTTCCTCCCCGAGGAAAAATAAATGAATGTCATTCCCATTTGTGTAATTACACAGCACGGAAGCTTTCTTGAGAGAGATATAAAGGCTTTTATTATAAGACATAGTTGGAATTTAAATTTAATGCACGAAAAATATGTAAAAACTCTATTGACATGACTATTAATTGCATATGCTAATGAATGTATTAAATTTTTGAGGTAACAAATTAAAAATAATTTCCCATTCATTTTTGGATAAAAATAATATTCCCATTCATTTTTGGTACAAGTAACTTAAGCTGACTATATATATAACAATACTTAAGCTACTTAAGTATTATTTAACATAATACTTAAGTAACTTAAGTATTATGTTAAATAAATTTAATAATCTATTAGTTAATATTAGTATATTAGATATTTACTCATCATAAAATAAATGTTGACGCATCAAGAGAATAGACAATGGGCAATGAAGTAAAATCTTAGAATACTTTAGTGAATCTTCTTCAGCATTAAGAGCTCTATAGATTCTATAGATACACGATAGATTCTATAATATTGTAGAATACAGTTAAGTATAGAGACCCCACACTAGATTTAATTATCTAATGTGGGATTAACAAATACACACAGTTAAATATACCGCTCTTAACACTTTAACTGTAAACCTATTTCTTTTCTTTCCCTCTTTCTTTTTGTCGGATAAGATTTCTAACAAGAACGCCGAACAATGGTCGAATGGTTAGGGTGCTGGCCTTCAGAACAGGAGTTCGTGCGTTCGAATCCCACTGTGGCATGGATGTTTGTAGTCATTCGGAATTGGCTTTAAGCAGTAGTTCCAGGTCTCATTAGCCCTCGTGTTGCAAAAAGCAGACCGTAGCATTCCAAACCAAACCAAATCTAACAAGAACATAGGTTTATTATCCATACTTTATAATTAGCAAGGAAGTTTATAAAGATCAAATTTCTGTTTCATGAGGCTTGTTTATCATTAGTACATAATGAATATATCTGAATATCCATTGTCCAACCATCACTGCTTCAGTAATATCTTTCTCTTTACCACTCCATTCATACCATGTCTTACTTTGCAGAATATATGTATTGTTACTCTTGCCTACTGTTGCTTACCCAGCTAAATGTTCATAATTTGACAACATGGTTTACTTATGCAAGCATTTTTATGAATTCTCTCATTTCCAATACATTTCGACACCATTCTCTCAGATATAGTTATAATAAGAAACAGTAAAATACCAGTCTCTTGAATAACTGATTATGATTCATTATTATACGGATGAAGAAAACTGGGTAAAAATCTATTATTTAAATAACAGCATTTCAAAATCAACATCATTTTTACGTCTCGACAATCTTGAGTTTTATTGAATAGTCCCTAACATTCTACCAATGGAAGATTGGTTCTCTCCTTCAGTTTCTCTCCAGAAACTTATATATTATAAAATATTCCAGAAATAAAGAAAAATAATTGTGTTGGGTATTTATTCAGCTATTTATCTATACTTAATGATAATTATACAAAAAAATTAGCATATCTTTACCCATATAGAGCATTTTAAAAATCATATCAAGATTTTTTATTAGCCACCAAGTACATAAATCTAATGTTAAAATGAAAGAAGTTAAATATAAGATTGAAACCCCTATATTAAAATAAATATTACACGATTTAATAACAAAGATTTTATATATATATATATATATATATATATATATATATATATATATATATATATATATATATATATATATATATATATATATATATATATATATATATATATATATATATATATATATATATATATATATATATATATATATATATATATATATATAATATATATATATATATATATATATATATATATATATATATATATATATATATATATATATATATATATATATATATATATATATATATATATATATATATACATATATATATATATATATATATATATATATATATATATATATATATATATATATATATATATATATATATATATATATATATATATATATATATATATATATATATATATATATATATATATATATATATATATATATATATATATATATATATATATATATATATATATATATATATATATATATATATATATATATATATATATATATATATATATATATATATATATATATATATATATATATATATATATATATATATATATATATATATATATATATATATATATTATATATATATATATATATATATATATATATATATATATATATATATATATATATATTCGTGTGTATGTATGCGTGTGCTTATGTTTGTGTTTCTCTGTGCAGAGAAAGGGAGGAGATATTGAATCAAAGTTTAACACATAAATTTTACAGTTAAATATTTCGCAAGTGAAACCTGCAATTTGAATTAGTATGTAAGGATATTTAGCTTAAAAATTACAATTTTAACATTATATATGCATGTGTTTAGCTTTTGTGAAACTTAGCTATATTATCGTACGAAAAAAAAACATAATTAATATCCTTAATTCACACAGTCAGAATGTTTTTTTCGTTTAATTTTGCAAGCATCTTCTATGTATTGAATTACCTATACCATATTTTCTTTATTTTATTTAACGCATTACTTTTGAATATCAACTACTAATTGTAATAATTCGCGAAAAAATCTTTGAACTTATCGGTACCATAGAATTTTTGAACAAAAATAGCAAAACTTGCACTTTGTGAACATAAGATATTAATTTGTACTTAAAAAAGCTTTATTTAAGCTTGTAATTGTTGATTTAAAGATAATGTTCAATAGTTTTCACCTTTGAAAATTGAAGTTTTTATTTGAAAAAAAATAAACTGCAGTTATTTCTAAGGTAAAATGCAAATATTTTACCTTACTTATTTATTTTATTGTCAGTATTATATTTTATTCTGTTATTTAAAACTAACATTACTTTTGAATGCTTAAAACGACAATTATCTGCCACAGGATTATTTTATAGAATATTCAAATTTATAACTGGTAGTTTAGACATATTTGTATAATACCATTAATGACTTTAGTTTCAACAAAAATCCATTTTTTCTCTGTAATAGGAGAGAACAATTTGCAAATAATGTAATTTTCAAGTATAGTTTCTAATAAAAATATAATGGCAAAGTAATTGTCAAATACATCAATATCATTTGGAAAATAAATAAATAATATATAAGATAATTAAACAGTTCTGAAATATGGATTATTCACATCAAAAAAGCTAAAAAATAACCTTGACATCGATCAACAAATAATGTAACAAAGCATGAATCAAACAATTGTGTCAGCGGATACTTACAAGCCTTTCACGGCAAAGATAAGACTGGTGAAAAAAATTTTAAGAGTAATTTTTTCTTTACTTTTATTCTCAGCTATCTCTTATCCACTAATCCATCTTTTTACCGCAACTCAAGATATAGGTCAAGAAAAATCTTTAAGTCTTATCATGTTGATGAGTACTGGCTGATGCAAAGGTTTGCTTTTCGCCTTTGTCATTAAGTTATTTACAACGCTTTAACTATTTTTCAAAATTTTTGTGATTTATTGATTGATTACTTGCGGATTTTGTCCTTTGTGATTTATGTACTACATACTGCTGTAAACATGTATTCACATGTGTCATATTCACATATAAGCACAGATACCATAACTTTAAATCTTAAAATATAATATTAACTCCTGCATGAATCTTTCTTTGCATGAGGATGAAAATTTCCATTATAACATTTATAGTATGTAAATATACTAGGATTTAAAACATTTTTTTCTTTAATCTAGAGCATGAATTATATCTCTTCGATTTATATCACAAAAAAGAAAATAATCTTGCAAAGTAGGATTAAATACCATGTAATGTAATTTACATAGTAATTTACGTATGTTCAGATTTAAGCAATAAGAATTGCAGATTTTAACATACAGAAAAATTAAAACTGAAAAAAAAATCGTTGCTAAAAATTGAACAGAAGTTAACATTTATCCTGTCTCAGTATTAAAAAAGTAAACAAGAGTATGTACCTGTATTATAGCTCTACAATTTTCCACACTTAGTGTTAAAAAATGACTTTACAGACAGGTACAAATGAACAATCGACGAAGATTGTAATTACTCTTTTCCTTCTATTATGATGTTTCTTGTTCATAAGTAAATTGTTCCTGCCACCTTCGAAATATCTGCAGTCAGTTTTAATATTCAGTAACATTTCAGTGCTATTGTTTATATTTTTACACTAAAATTATATGTTATTGTTCATTTGTGTAAATATTAACTCACGTAGAAGACAATGTAATTTATCATATTTTCATTTTGTGGAGAATTTCAGATTTGCGAATTATCCCGCCTCTATTACAGGAAGGAATTGTTCTTAAAACCAAAGGGGATTAAATTATGTTAGTTAGCAAGTATTATTCATCCTTTGATTCAAATGAAGCAATCTATTTTTGGTTCGATGAATATGCAGTTTTACACAGCTCAGTTATCGGCGTTCGAAGTCCCTGCTCAGTCAGTCGTGTTCCTTTGGAATAGGATATGCTTATCTTGCTAAAGTTAAATGCAACAGAAAATATTCTAATATAGAATAATTTTGATATATTTGTTAAATTAATTTAAAGTATTTTGCATGAAGTTTTAGTTTAATTAGAATATTTTATTTGTATTTATTAATTACTTATTTTTCACTATCGAAACTCTTTCACAGATTATTCTATGACTGAGAATTTATATGAAGTAAATTTTGCTACATCATTAAACATTTGACTATATATTATAAACTTAGGATCACAAATGTTAAATTACATTCATATTTAGCTTAAGTAAATTCTTAATTTATGCAATTTGAACGATCTCATCAGATAAATGCTAAAAGTGTTGGAGTTAACAATTTATTTCCGTTGAATATAAATGTATTGAGCATATGTATGAGCTTACATATAATAACAGCTCAAAGCCTGTGATGATCATTAAGAAATTTTTAAAAAGTTAGTAACATTGTTATAATGATAAGTAGAAAGTGGTATGTTTTGTTTCAGTTGGTTGAAAATATTTGTTGTATCTAATTAAACACAATCTTTCCAACTACCAATTGATGAGCGTAATCTGATATCTTTCACCAAAGGAAAAACACACCATTTTAAATCTTTGACTGAGCAATATTTATGGGGTAGGACAATCAAAGAAATCTCTGATAACTAATATCCAAGAAACGTTCATTTAAAAGGGTTTTTTCAGATGAGAGAATCATAACCTCTGTCTTTCGGGACCGTAAAATGACTCAATATTTGACGCAGGAGGAATCGGAGAGTACGGTCTTGTAAAACCTACAAATAACACGGATGATGAAAATGAAGAAAAGGTATGTTAGCAGAAACTGTGTTTTTGTTGCATCACCATGCACGTCGCTATAGCGGCAATGCCACAAAATAAATCTTGAAGGCAATTAGTTGGGATATCAAGTACCCTCCTGACCGCATATGGTCTAAGTTTCATCTTATCGCCTCTCTAAAATATATTATGAGTTTTGGTGAAGATTTTTGATGTACAGTGTACCCTCAAACAATTTTCTAAAGATGTAGTGGGGAAATATTTTGACCAAGGTGTAAGAAACGTCCTCCCATGGAGTACAAAGAGCATTAAAAGCTTTACAACCCTGTTAAAAATAATATTTTTTGTACGTATGCGAATTTGTAATTTTCATAAAATATAACGACTCTTCTGTATTTTTAAGAAATTAAATTAGCTTACTTACCTAGACACTACACTGTTAGACTTGACAATTGTTAATAGATTACTCATTTGACACAGTAATGACAAAGGGAAAAAAACTTAGCTGGTTGAGTTCAGACCTTAACATGTTAGACCTATGTATCTTTTTATCTCAAACTTTTAGCTAAAAAAAGCCTGTAAATACTTTTATTTATAAATAAATGCACAAACTGTCAAATAACAATAATCTTTTAATACAAATATATACTAAATTTTCAATTTTCTATTCTATTTTCCTTACCTGTAAAATTCCGAAGAATAACAACAGAAGTGACTTTTGAATACGCTTAAATAAAGTCCTATTAGTTTCTTCCCAAAGTAGGGGTACTTGCATTTTCATTATAGAATTATACAACTTAGCTAGTTGACAATTTTATTATGAGAGCAATGTCAACATAGTTTCTTAGTCGGGTACAACATATAAATGCATTAAAGCTTTATTCAGTAATCGAACCTAAGCTTATTGGATAGAAAAGAGAAACGTTAACCTCTATATAATACCGTTGGTGACATAGAAATCTTTAGAAGAATGAATTATGTACACATGTCTTTAGTGATTCTAAATAAATGTAATTCATTAAAATAAATATAAACGTGAAAAGCCCTTTCTTTCATAAATGTTTTGTATTACAGCGAATCAGTTATAAAAACATTTTTTTTTAAATTTTGTTTATGATATATGATGTATGAAATTTATTTGTTGTTAGTAATACATAAAATATTTTTCAAAGAAATAGCAATCGGCAAAATACAATTTGTCAGAAATCATGGATAAAAAAATTTCCAAAGGTTTCAAAGACTTTAGAGTTTATTTCTTCTATTCTTTAAAACAATTTAATGAAATGATCAGTAACCGAAAATTACATGACAGATCTTTGTTTCTTTTAATTCTTTTATAATTCTTTTTAGAATTTTTTACATTCTTTAATACAGAAGAAGTAAAAATATTTTGGTAATGGATAATGTAAAAATACGTTTATATCTTAGCCACACTGTTTACAGTATATTTATATGGTGCAATATTGTCTGTTTTATAAGTTTTAATTCAGAAGTATATGTAAATGTAAAATTAACATTTGTTTTACTGTCGAGACGCTGTTTTCGTAAAGTGAGTTACAAATGGAAATTATGAAAGAACAGTTTTTTAACATATAACTATCTAGCAAAACAACTATGATAGGTAAGTTAGCATATGCATTCAAGAATAACTTATATAAATGAAGAACTTAAATGCATGTTGCAATGGAATCTCATTATTATAAGCTTTCAGTATAGTTCTTTCTACTGTTATTTTCAAAAGTATCGTTTTTTCTCATATGTGCTAGAAATTTTTGAAAATAATATATTTAACTTAAAAAATAAACAGAGTTTGCGAGTTAAGAAACGTTTAAGTTAAAACATAGCAGAATTTAAACTATCAAGAATATACAAACTTTGGGCATTAATGCATTTTAATAAAGAATTAATATTCTCATGAGTTTTTGTATTCCGTTGCAGGATAGTTTTGTTTAAAATATTATTTATTTTATTTTAATGATTTCATTATTCTAAATTCAATAATTACAAATAATCAATAGTTCCTATGAAATATATCCTACCAAACCTTGATATTGTTAAGAATGAAAAACATTCTCACCTTATCTATAAAATAAAATATAATTTTATCCATTCCATAATTTTGTAAACATATCTACTTCTCTAATCTCCCTTAAGTTCAAGCGTTCAAAATATTGAACTTAACTTATGACACCGCTTTTATTTCAGATATATTTACTACGATTTTTAAAAGCTATAAGCGGAAACCGTTTTCCACTAAAACTTCCTCAGAAGTGCAAAAAAGTAATTTTCGGAGTATCAAATTGGATATTTGTACTTATCGGTGTCCCAGATGGTGTCTCTTTCTATTTTTCCTACATTGAGGGATTCTATATGATGTACCTACACGTAATAAACCGGTTAAATTTCCTGCCATTTTTCATTCTTCACATTTTAAATAATATTTTTCTAATGTTTAAAATATATCAGATTTGCTTATTTAAACTTTATTGACTATTTTAAATGAGTTCATACTATAAATCATTTTCCTTTCTAGAACTTTAAGTAATTGTAACTGAAGAATGATCAAGAACAATTGATAAATCAAATTTGTAATCAAATTTGTGTTAAAAATCCCTCTGGGTAAAATGTAAAGTGAACTG
>CM063502.1:116153196-116158196 GCA_032207245.1 Pardosa pseudoannulata | reverse complement strand
ATAAAATAAAAATATCTACACATTGCAATTATTAAGATCAATAGACATTTAAAATAGAACCCATTTTTAGATAATAGAGCCTCTTTTATTCTTTACAATATTTTATGCAATAAATTTTATGAATGGAAAGTATTTATTTTTTAATCTTACTTTATGGTTTCTCTTCTTTATTTTTGAAGTGTAAACAGCCCTAATTGTACACCAAAAACTTTTAGATTCCTTTATAATTCGTAAAATAATAATATCTACACATTGCAATTATTAAGATCAATAGACATTTAAAACAAAACCCATTTTTAGATAAAAGAGCCTATTTTATTCTTTAAAACATTTTATGCAATAAATGTTATGAATGGAAAGCATTTATTTTTTAATCTTACTTTAAGGTTTCCCTTCTTTATTTTTGAAGGGTAAACAGCCCTAACTGTACACCAAAAATTTTTAGATTCCCTTATAATGCATAAAATATAAATATCTACACATTGCAATTATTAAGATCAATAGACATTTAAAACAGAACCCATTTTTAGATAATGGAGCCTATTTTATTCTTTACGTCATTTTATGCAAAATATTTTTGAAATTCTTTTCTTAAGATCGGTAAACACAATGAAGGGTAAAAAAAAGAAATCAACTGCTTAGATGTCTCCAAGTGTTTGAAAGCTTTACAATGTTAAAAAGCAAAGAAGTAAATGTTTCAAATCAAAGGCTTTCCGGAATAAACTTTGTTCATGCAAAAAGCAACGATGTTGCATATTTGATGAATATGCTAAAAACCTTCCTAACGTATAGCCATCTATGCACCGCGCATAAAATTCTGTGTGAGTTCACGCCCATTGGGTTGAAAGTAAAAAAATGAATGAATGGATAAAAAAGAGACCAAGTACCGCGATCGCTCAGGCTAAAAAATGCTCTGAGTGTATTAAATGGAGAAATACTGAAAAGAAGGTTAAACAAACAATGAAGTTAAAGAGAGTGAGTTTAACTTATAAGAGGGGCCAATAAAATAACACAGCAAAAAAAAGTAGCGTAAATGTGTGGTTAATATTAAAACCGAGTTTTAGGAAAAGGGAGGCAGATGTGGGGGTAAAATCTCTCATGTACATTTAAATGAAACTTTTTATCTTTTCCTTTTTCAGATTTTTCTTTTGGTAATAAAAGTAATTTTGATGGAAGTTTGAGTAAATCTGGTGTTCATACTGAAAGAAAGTGTGTATAAAAGCAGTTTACAAACTTCAGAGTGCAATTAATTTAGATTTTTTGAAGTAGTATTAAGTATAAATTTTTTGCTGTTTTTTGGCTTTTAGAATATGGGATTATATAAAAGTGGGTTTTTAATATGTTCTGTAGCATTGAATGCTTTTTTACAATTTCATCATATCGTAAAACGTTGTATCCTCATGTAGTATATTTATTCAAATATATATATATATATATATATATATATATATATATATATATATATATATATATATATATATATTTATATATATACATGTATATATATATATATATATATATATATATATATATATATATATATATATATATATATATATATATATATATATATATATATATATATATATATATATATATATATATATATATATATATATATATATATATATATATATATATGCATATTGCAGATTTTGAAGACAAAATTATTTAATGAAATAATTAAAACATAAAACAATTTTAAAGAAGCAGTCATTGGGATATTTAAAAAAAAGTATATTGTATTTCATTTTACAAATAAAAAAAATTCCACATGTCTAACAACTTTGACGTGTATAAATACATGCTTGGACACCAATGCATAATGAAATGAATGTAAAAGACCAGTCTAATTATTTAAAAACCTCTTTGTTCATCCTATTCATTGTAGAAACTCTTAACACCCCAACTATTAAAATCACCCGCATAGCTATCCTACTTTCATATTATAACAAAGGCCCTTTCTTCCCAAAGGAGTTTTGTGTGTTTAGTATCCTTCGGCCATATCTACTTTCTTGTGATTCTTTTGAACTTATATCAAGATCAATGATCTAAAATTATGCTTTCCCGTGTAACGTATGTTTGTGAGTGACTAGAAAATGATGAAACTAACTGTAAACTTAATCTTACATTCACACCCACACCTGTAAACACACACACACACACACACACACACACACACACACACATATATATATATATATATATATATATATATATATATATATATATATATATTATATACCTATATAGCGAAACAAAAAACTTTTTAAAACTTTTTACGTAATAGTTATAATATATGAAATTGTAAATTTATTTTGTAAATAAATCATGGCATGTAAATTATGTTTTAACTAACAATGATTGAAATATTAAAAAAATACTAACCTTTTAGTTTCATCCATTAAATAAATATATAATAAACTTCTTTTCTAAAGTTACAAGTCCCAATTAATATTAACTTTAAAACGGACTTTTCCTCTGGTGTGAAAAATAATGCTTTTTATGTACTTGCAAAAACTTAAAGTATTATGATTGGATAAATTGTATAGCATAAAAGAAATAAGGAAAAATATTAAATAATTGTAAAAAGGAGCATATAAGGGTAAGATTTCCAGTCAATATAAATTAACAGTTCAAAATAAAAAAGGAAAATAATTATACTGCTATCATATTATAATAGATAAATAATCATATTATAAATAGGTATCATATTTTTAATATGATTAAAAATGTAGCAAATTTAAAAGCGTTTGAGGAATATTGGTAATATTATTTTGATGAAAATAATATTAAAAATGACTATGTCACAGGAAACGTGATGAGTTTTTTTAATGTGTTTCAAAAATATATGTTTAGAAGGTGTTTTTATTTTTTAGAAAATTTATAAAAAAAATAGATATTTGCAACCATCCAGTTAACAATAATTAATTAATATTTAGGGTTCAAACACATTTTACTTTTATTTTTTCAAAACCGACCCTTCTTGTTATCCCCTTATTTAAAGAATAGAAATAAGGAACAGCAGTTTAGGTATATTAAAGTTGTAAAAAAGTTAAATTTATAATTCTGCAAAGAATATATTTGAGTAATAAGCATATCATGCGTAGTTACTTAACTATGTTATGCCTTGATGGAGCGACTGAATTTTAATATGATATAGGCAAAACTGACAGATGCTTAGACTTTTTTATTTCTGGATAAATTATAACGAAACAGATATTTACAACATTCAATTAACAATAATTAATTAATTTTCAGGGCTGAAACATATTTTACATAAAAAAGTTATCTGAAAAAAAATCCTGCTTGTTATCCCCTGACTCGTGAAAATATACTTCTCTAAGAAAGTAATTTTCTCTCAAAACTCAGAAAAAAGATTTTTTCCCTTTTATTTCCAGAAGAGGGCAAATAAATTTATTCAGTTGTCTTTACCATTGGGATTGACACAAAGACTTTCACTTCATTCGGTTAAAAGTAGCCAAAAGAAAAGCTGGAATCAAACAAATTAAAAATCTGGCATGCCAGAAAAAAAATCTGCAAGCGCGAGAAAGAGAAGATTATATAAGGAAGACGCAGTAATTACAATCTCGCCGAAGAATCAGCTTTAATTTTTTACTACTTAGTTTTCGTCTGTAAAAATATCTTTTCGTAAAAAGAGGAAAGTATAGCTTCAAATCCAAACTCCATCGAGAGAGTTGAGATATTTTGTAGCTGCTTTTCATGCAAATGGAGTCTCCTCAGACTGAAACACCTTGAAATCGAGTCTGACAAAGAGTATGGGAGTAAACAGTTGTAGGAAAAAGGTGTTTGTTAATGTTTTGTCTTCTCTGAAAGATAAGGAAGGGACAGGGGAAGAAAAACATTAATGACTTCGTAACTCCATATAGAAGAAATTTACCTATTTAAAAAGAAATTAGATTTTGTTTACCCAACTATGTATGTAAAGTAAACATTCGAACACAGCAAATTTAAACTTTTGTCAAGTAGGTATGCATAAAATTATATACATAAATAAATCAATCTATACCAATAATAAAATACTAGCATTTAGTCCGTCATATGACGGAATCAGTAAAATTTTTAATTTTCCAGATTTGTAAAGTATCCTATGACGAAGGTAAGAAATGATTTGTTTTTTATTCATATTTAAAACTTAATCGGTAATTTCTTCTCATTAAGTAGCCTGGTACAATGGTTTCCCTGATGAGTAGCTCTACTGCAAATGCTTTGTTGTATTTGCATAATATTTACAGGAGAATCTTACTACCATAAAAACAGGTGCTTCGTGCAAAGAATATATTATATATTTTTAAACTTTTATAACGCTATAGTGCTTTAGAATATATTTTGTTCTTAAGATCCTCCTTGCCTAAGATATAACAATTTAATAGGAGGTATATTCTTCAAATTAGCACCGTTTATTCGGTTGCCATAGAAATAATGACCAATTACTGTGTTTTTGTTTTTTTATATTGCTTTTTAAACAAAAAATTTTAATAAAATAAGTTTCTCTTTTTGAAGCTACTTTTGAATTTATTTACTGTATTTCACTGTAGTTATGTACCTATACTAACTAATACTATCTAGTACTGACAGTGATTAGAAACAGCAATGCAATTACTTGCATTTTTCTCATTTTTGATTTTACGAGAAACATAATGTCTGAAATATTATTTCAAATGAGCTAAAATTTTATCAGAGGTTTACAATAGTTAAATTCACAAAATAGTCTACAAGGTAGAAGATTGTCCTAATATTTCCAGAAATATTAGGACGACAAAAAATTGAAAAAGAAATTTTAAGAAAAAAATTAAGCTTGGTTTATTAAAGTTTTAGTTTTCAATAGTACAAAACTTTAAATATCATCTATCAAGTAAATAATAACCTATTTTATACAGACTTCAATCACAAATAGAATACAGTTCATAAAACAGAAAAAAAGCTATTTGTGATAGTAAATATGGTGATTTCTGCAAGTTAAAAAATTTACAGTTGTA
>CM063502.1:116138196-116148196 GCA_032207245.1 Pardosa pseudoannulata | reverse complement strand
CCATTAATTAAAATCGATGACCTCATTCATATTTAAAACTTAATGAGTAATTTTTTCTCATTAAGTAGCCTGGTACAATGGTTTCCCTGGTGAGTATCTCTACTGCAAATGCTTCGTTGTATTTGCATAATATTTACATTAGAATCTTACTACCATAAAAACAGGTGCTTCGTGCAAAGAATATATTATATATTTTTAAACTTTTATAACGCTATAGTGCTTTAGATTATATTTTGTTTTTAAGATCCTCCTTGCCTAAGATATAACAATTTAATAGTAGGTATGTTCTTCAAATTTGCACCGTTTGTTCAGTTGTCATATAAATAATTACCAATTACTGTATTTTTGTTTTGTTTATATTGCTTTTTTTAAAAACAATTTTTTAATGAAATAAGTTTCTCTTTTTGAAGCTACTTTTGAATGTATTTACTGTATTTCACTGTAGTTATGTACCTATACTAACTAATACTAACTAGTACTGACAGTGATTAGAAACAGCAATGCAATTACTTGCATTTTTCTCATTTTTGTTTTTACGAGTAGCATAATGCCTGAAATATTATTTCAAATGAGTTAAAATTTTATCAGAGGTTTACAATAGTTAAATTCACAAGATAGTCTACAAGGTAGAAGGTCGTCCTAATATTTCCAGAAATATTAGGACGACAAAAAATTGAAAAAGACATTTTAGGAAAAAAAAATAAGTTTGGTCTATTCAAGTTTTAGTTTTCAACAGAACAAAACTTAAAAAAACTGCTATCAAGTAAATTTTAACCTATTTTATACAGACTTCATTCACAAATAGAATATAGTTCATAAAACAGAAAAACGCTATATATGATAGTAAATACGATGTTTTCTGCAAGTTAAAAAATTTACAATACCTTACATAGTATTCCTTATATTTTTTACACAAATTAAAAATTCGCCTGTTGAACATTGGATTTTCTTTTTTCTTCTAATAAGACTCAATATTAAAACATTTATAATAATCAAGATTAAAATTTAAAAAATAATCAACAAAAATTATTTGCCTTCATAAAGTGAAGGTCTTCTTTCAAAATGCCAATTATCACTCCTTTGTACAATTTTATTGTTTTGTAGTTGTTATGCTATTTTTAAAATTGTCCTATCGAAACCAGTTTCTTTGCCTTTTACATAAATTGCAAGCAGTGTTATAGCTCATTTGAGAAACATCATTTGCTGCAAAACTGGATCAGAAGTTCAATTTTGAATTTGGAAGAGGCTATAAATTCCAGTTAATTATATATGGTAATAAATATTGTTACTAAAAAAGAAAATACCAGTGACACTCTAGAAAGTATTTAAAATCATTTCTAGAAACAGAAAAGGTGATGAAAATCAAAAGGAATGTTATCTCAGCAATTTATATCTAAATATATTAATTATTATTTAATTACTATTCATAATAATATAATTAATTAAGAAAAAAAGGAAATTACAACAATTGCATGATATTTTTATTACTGTTAATGCAATAAAAAATCTATAAATCATAACCATCTCCGTGTTTCAGAACTAATGTAACCACTCAGTACAATATAATCTCAATAAAGGCTCTGTCACTTCCCAGAATATGGCAAATATTGTTAAACCAGTGCATAATAAATCTTTGTAATAAAATGCTATTTAAAATATATTCATAGAGTTGAAAATCACTGGTAAAAATGTGCCACTATTTTATCTTAGATTTGGTTTACGAATTCAAAATATTAAATCTCTATCTATATCTACAAAATATTAATTACTAAACAAATACTTATATATTTAAGTGAATAAGTTTATTATACAGGGAAAATTAGAATAAAATTAAATTTGAATTACACACACATATATATTTATAGATACGCACATGCACACGCACACACACACACACACACACACACACACACACATATATATATATATATATATATATATATATATAATATATATATATATATATATATATATATATATATATATATATATATATATATATATATATATGCATAAGCATAAATATCTCTGAATATGTAGACCATACATATTCCTACACTAAAAATAAAGGTTAGACGTATAGCTGTTTACCAAGGTATTTGTCGTGATTATAAATTTTCACTGCTCTGTAAGGGTAGTGGTGTGATTGACTTTTTAAAAAATTTTTTTTCTAAAGTAAAAAGGGTTTATTTAATTAAAAAAATTGTGCTATTTTCTAAGAGTATTTATTTTTAACTGTAAAAAGTTCTTTCCAGTTCGATTAGTTGACCGGAAAAAAGCGAACTTTACGTAAAGATTGCCTTTTCTCTTCGCTGCATAAAAAAAATCACATATATAAATGAATATTTGAATAGAAATATTTTTATCAAAACCATGCTTATTTTTCACCACAACATGAACAATAACGAAATTGTTCAAAGTTACTGTATTTTCGATTTTTCATTCGGCGGATTATGGTAAATTTTATGAAATAAAAAATCAAATTAGAACATCGCCTACTACATAAAGCCTATTACAGTTGTGTATAATTATATTATGCCACCAGTAAGAATAGCAATCATACAGTCTGGTATCAAATGTTAGAACTCTAGTGATTTGGTCATCGACCCTGTGTTTCAACACGGAAAATAGTAATATGCTAATAATAATTAATACAAATAATAAATAAACTTAATTTCATATAATTCTTTTTTAGTAAAGTATGATTTACAAAAGTACAGAATAATAAAAAATTAATCAAATTACTACCACATTAACATTGATAGTGGTGATGATTATATTCAATTGTAATTAATAGATGTAATAATTATAGTAATTGTATTTAATTTTTTTAATTTGTTAGTATGCATGAACACTTGATTTTAGTTTATGTAGATTAATTTAATAAAATAAAAGTTTTAGCCGACTTAAGACTCTGACATTTCGTAGTACAAATATAGTGTAGTGGTAGAAAATACTTATTATACGCACACACACACACACACACACACACACACACACACACACACACACACATATATATATATATATATATATATATATATATATATATATATATATATATATATATATACATATATATATATATGTGTATTGAAGAGGTAAACGATTAAGACCACTTTGGGATTTCGACATATGTTGTTAAAACTTCTAAAAAATACTTAATATTTCGTTAATCAACTTTTGCTAGGTAAATTACAACTTATACAATTAGCTTCTGGAAGAATAGTATATTTTATATAAAAATAGTTAGGAATAATAAAACTTTTAAGGTTAAAAGTTATGTCTAAGTTGCCGCTTAAAATCTATGTCATTAAATAAATAAATGATGCAATAACAATAATTGTTGCATATAAGCTAAATTACCTTAAAAGAAATTGAAATTTATGCAAAAAAAATAAAAAGATAAAAATTTGTAATATTCTATAAATGATTTTCAGACAGTTTATAGTGTATAAATCTATATCAGAGAAAGACTCTTGACTATTAATAAAATTTCAGGTGTTTACTTTTACTGATAGGTACAAAGATTCGCATATATTCCATCGGTTGATTTAAATCACATCCTGGATCAATAAACACTTTGTTAAAAAATTGTTATTGATACTTGGGAAAATTTTCCTTTGTGTATTTTCCTTGGCAAATTAGCAACGCAAAATTAAATTACCCTCTTGAAATTTTGTATTATACAAAAAGTAAAACTTTCACATTGTTGATTCTTCTATCCGTTCAGCTGTTCGCAATTAGAGGCTAATGTCTTTTGAATATGAATGCATAATTGGACTTTTGTTGTCACAGGAAGCAGCGACTGTTGTACTGTCAGTAATTTGTGCGTCGACCCTAAACGATAAAGTTCCCAGAAAAGGAGTTCAGTGCAGGGCAGATAAAGGGGAGGGAAAACTGAGAAACTGCACCATCCGGGAGGGAAAAATTTGGGAGAGGGTCGGGAGAAAAATTGATCGAATCCTGGCTTGTCACCAGCTGGGGGAGGAACCAGTGATGAGGAAACAGAGACTTTGGATTTTCAATCAGGAAAATCTTCTCTGATGAAGTTCTGATTTAGTGGCTTATTCAGTTTTTTATTCCCCTTTTTTCGGGATAATATACTTGAAGTGTCGATAAACAATGGCGATAGCATCAAGTTTATTTTGTTACTTGACGGTATTCGAGAGAAAGATAAATCTACTGTAATGCAGCTGCTGAAAACGTAATTGATATATAACCCATTCATCCAATAAAACTGTGAAACATTTTCATCTATAGAACATTCGAGTCTGTCATTTCGATTCTCTAATGGATCGTTAGATTTTAATTTGCACTGGTTTGGTATAATTCTCTTAGAATGTGGGAAACAGAAGAATATTTGAATAGAAAATTATTCTTGAAGAATCTAAATTAATATTTAAAATCGAATTAAAAAAAATTTCTTTTGATTTTAAATCTTGATTTGTCTAAATCATATTATAATTAAATATAAATATTATTAAAAACAAATATATGCTTATACTCATTATTTTTAGGTATAAAGAACAAAAGCTTCCAGATTCGTGTTTTAAGAACTATTAATTTATAATTTGTTTACTGAATAATATATATAAAGAAAATATGTATTTTATATCACTAATAAGACATTTAATTCTATATAAAATATCCTACTCTCAAGTTCATAGATAATGCAGCATAATTTTATTTAAAATGCCTTTGTGGGATAATATTGCAGAGAATGTAATCAGAGAAAAAGGTCGGAATATTTTTAAGTTCAAATTTTTAATATGTATGTAAATTATATAAACTGAAACGTGCACTATTTTAATTTTATTATTTAACCGTTACTTATAATCTTTTTCGAATATATACATTACTAAAATTACACACAAGTTAAATCATGCTAATATATAAACTTTTTTTTAGAGTGAAATGGTTATTTATTTGGGCACGAGAATATCTACTAAACTTCTAAACTAAATATCTTTTTAAAAAAGGTTAGTTTTCTATAAATTCTATGCATCCACGATTGGGTATTTGACTTCAGAAAAGTAAACACAAAACTTACAATTCTATCCTTCACAAATTAAGAAATTTCATTATAAATATATTATTAGTATTAACAAAATATTTTATATTTACAGAAAATCGTAAACAGTATAACATGTGAAAATTATTTAAAGTTTCATCTGTTTTTTTAATTTATTAATTATTTTTAATATTTCTTAAGTTTATATGAACAGAATTTATAAAATCCTTCAGATTATAATATAGTAATGCATAGAATAAAAGTAAGATTAATGCTGTTTATTATTAGTATTAACAAAATATTTTATATTTACAGAAAATCGTAACCAGTATAACACGTGAACATTATTTAAAGCTTCATCTGTTTTTCTAATTTGTTAGATATTTTTAATATTTCTTAAGTTTATATGAACAGAATTTATAAAATCCTTCAGATTATAATATAATATTTAAGTTTATATGAACAGAATTTATAAAATCCTTCAGATTATAATATAATATTTCTTAAGTTTATATGAACAGAATTTATAAAATCCTTCTGATTATAATATAATAATGCATAGAACAAAAATAAGATTAATGCTGTTTATTATAAGAAAGTAAAAAAATAATACTTATCTAATTTCATTTGTGTATTTATTTTCCTTTCTTTTAACGAAAATAAAACCTTTAAAAATGATATATGCTTAACATTGTTTTATATTCCGGAGTACAAAAATGCCATGTAATTAAGAATAAAGATTTTTTATATTGTAAAAGTAGGACTTATTACGTTTCAAACTGTTGCGATTCCCTGATTCTGGCACAAACCAGATTTGGATTCTAGCCGAGTTCTCACAAAGGCCTTTTTGCTGTCGACAAAATGTATCATCATACTCTATATTTGACACTAAGAATATCAGTATTTATATTTCTTATAAATTGTGTTAATATTGTGCTTAGTGAAGTATCATTTCAGTATATTAATTGGGACTTCGAAAGTAAATATTCCAAAACGACTAATGATATACTTTAATTAAAAATTCTTTTAGCCTTCAAAAAATGGGAAATTTTTTTATTTAATTTATGTTTTCCCCTTAATTTTATAGCTATCATTTAAGATTTTTCCTACCTTTTAAGAGTTTTCTTATGTTTTGTAATTTGTTCTCAATTTCTGATTTTTAACTAAGCTTTTTAGGAGGTGAATAAACATTGTTGCCTTTAAATGAAACAATTAGCCGTAAAATTCTAAAATATTGCGAATTACTGATATAATTCACTGTTATATTCCCTTACTAATTTAAGATTATTGAAATTGCTATAACATAAATAAGAAACTTGGTAATTCCCTTTTATTCTACCATGGTGTTTAAACTAAAGTTACGAATACAGTTTTTTCAATTAATAGCAATATTTGACATTAGTACTGATAATATATAATACAATTTATAATAGATTCCAATTTATTGAACTAAAGTCTACTAAGTAATGAATAAGAAAATAAAAAACATTGCAACTTGAGTACTCAACTTTTTTTTGTGGGGGGATTCCATTTATTAAAAGAAAAAACATTCCAGCTACAACGATTGCACTTAGAAGTACAACACAAATTCGTTTAAAGGAGGAATTGAGTTGAAGAGTTATTGGTTAAAAAGCAGCTAGACTGTTACAAACGGAAGTAGCTCGATGTCTATTGCGTCGTCTATAGTAGTCTCCAGATCATGGCAACAACATAACAAAAAGGAAATTATCATTAAGAGGACTGGAAAATTTCACCCAAGACTAATAAAACATACGTATGACAGCTTTAAATGTATAGTGCCATGCAGATAATACTGCTGGGCAATTCCCTCAAGGCATCGTCACTGCATCTAGAGCAATTATTTCAAAGCACTGATGTATTGATGGCCAGTTTAGAGGGTTCTTTATGCTCGGAGACATGTGGTGTATATATCCTCACGCAGTTTTACAAGACAGCCTACTTTTCATGGACCAGTGGATAATATTATTGAAACCATGTGCTCTTTTGTAACAAGTGAAGATACAGCAGATAATTAGATTCTTGACAAGTTTTCCTTTGGAGAGAATTTAGTAGAAGCTATCGTCCTACAAACATCACATAAATTCCATCGCTTTCATGGCACTAGCATTCTTATATGAGAAGGATTATATTGGACTGGTGATCATCATTTCATATATTCACTGCTGGTACAGTAGAAGCAGAAAGTTATAGGGTTGAGATTCTTGAAACCCATGTGTGGGTATTTTCTAGGTGATGTGGCAAAACTATTTGTTTATATGGACAAGAAAAAAAAAACGACAAAGAAAAAATCAAAACAGTGTCGCACTTGTCAACGATTACTGGGAAGAAGGTATTCGTTTGCAGAACCAATAAAGTCTCCAGATCTCATTACAGAACAGTTCTTGGATGCTCTAGGAAGAGCCACTGAATATTACATTTTTGTGTACCACTCCCAGTCTTGTACCAAGAGGTATTAGTATAGAAGCTTTTCATGCTTTAAAGATATTTGCAGTCGAAACAACTTAATTTTTTTGTTTGTATCTTTAATTTCAAATACTAGTGATTTTGAAATGAAGAATATTAAGAAACTTATTTTATCTATATCAAGCAATTATTTTTAATATTAATAAGATATAACTATAAAAGATGAAGTATAAATGTGTAGTTTAATTCAAAGTAGTTGGATAGAAATTGTTTCTTAAATACTTTAATAGTTTTGCAAAAAAAGTTTTCTTTTATATGATAACTCTTCAATTGTTTTACGTACCTAAATATGAAATAATTTGTTTATTGATATCATTAAACAAAATATAGCTGACAAGATGATGAACATTTTTATTACCTTTTTTGCAATTAGAAAGTTAAGTGCAAAACCGGCTTTATATCTAATATATATATATATATATATATATATATATATATATATATATATATATATATATATATATATATATATATATGTGTGTGTGTGTGTGTGTGTGTGTGTGTGTGTGTGTGTGTGTGTGTGAGTGTATGTGTGTGTATGTATGTGTGTGTGTGCCATAAAGTCCTTTGTTAAAGTAAAACATACCTGGACACAATCTGACAAAATCCTGTTTCTTTTTCTTGATAATAACTGTTACATTTAATAGTTTTCCTTTTTGAGTAAATAATACATTCTTAATAACATACATGTTCATTTGACTCTTGACGCTGTATGAAACCAGTATTTTTACTAAATGTTCTGAGACAATCCTACTTTGAACCGTTTTTTCTCAACATGAATCAAGTTAATGGTCTTAGTTAAATATATTTGGAAAATAGAAGATTTTCTGAAATATTACTAAATTTATTAAAATAAACTTTTACTGAATGAGTTTTATTACTTAACAGTGAAAGAATAAAAGGTTTACTGCTATTATTTATGTGTGATTGCATATCACACATTTCTTTATTAAATTTCAATTAAAAATAACCATTTTCTATATCTTTTTATCCTTTGATTATTGATTATATTGATTCTTATCAAATTGTAAAATGATCAATTTTAGTTCTAGTTTGTCTTTCTGAAGTTATGTATAACGGGAAAATTATATTTTTGTAACACAGAATATCATTACTGTCTTTAATTATACTGGCAACTTTTTGGTTGAGAACACTACGGTCTAAGTCTTGGTACTCGAAAGTTTATTAAATTAAGTTTTACTGCCATGATTTAATAAAGAAGTAAAGTTTCTAAAATCCATAGACGAAGGCTGATTGTCATTTATGTCCTTGAGTAAAAACACTTTGAGCTTTATGATATTTTAAAATGGTTAAGCATATTAACAGTTGGACATTTCTGAACATATTTTGTCTTTAAATAACCTTATAGTAATGATTAATTTAGGAAGAAATTCTTAATTAAATATATGAATAAAAATAAAGCTGAAATGTACTATGATTACTTTTAACAAAACCCTAGTAAAAAAATAAAAATATAGAAAATTCATATTCAGACATTTTGGGTACTTCAGTGATTATTTTACCTATTTTCTGCTGAGCCATACGTCTGCTATATCTTAGAGATCAATCGAATAAAGTATTTTATCTAATTTCAGTACGTTCAGTTTTATTGATGCTAAGAATGTATCGGTCGATTTCAAAAGTATAGAAGTCTTAAAAAGAACAATTTTAAAGGTTCACTATAATAAAAATAAAATAGAATGTTTCACTGCAGACTAAGAATAATCGAGTTTTTTTATTCTTATACATAAGAGATAAAAGTAGTTGTACAAAAATAACTGGAAAATTTATTTTCCCATATTAAATACAAAATATTTTATAATATGAAATATAATATTATTTTAAATATTACTGCTCACTCAAGTAAAGAATAGTTACAATAGATTTAATATAAAGATTTCCTTTTAATAATAATCTCATTTACAAATGTCCCTGAAATCGTAATTTGTTAGAAGTTACTTAAGTTCCATTTAATGAAAGCATCAGTTGAACATGATTATATGGTAGTTTGGAAAAATAAATCTTACGTTCACCTAATATACAATGTAAATAAATTTTTAACAGGAAAATTATCTTTATGAGAGACCTGAAAATAAATTTTGTCGACAATGTATTTAAATCCAGAGCAGAGTATAAAAATAAGCCTCTTTCTGAATTAACGCTTGAATAAAATATGAAAAAAAAACTGACAATTTATACGTTATCCAGTTCCCTTTACCCAAATACCGGAAAATTGTCTTAGTTTAATTCTATATAATCCTTTAGGGTTCAACGAAAATGGAAAGATATGAGGGAAATATTTAGAGCTTCTTCGATAAACTACTTTTCATTTTTTACGCTTAACTTAATTTTTACTTAACAGTTGTCGATATAGAAACACACTATTTATTAATTGCTTGAAAATTCAAGCCCAATATAGGAAAAACATATTTGTAAATATAGTATACAAGTATAGCTTATAATGTAGTAAAGTGTTTTTATAATTTTTACATAAGTACTATA
>CM063502.1:116123196-116135696 GCA_032207245.1 Pardosa pseudoannulata | reverse complement strand
TGTAAATCAGCTGTAAATGAAAACTCTTTGGGGTCCTAGGCTGATTGCGTTAACGGTTAAAGATGAACAATTCTCTTGTGGCTCTAATTACCACATGCAATCGTGTTCTGCGGGATTTATGTACTAAGTGAGAGGTGTCAGCAAAATGTTTCAAAGATTTTGTCGAAGAAATAGAATATATATCACTTTAAATTATTGGAATCATGGGAATGAGATTTTTGCATTTCAACTCTACTTTTTTTTTGTCCAAATATACTATTGCTTTCAAGAGTTGATTAATGCATTCATAGCTGATAAAGGGTGATTAAATAAATTTAAAACGACCGATATTTTTAAGAATGTTCATTAACTCTTCGCTTGTATTTATTTTTCTTAATTCTTTCAATACATGGACATATATATATATATATATATATATATATATATATATATATATATATATATATATATATATATATATACATATACATATATATATATATATATATATATATATATATATATATATATATATATATATATATATATATATATATATATATATATATATATATATATATATATATATATATATATATATATATATATATATATATATATATATATATATATATATATATATATATATATATATATATATATATATATATATATATATATATATATATATATATATATATATATATATATATTATAAGAAATGCATAGATAGGCAGGGCGATCAAATTAGAAAAGGATGTTTTGAGATTGTTTTCAGTATGCCATCCTTGGTTATACACAGAAGTATATATTAGTAGAGGTATCTTAATTATAGAGTATCCCATTGTTTGAGGAAGTAGTGTCAGGAAATTCTTTTAACATTAAATTAAACAAGTGGTATTGGAAAAAGGTTTGTAACTTTACTAATAAATTTGAACATTTATGAGATTTAACTTACAAACTACGAAGTTTGAATAAAATTTTCTTTAGTATACGCCGTATATATTCAATAATATTTTTAATTTAGCTGGTGATAACTAAATACAGCTTATATAAGAATTAGAATATGTTCATGTATTTAATAAATTCAGCAGGTTTGTAAGGGAAATTTTCCAAACATCAGCAATAAAGTAACTTGCAAAAAAACAATTTATAGTTTACCGAGAAAATTACATAAGACATTACTAGCTAAAATTTTTATAACATGAATAAAATCAATGCAAATTATAAATTTCAAATTAATAATTATAAGTAAGGAAACATAAAGATATGTATTTAAATAGAAAATCATTAATAAATGGGATTTAGATAAATATTTCGAATTAATTTATCAGATATTTGGAATATTCTGTGAATAAACAAATCAAAGATTATTTATAAAATTAAAACTAAAAGAAAACTCAGTAGATGCATAACTTTTTCATTGAATGTGGAATGTTGAAGAACTAAATTATATAAGTTAATTATTTTTCTTTAATAAAAATGTCAAAATTACGAGTTATCAAAATGGATAATTAAACGTAGTAATAGTTACAATTTTTTCTAGTTACAATAATTTTCTAAAACTATTAATTTTGATAAAGGTAATTTAATATTTCGGATAATCTTAAATCTTTCTCTACATAAACATTATTATTACAACTACATTAATTTTGTATGGAAGATTAATCTTTAAGTGTATGAAATCTCCATAAACAAATAAAAGAAAAAAGTTCATTTTTCAAATCGTTTTCTTGTTTGTTTCACATTATGCTATGAACAATATCGAGGAATTTAATTTTATGTTTTCAAAATATCTAAACTGTACTACAAGAAATTGATATTTTATATTGTTTTAAGGCTAAATATGCGTTGTCCAACAGTATAAATGTTCAGATGAAAATACAAAACATATAGCTTTTTAATAATAAACATGCTCACAGAATTAATCTTTGCTCCGTGTGAAACAGATTAAAAGGTCTATAGCCCATAATATTTTTAAATTTTTTTCTCTAAACATTGGTAATATTTACTGAGGAAAACAAAATATTTTTATTAAAATAATCTCCTTATACTTCAGATTTTATAAACTTATATGGTCAATTATTATAAAAATTTTTTACTATTAAGCTCACTTATATTTAAGTGAAGTATTTATAATTTATTTTTATTTCAATTAATTAAGAATGCTTTGCAATATTTATCGTCAGTAAAATTCTGAATAAATAAATGTATTCCTGAGAGACTAAAAATAATGATGTGTATTTCTGCCCTTTACTTATTTAAGGCTAAAGTTTTTAAACTGAAGTATTAGAATATATATCTAAACATTTTTTTCAAAGTAATATTTGATATTAAACAAAATTTTATTTAGAAATAAATTACTTCTATAGACTCAAAGAGGTTTTAAGTAGTCGAAGTGTAAATTCCAAGCAAGTAAATTTAAAATTTGATTTGATAAATATTTCTTAAAAATTATTAGTAAGGAATTCTGAAAAACAGAAATCAGTAAGAACTAACACTTTTAAATATATATTTTTATTCTGATAAAGTGAAGTTTCGAAATATTTTCTACAATCACTTGAATGCATTTCAATTGCATATAAAGGTTTTTTTTCCTGAAATAAACATTTTTTTGCATTTGAGTGAGATTAAAGTAAAGTGAATACTTTTATGACTTTAAAAATGTACTTTATATATTTTTAAAGTTGAATTCAAGATTGTGATGCCAAATGTAATGTCTAATACTAGAATTTTGGTTTTATTATTTCATTTCACATAATGACCTACTCATTTGTTTTGAAATATTTACAATACATAGGCAAAGTCAGGTAATTTATTAAATCTTAATAATATAAATTTTCTATTACCTTTTATTTTATTAAAATAACCATCTAAGAATATTATTTGAACTACTGGGTTTTAATAAGTAGTAACTTAAAAAAAATCGAATTGAAATTTCAATTTTAACATTTGTGTTTGAATTATGTACTCAAAAAAATGAATAATACACACACACACACACACACACACACACACACACACACACACACACACACATATATATATATATATATATATATATATATATATATATATATATGTGTGTGTATTTATAAGCCCAAGTATATGGAAATTTGAAAATATTAGCGTAAAATGCACTATCTAATATGCAAAATGTTATTAAATCCAAATTTCTAATTTATTTTTACAGCTTTTATAACCTATTAAATAATTGTTAGGAGGATATTTAATAACATATTTTTTCAGTTTTTACAAGTGTTAACCCCTGGTATAAACAAAAACTTATAAAGTTAATACATTGTACTTCTCAAACATATTTACTGTGGAAAATTGTGTTTATACATGAAGTTGTAATCAACAAGAATAGCTATTTGAGAAAATATGAACTTATTTATTTAGAGCAACTCATAAAAAGTGTGTTAAAGTTTTGAAACTTTTTTCTTAGAATCTACGCACTAAAAACCTGAGGATACAGAATTTTGAAAGAAATGTTTTAAGAACTATTCAATTGGATTAGATGAAATCAGTAGAAATATCTGTCACTTTAAGTTGACATTTACTTTAGCATATAAATTAATTATTTCCTGAAAATTCTTTTTTACATTTACATTCTACACATTCTTGAAAACTCTAAGAAACATTCGTAACATATTAGGAACTTACAACTATTCATGTTACAAAATTATGTATTTTATTTCTTCGTTAATAAAAAAAATAGCTTGATTTTTGTGACTAAGATTTGTATCGAAAAATCAATACTAACACTTTTAGTAAATGAAGTGAATAAAGTAATAAAACCTCTTGAATTTATTAATGAATATAAATATATTCCATACTTACTACTTTGTTTAAAATTATAACATTATAACTTATTATATGAGAAATCGGAAAAACGTACATGCAGTATTTTTTCAATCGCATATTTTAGTAATTATATTTTTCATCTTTGTTGATTTATAAACATATATTTCAATATATATTTCTCAACATATTAGAATATATAAATACTATAATATGTTATGTATTTCATTAAAAATCATGAAATAAAATAAAAATAATGATTTTCATATTGGTTAATATACATCCATGTAACTATGCTCCCTAATAGTGTAGAAATGTTTATGAGATTTTTGATTGTAAATAATGATAAATATGCAATTGTTTTTCTCATACATACAATTTTTTTAGTTATGTCATATACTTCTGGTAATAATAGTAATTTGTCATCCACCATAACCTGCTAATCTGTATCCAATAAATGTTTGTGCTATCGTTTAGAGTGTAATACGCTTTAGTATACGGCCCCTACGTCCAGTGAACCCTTAAAGCGCAAGCAAATGCCCCATAAAACACAGATTTGGAGACGTTTTCCGAGATGGCGATCTTTGCCGATCATTTTTCGCACTACCAAATGTTTCTTATTTCTTATCTCTGACAATTTTTCTAGGCTTCTACAGCATAAAATAAAGAAAAAAAGTAAGAGAGTTAGGTAGGGGAAAAGAATGGGTTTACAAGACAGGTTCTTTAATAATCTGTACTTTGGCAGTTTGGAATCACCGGTCGATTTTTTGGAAAATGGCGCATTTACTTTGAATCATTATCCGTAAAGATAGCCATTGCTGAGAATTTATGCAAATGAGTGCCTATAACTTAATGTAGATGTCGACCATTTGCGTAAATCGGGTAGCGTCAAGGGGATTATAGGGAGCTAAGGGAGCGTGACCGTATTCAATGCCTCGTTTAATGAAAAAAATGTAATTCTCAATAAAATAAGAACTTATTTAATACAAGATGAACGTTCTTTAAAGAGAAAATCATAACCTACTTACAGAAAAACTTGCTTTTGAAAGTAGTTCATTAATTATTCTTAATTAATAGTTCTAATATTCGGTATGTACTGTTATGATAGAAATGAAATAATCTGTATTTCCAGCTACACGGTTTTGCTGCCATTGATTTCTTTATATCTGAAGCAAAGTTCAATGCACTTTTTTCTTTTAATTATCATCTCGTGGGATTTACCAAACTCAAGATACTAAATTATTGAAAAAATCTCAATATTTCCGTCTGTACGCTGCTTAAAATTAGTTGACAAATATCGAGATCATAAATGAAATTCGAAAGCATCATCTGTTACAAATAACTTCCTGAGAGATGCAAAGCCACCCTTTCTTTAGATAATGGTACACTCGGGATGATCACAGACAGCGAATGAAGCTGTTGAAATGAAACAGCGAAAGACATTTATCTGTTACAGTAAATACATGAGCTTAGAACCCATAATCGAGTTTGGCTTTCGAGAATCCATTATCAGTACATATCCTTCACCGAGATGTAAATTAATGGCTTCCTACAGACAGAATATTTTAGGTTATCTGGATTTATTACCAATTTAACACAAAGATAAATACACGCTTTTTTAGAAATTTATTGATATTTATTGTTTTAAAGATAAATAATCATAATGCAATAAGAGTTTTAAAACAATAACGTCATTTAGAAACTTTTTTTTTGTAATTTAATATTGCTTCATGTGTTTTATATAATTTTAGTAGTTAAAATATATATAATTTAATATTCTCAATGATATCAAAATTATAATACAAATAATAAGAAAAGGATGGGATATTTCATCTTTTTTGGTAAATCTCGCTATATATAAAAGTTAGTATGCGTGCACCTTAATGTTTCCTTATACAAATACATAAAGTTAGACAGTCATACATACGGCTTTGAGTAGGCATTGTTTGATAGAGTCAAATAAAGTATGTCGATATTAAACTTTCTTCTGTGTTCTATATAACGTAATAACGAATATTAAGGTTACCTTTTGGCAGTATTTAGTACAAGATGGAAATACCTAAGCGCTTTAAGTATTGAATACTACTCAGAAAATAATAATAATTACTTTTGAAATTTTATATACGCATGAAATATTTCTAAAAGCCTTGAAATAGATATAGATTTTCATAGCCGCAATCAAATGGTTTTAATGTTAAATATTTCAAAATTGTTTATAAGAACGTGAATTTGACTTAGCTTTTGTAGAAGCGCGGATTTCAATTGCTCTGGAATAAATTAATAGTATAATATTTCAATAATTTGTGTGCCTGTTTACAAGAATGTTACAGTTCAACACATGGTTTTAAAATTTGTTTAAGTGGTCAAAATTAATAATATTTGAACTTTTAAGTATATAAATTCTCTGATAGATTGACATAATCCATAACTATTGAACATTTTTGAACCTAAATACTAAATACTGACTAAGAATTTTATTCTTTGAACAAAATTCATTTTTTTCTGCAAACTGATATTAATTTAAGAATATTCAACCAGTAGATGAAAATTAATAAATCTTCAAAATTTTTCCAATTAAAGTATACTAGTGTTGAAGTAAAAGTGTATTACAGAAATCATTCTTTTTTATCTTAAAATTATTTTTATTAAATCTACACCAGGTGAAAATTTTTACTTTACTAATTGGTGCCATGTTATTTTAAAATTTACCACAATTCTTAAATCTAGTAAATATTCCCTTTCAGCTTTAATTAAGAAACTATCAAAGATCTCCTCCCTAATGGGTAATTCTGTATCCTTACAGGGTTAATACCCTGTAAGGATACAAAATACTATAAGAAACTAACAGAGATATTTATCCTGTTTGTCGGCTAGTAGACCTCATTACATGCCTCAGTAAAACCAACAGCAATGACACAAACAGTGTTTATCTTACTTATTGCAATTATACGAAAGATCAATCTCTTGAACAACAGAAGACTAAAAGCTACGTTTGTATAAAAAATAAATGTATCCTTTATTTTAAACAAGTTTTAATAATTATGTATCAGAAAATACTTGCTGTATTCTTGTCGCTGGTAAATGCAACCTAATTAGTCGCAATAGGTTATTTTTTAACAAGAATAATTTGACTTTATCTAAGAAATATTTCTTGTTAGAAATAAAAAATCAATTTTTGATCTCATTTTAAAAATATTTATTTTATTATTTTTTAACTTGCAATTATTTGACAAGGAATCTTAACACATTTCTACTGCTGAATTATTCAGAAAATGAGAAGCTAAATATGTTTTTTCTATCTTCATTGGAAAGCAGTGATAATTTAATGCAATTTTAAACTTATTTATAACAGTTAATTGTTTGCTTTGAACATCAAAATTATCACTAATAGTTAAAGATTTTTTTTCTCAAAAGGTTATGTATATGTTTTTAAAATGATAAGGGAGATGATATATTAAAATAATTCATTTTGATGTAGCAGATGTAAAGTTTCAAACAGAAAAAGAAAATGAAAATTATATAACAACTGACTTACTTGTCAAATTATTTTGTAGAAATAATGATTTCCACTCCGGAAGTATAAATATAGAATTTGTAACAAGATCAAGGTCTTAAAAATTGCAGGAGAAATTGAGTTTTTAATAAGATAATTCGGCTTTTCACACAAATTGCGTGACTAAATAAATGCTTGCGTAACAGGTCTTCTTACTTAAAATATCTTAATTATTCTGTGTGAGATAAATACTTTTTTACTCTATTGCATAATAATAGTAGAAATTGGTATAAATAAATAATGTAATCCTAGATAGCAATATTTATAATATCCCAAAACTAGTTTTAATGAAACAATAAATTATAAAAATATTACTCCTATTAATATGTTTTGAGTGTTTAGATAGTGTCTAGAATTTTCAGTAATTTCGCTAGTGCATGTTGTACTTTTGCAGCTAACATAATTACATTTTTTTGCAACTTCTTCTAATGCATCAAAAACCGGAGACTTGAAACTCAGTCTTTGTTTTAAAACTCTCATTTTTTCATCTTATTTTTCTTATAGGTTTCTTTTCACTTGAAATAAAGCAATTAATTTGGATTAGATGGTAATATTATTAAAATAGTTAGTTTGGGATATTTAAGATAACCTAAAAGTAGAAAAATGTATCAAAATAGATTACGGATGTCAAGAGACATGGAGTTTAAATATATTGGCTTTGTAATTTTAAATTACAGTATACGCCAACCTCCGCCAATAAATCCGTCTTAAATATTAACTTGCTAATATTATTATGGAATAGAGAGAATATATTATTTTTATAGTAAGTACACAATTCACAGTTAAATGTCACTTTTAGGCATTCTAATAAAACATACACATTGTATATAATGCAGTTATAATAATAAATAATCATAGTTTGGATATGCACTTTACTTTTATAACATATAAAAAAGAAAATTGCTAAGGAATGAATGTTAAATACTTAATTTTAAATGTTTATATGAAACTTTCTGAATGTAAAGAAAAACATTTAAAAAATTTTTATATAAATTTAACTATTTTGATTAAAAATAAATAACTAAATTGTATAATGAATCAAGCTAAAATTACCGATGTTCAGTGGGACTAATATAGGAAAAAAATCTATTTAAAATATTTTTAAACTACGTAAAACTTATTTTCCAGAGATACAAGTTTTAATTTTGCAATATAATGACCTTTATTTCAGTTACATGCACTCCATTACCCATTGAAATGTAATTTTCAATCTTTAATTTAAAAGTAAAATAATGTTTCCCTTTTAAGTTATAATCTTAATCGTTTTAACGGTTACATCTCAAAAATGAAGTTTAATAAATTAGAAATAATTTGTTGTTTTAATATACCTTCAATATGATTCGCGATACAAATACACACACACACACACACATATATATATATATATATATATATATATATATATATATATATATATATATATATATATATATATATATATATATATATATATATATATATATATATATATATATATATATATATATATATATATATATATATATATATATATATATATATATATAATATATATATATATATACTACAATTTATAAGTACAGCTTTTTATGCTTGTAATTTTGTGGTAGATAAGTCTTTAATCTAGGGTTTTCAGAGATTTGAATGAAATCAAAGTTTGTTTCAATTTTAAAACCGAATAATTGCACACCCAAAACTTTTCAACTTTCATATTTCATTGAGGGTTTCAACGCGATACCCTTTTTTCTCCAGAAATCGTAGAATTTAATAAGAAGCAGCTTTCAGCAGTCACTTGTGATTAATTGTTAAAGCTCTAGCCTTCATAATAGGGGGACGTTAGCTTTCCGAAAAATCGATCCCGACCACCATCAGCTAAGCAATTAGACGCGTCGAAGGGTCAGCAAAGAAAGGCTCACTCTGTAGCCTTAAACGGCAGTGTATAAAGTTAACTAACACCCGCAAATTTACTTGATCCTTAGGTAGATCATAATTGCTTCATGCAAATGGCTTGTTCTTTACCCCAGACTCACTAGTGATAATTATGTTAGTGAAGAGTGATTTGTGGTCCGAAATTGGATGGCATCTCTCGGTAATTGAAATACGTGAATTTTTAAACAAGTGATAATACGCTTCATTAAGAAGATGTGAATGATCGTCGTTATTGTTACAACTGGTCTTCTTTTCAGACTTTTCCGGATAATTATCAGATTAAAAAATACAATTAATAAGAAAATATTAAAAATTCTTATGTCGTATTATTAATTTTAGGCTTCAAAATAAGTAAAAATAATTATTTTTGGCATAGTCAATAGAGAAACACCTTTGTTAAAAGCTCTTAATCAATTACATAAAATTGTTTTGTATTAAATATACAATGAATTATTTTCAGATGCAAGAGATAGTTCTTTTCAATTGGTTTTTATGGAACATTCTTAACTAGTTCGTCTCATGATAGTTGAATTTAGGGATTTTTAAGCGAGAAATTATACGTTTCATTAATGAAAGTTGGATCATCGACATTATAGTTCAAATTGGCATTCTCTTAGGATTTGTTTTGATTATTATCAGAATATAAAATAAAATAAGTAGAAAAAATTAAAATTTCATTGCTTTTATAAATTTTTGTTTTTAGAATAGGTAAAAATAATTACTTTTGGTGCCTTTATTTCACAATTATCTTTCATAAAATGTCTTTGTAACTTAAACTACTCTTTTAATTTTAAAATAACAATAAATTTTTTTCGAGGGTAAGACGAAATTTATTTCTGTTGTTTATTTTGGATCACTCGTAACTAGTCTATCTCATGAAAATTGAATCTCGTTAATTATTAAATTAATAAAAATACACCTCATGGAAGAAAATGGAAACTATCCTAATTATTGTTACTACTGGCATTCTGTTCTGATCTGTGAATATTATTATAAATTAAAAAATGAAATCAATTAACAAAGAGCAAATTTTCATAAATATGTGTCAATATTTTGACTTCGAATTATATAGGAAGGATTTATCTTTCATGGAATTTTTATCTAAATGATTTTCTTCCAAACTTCGGGAACTGAGACTAAAAGTATATTATTTAAAAAGGATAATGCATTTTCTTTTCAGCTGTAATAAATGATTGTTTCCTCATGCATTTATTTTTAATATTCTTAACAAGTTAACTGCAAACATTGATACAGCGCATTTGAACAAGATTTCATCTATTTATGCCTTGAAGTCAATGAGTTCTATAGTGAAATAAGCAGACTGTGAGTTCAGACATCCATGATGAACACTGTGTTACATAGTCTCTCGTCTTTAAGTGTCTGCTTAATCTTATCATAGCCTTTGTGGCATCTAGCAACACTATTCTGTGGGACTAGCGTCATAATTCGGAAATTTATAATAGTGAGCATAAAATTGATTAAGAGCATAAAATTAAAGAACTAAAAGGACATGGAAGGCTGGAAGAATGGATTTGGGAGTTAGTAACAAGATAACTGAGTAGGAAGGAGTTTAAGGATTAAAACACGCAATTTTTATGCAGCTCCATTCAACCATTAACAATGAGGATTTAATCAGGAATGAGAAGTTATGTGAGATCAGTGGGTTGGAAAGATATCTCAATAGCCAATGAAAGTTTTTTCTGTCAACCAATGAAACTTTTGCATTACTCATAGAGTGAGCGTAGGCGCGCGAAACGATGGCCAAATGGTAGAGAGCTGCTCTTCGGAGCCGGAGTTCGTGGGTTCGAATCCCGTTGCTGGCATGAATGTTTGTAGCCGTTCGGAATCGGCTTAAACTGAGGGTCCCGGTCTTCAGTTAGCCCTCGTGGGTTGCAAAACAGTAGACCGTATCGCTCTGTCAAACTAAAACAAACCATAGCGTAAGCGTAAAACAAACGTAGAGATGCCAATTTTTGATAACTTTTGTAGTTTTTATCTTACAATTTATACCTTAAAACTTATAATTTTTATTTTATAATTTTTTTTTGTCTTATTAATGTTATATTTTCCTAAATACACAAAAAGTTAAAGGTCTTTGTCTAAAGTATCCATAGACCATATTTTATTAATAAACATTAGGATATTTTAAATGATTCAGTTTTGTCTAACATTTATTTGTTTAACAGAACATTTAAAATAGAACATTTCAAAACTTAAAATTCTCATTAAACTATTCTTTTTACGATTCCTCATAAATCAAATGTTTTGTTACATAGTCTAAAACAAGGCTCCAGATTTAAAAAATATTAAGTTATGCCATTTCAAATAGTATAAAAAATTATCATAAAAATGTACACTACTATAAAAATTTAAATTCAATTTACTTCAGGATAAGATTTAAAATACGTATATCATGAACTAAATTTTCATATCGAATTGGACTAAATATTTTTTATCTCTAATATTATAACCAAAACTTTAAAGATTTCTGATATTTAGAAGTTATAAAAATTAAAAGCCGTTAAAAAACTGAAGATGAAAAAAGTAATTAGATCTAAAAGTAATTAGTAAAAGTAATTTTATCTCGATATAAAATGAAATCTATTTATCCGATTAATATAACTGAGTATCACAGAAGAAAAAATATAATTAGCCTCTATTGGATATAAAAAATAGTTTCTATTTTATAAATTTAAACAGTTGTTTTGGGAGCAATTAAATTTCTACTTTTCCACCTGCACAAATATTTTATGCATTTTTAAAAATATATATTGCTTCATATAAAACAATTAGGTAATTTTTGTAAAGTTAGATTATAATGACCTAAAAATTTTTTTATTCTGATGAGAGTAGAATATATTGACTTATCTAGAATTAAAAATACACTGTTTAAATTGATATTTTTCGTCTTCATTGTATTATTTCTCTTAAAGAAGTTTCTTAAAAGCAAGGTATATCTTCATATACACTTCATTTTAAATAACTTTTATTACATTTTATTACAGTTGTACATTATACGTACATTCATAGGGTAATACATCTTTAATATTTGTTATGATTTCAGTAAAACCAGTACGTTAAATTGCATTAAAATATTTTTAGATTCTATAAAATATATATATATTATGCGAAAAGCATAAAATTTTATGGATATCTGTAATTGTATTTTTATTGCATTATCTTCGAATTCCATAGACTTATACTCCGGCACATAAAGTATTCATTGTATTTTCCTCATATATGATTTAAAATGGGA
>CM063502.1:116093196-116120696 GCA_032207245.1 Pardosa pseudoannulata | reverse complement strand
TGAAACACTATAATTAAAAGTAAAATTAGTTTTTTTACAGTATTTATTAATATACTATCAGAAATATTAAGTTACATTTTATTAATACATAACATAGGAAATCGGTAAACCTCGATGGTAAAAACAGTTTCATTAAATTACAGATCTTATCTTTAAGAATATTTAATGCAAAAACTTTTATATTATACAAACTTCAATTAAAAAAACAATTATGAAAATAAAAACATTGAATACTTTCTTTTACTATACATTTGGTGCTTAACAATGCTGATCTAATCTTTACAAAAGTAATTATCTTATACTTGTTTGTTAAATCAATTATAGTTCTAGATAAACAGAGAATATCAAGTGCCTCTTCATCTGCTTAAAATAACTTTTTTTAAATAAATAAAGAAAATTCCGATGTTTTCATCTTCATTGGAATTTAGATTTGATTTTTTATCGGTTCATTTTGAAAAAAAAAAGGTGATAAATTATATTTTTAAGAACAAAGCTACCTGCAATAGAAAATAGAACTCTATTTTATTCTTTAAAATCATAAAGAGGTATAGTAAAATATGAATGAAAGTTTTTTTAGAACAAATTAATCGATTCTATAGTTTTTAGCTGTAAAACAATCTAATATTTGTTCAGCTAGAAAAATTACCTATGAGAGGCTGCATGTAATATGTCTCCATAGGTATCTACTTTCTATATCTTTATAGTGAAATTCTTGTATTAAAATATAAGTTATTATTTATTGCCAAATTTATTAGAATATGTAAAATTGCACTTTACCATTTAATGCTGAAAATAGAAATTATTTTGTTATTAATCAAATAGAGAAAATTTTATTTCATAATGTATTTTTGGTTAAACTATTAGGAAAATCGTATAAAAGACTTCCGTTATTAAAATTTTATTACAATGGTTAACTATCTCTAAAATAGTGTACTGCATACTGATGAAAATTAAAAAAGGCTTCTTTAGCACTATTATGTAGGAATACATTTATTTAATAGTCTCGAACTTAGACTCCTACAGAATATACACAATTGCTCCACCGTCATTGCCACGACTGGAAACACCTACTAAAATAAAATTTTGGCATCTTTTGCAGTTCATCTTTTACTTTGGTTTTAATCTCTTGTATGGTGCCAAGACCTACTTTGATTTTCGGGTAAGAAATTCGATGGTGTTATTACCGGTCGGTAGGGAGGTTGATGTTCTTTATTGCGAAGAATATCTACATAACAGTCAATATGTGTGAACATTGTTGTAATTCAGTGACCATCCTTCTGGTCCATAGGTGGGATGTTTTCTTCAAATTGCCTTGACTCTTTACAAATTTTACACTTATGGTCGTTAACAGTCTATACATAGATACAAATTCAGGGTTCACTACGTATTCGTTGACAAATTACACAACAAGTATTTCTTTTGTTTTGTATTAAACATGTCATGATTTCTTTGGATGTAACGAAGATGTGTGTTATTCTGAAAAGTTCATCTTAGTCTCTGTGTCATAATCGTAAAAAATAGTAGTAGTAAAATTATATTAATTACATTGTAGTAATAAAGATTTACGGCGGAATTCTGGGAGCTTTTTGACTGTTACTCGTCGAAGCATGTAGTTATTTAATGATTCATAACCTGTTTAATCTTCTATCTACTTGTACCTTGGTTCTACGATGTTTTCAATGGTATCTCATGAATTTGTTGAATAATTATGTCTTATTTAAAAGCTTGCTGGAAGAGGACGTCAGTATTCAGCTAATTAGAAAGATTTTTGTGCTAGTTTGGTTGATACTGTATTATAAGTTTCACTGATTTTCTGTTTTCTGTTTCTTTTTCTTTTTTTGTGAGTTTCTATTTCTTTGTTGAGGAAATTAATCATGTTTCGTCCCTGAATGATTTTTAACAGAAAATCAGATAATGTTTACAATTTTATTAATACTTCATCAGTAATATAAACTTTACATCTAAATGTGTGTAAAAATGTTCAGATAGTCTACTCATTGTGCCTTGAATTTGATTATCTTTTACCACTGCTTGCGTCCTTTTTACAAAACCTTATAAGTAATTAATTTTCCTTAATTCAAGATAAATTAGTTATTCTTGCAAACATTTGATTGTTTGTACTAATTACTTTTCTCCTGTTTCCTTTTCATAAACATCATATCCGGAGTACACCGAGCATAAAACCGTATACAATATTACAATAAGGCGTGTTTTTGCGTGTTACAATAAGGCGTGTTTTTGCAGCTAAATCTAATTTTTTAAATATTCGAATTTTTGTCAAATTAAAGACAAGTATTTTTGCATTTACAAGTTAAACAATTTTAATAAATAATAAAATCTAATAGTTTCAAAGTACATGGCACCGTACCTTTATTTTACTTAAACTTTAATTATTAAAGGGTGAAATATAATGCTGATTAATATATTAATTATAAAAAAATTATATTTTCTCACAAATAGCATTTAATACCAAAATAATGCATCAGACAATTATTTTTTGTTAAGTGGGAAAATGAGGTAAAACCTGAAAATAGGTTCAAACCTGAAATTAGGTACATTTCCCCTATCTCATGCATAGAGATTTTGTGAACATGAGCACATATGCTATACAAACACACACAGAGGTAGAAATATAGAATAAAAAAGTGTCTTTTGGAAATCATCTAATGTAAAAAAAAAATAAACTTGTGATACTAATTTGATGGTCGATCAATTTACCACCTGGTGACCAACACTTTTATGTAAAGCAGCTAAGAAAGAGTATAACAGCGTTAGAAATTAGATTATCTCTAGCTGAATTATTTTTCCTATAATAACGTAATTTTATGATCTATTCATGTATTATAGGGATAGATACTATCTATACATATCTATGATACATATAATAGGAAAATTTAAGTCAATTAGAGATTGGGAAGCTAACGAAAAATTGATAACAAGATTTAGACCTATGTAGACAAATAGTGCCAGTTAACTACAAAAGTGTAAAGTATTCAAATGTACACTATCGCAATAAATAAATTTCTCAGTGTAGTAGAGATTTTTTTGTGAAATATAATTGGCATATATCTTTTAATTTAAATTACTTTTACTAGTAGAATACATTATGAATATGTCTTTAGGAATTTTAGTTATTATTCATTATTTGTATATCAGCTTCAAATAAGTAACGTGAAATATCAAAATTTTCAAAAATTAATTGTATTTCTGTTTTATAGTAGGATAATTTTAACTAAAAATGTATTTTAAATGTTCCTTCTATGCAATATAACCGAAAGATAATTGTATAGATAAAATAGCATAGAAATTTAGTCTCATAATTCTCTAAGAAAACATAAAAACGATAGAAAACTAATAAAATTGCATATTTTTCATAAACTTCATAACCTATTTTGAAATGTTTTCTGAAGAGTATTAGTAGGATGAATATTATCCAAAGAAAATATTTTCCTTTTAATCTTTTCAATATTCTCATGGAAACATACTGCGTCGAGAGACACCATCCTTTTTTTAGGCAATGCCAATTTATAGGCCTTTGCCCTTATTCTTTAGAATTATTTCGATAATTTTATTTTATGTCTCCTGTCATTCGCATGCACGTGAAACACCTGAAAATGACAGGTTGTTGCGAAGGATATGAAACTATGACGTCATAAGAAGTGGTCAAGTGTTGTGGTGCTCACTCATTTATTGCAACTGCAAGTCTGAAAGAAATTGCCTTCAAGGGAATAAAGGCGACAAAAAATGTTTTCTTGCTTATTGAAAGCTCTTTTATTTCGTGAGAGTTAGTAGTATATTGTGGCTTTGCACGCAGAGAGGGAAACTTATTTATGTTTTCCAAACGGATCATTTTTTTCACTGTTTGGACTCGATTTGTTTCCCTGAAGTTTATTGTGATATAATTGTTCCGAAGAGTAGAATTGTTCATCCTTTTAGGATTTCATTATAACTTGATTCATTTTTAAGATTTGGGGATATAGTAAGAGAATTTGTACAAGCGAACATATCCCTAAAACTTTTATTACACCAATTAAGGAGACTTGGTAACTTTTAAGACTTCATGTTCAAATATCCCTTTATTTTTCTTTACGAAATAAAAAGTTCTGCTTATTTACGAATGATTTTTTACAAGTTCTATAATAAATGCCCTAATTAAAAAAATATTTAATTTTGTCATTTTAAATAGTATGATTTATTAAATCATATAAAAATGTACACTAAATACAAATATAAAGTTCACGTACCCTCCGGATATCTTTTATAATATGTATATTTGAAAGTGAACTTTTTATTAAACTGAATATAAATAAAATTTATAATATAATATAATATAATATAAATGTAAATAAAATATAAATATAAATATAATTTTTCATTATTTAAATCTGAAAGTTTAAAAGTTGTGTTTCAATTTAAAGTTTAAAATAAAACTTAAAACTGTTAAAAGTTTGAAAATCAATAAATGCGTCATTTATATTGCTATAAAATAAAAATATGGCATAAAATAATAATATGGTATAAAATAAAAATATGGTTTCTTGGTATAAAATAAAGTATCTAATATAATGAGGGTTCACAGAATAAAATAAGTAATTAGCTTTTAATTGACATAAATATTTAAAAATTGATTTACAAATGTCATAAGTTACTTAGCAGCTAAACTGATACTTATTTCTTCGCTTGATATATAAAACATATGTTTTAAAGTATTCTTTAATAATAAATTATTTATTCATTTACTTTTGTCGTTACAAGTAGTGTATTTTCTTAAATAACCTAAAAATTATACAAACAAACAAACGAAAAAAATCACTTACAAGACTTTTATATAAAATTTAAGAAAGAAATATATTTTATTCCGTGAATCTTCATTGGAGAAAGTGAAAATTTAACGTAGGAAAAGTTAAAAATTATTAACGATTTGAAAATAAAAATAGGTAAAAATCACTTTATCCATCTGTATAATAAAATATTTTGTTATGTATTGCTATAATTGAGGTTTACAGAATTAAAAAAAAGATATATTCTATTTAAAAATAGAAATTTATTTTCTAATATTCATATTTCAAAACATTTTCTATATTTCGCTTTTTTTTACTTAGTATATATATTTTATATATTTCCCATTTCATACAAAAAACTAAATAACTTTTATAAATTTAAGACGTTAATAATGATCTAGGAAAAATTTTATTGTAAACAGAGTTGAACGTTTTATTTTATACTGAAACAAAATTAAACTGTTATAATAAAGACTTTCAAATCGTAAGCCCTTTGTGGTGTTATCCACACAGAATTACAACCAAACTGTATTTCTATTATTTTCCTACTTCAGATACTATCAGTTATTCTTCCGAAATATTTTTTTAATCCGGCAGCAAAGATTAATGAATATATATTTAAATAAATTGATCCAAAGAGTCATGAATTGCAAAAATATTAAATACAAAAATATAGCATTTCCAGTAACTTAAATGTCTAAATATATTTCTCATTCATATTTCAAAACATTTTCTAGATTTCTCTTTTTTTTTACTTAGTATATATATTTTATATATTTCCCATTTCATACAAAAAACTAAATAACTTTTATAAATTTAAGACGTTAATAATGATCTAGGAAAAATTTTATTGTAAACAGAGTTGAACGTTTTATTTTATACTGAAACAAAATTAAACTGTTATAATAAAGACTTTCAAATCGTAAGCCCTTTGTGGTGTTATCCACACAGAATTACAACCAAACTGTATTTCTATTTTTTCCTACTTCAGATACTATCAGTTATTCTTCCGAAGTATTTTTGAATCTGGCAGCAAAGATTAATGAATATATATTTAAATAAATTGATCGAAAGAGTCATGAATTGCAAAAATATTAAATACAAAAATATAGCATTTCCAGTAACTTAAATGTCTAAATATATTTCTCGTTTATCGACGTATAGAGACAATCTACGTGCAAATATGTATTAGTTTAATTGTATTTCAAAGATGAGACATTAATTTGTTATTCAAATTAATGGCTAGTTTACAATTCAGTTAAGTGAATATTCTTATCTTAAAAGCTCAGATAAATATATTCTAACATCATTAAATAAGATACTAGCATGTAAAATACCTCATCAAATTTCATATAATTGGAGACTTTCTAAAGATGTATGGCTACTGGGCTTTACTAGGGTTGTTTTAGTTAACGACAAACTATCTAACATAAAATTAAAAGCAAAGTCACCAACTGCCAAGATTCCGCTAATACATCACCTGGATTTTCAATTAATTACCCATAAAAGTAGGAAATAGATTTCGATGTAGAGAATAAATACGTTCTTAGGGATTTTCTTCCATTTCTAGGTCCTAAGAATACAGTTTAATTGTTAAAAAATTATACATTACTAACCTAGATTTCTGTCTAAGTAATTTAGGTTATAATAAACTAATAATATTAGCCATTTTAAAAATAAAAACACTCATTATCGCAAAATAAGTAATACATTAATTTAAATTTTATTTTATTATAATATATAATCTATATACTCAAAATAATTATAAATATGATGTTAGACTAACGGAAAAGGGTTTAAATGCTTTTCCAAATCATTTAAAATAATAAATGCATCTATAAACTAAAAATACTTATCACCCGAAATAACAATAAATACTTTTTCATACATTAACACTGTCAAGAATGTAATAAATTTAGAGTATAAAAATCGGATAAAATAAATTCATAATTGATTTCAAATCAATATTCCGAAATAAAACTGACATCTAATAAATCGGGTAAAAATGGTCAAAAATAAATAATGCTACTACTTTGTATAAATAAAGCTACTAAAGCTTTGTTTAAATAAAGCTACTACTCAAAGTACTACTTTGAAGCACATTTTAAATTCTATCAAATGAATCAGGTAACTTTAAAAAGTTTTTAAAAGCTTAGTTTATTATTTACTGAAAAAAAAGAAATATTTTAAACAAGTAATGGAATAGCAATTACTAATATAAATGTTACCTTTAAGCTAATATTTACAAAAGGGAAACCATAGTGGTTAAAGAAAATCAAGATGGTTCTTCAATATTAGTACACCGACTTTGTAATTCATAGTAAAGCATGGAGTTATTTCACGTAATTAACAGAACATATATCTTAGAATACATATCTCTCCTATTAAGAGAATGTTACTATGTGTATGGATTTTTACTGCACATACGAAATTTGTTTATACAATATCTTTTAATTTATTATAAAAATTAATATATTTTTAATTAAACAATGCTTAAATATAGAATATTTGATTAATTTGTGGTGTGAACGATATATATTTTATAGAGAAATATTTAAATTTGAAGAAACACGGATTTTAAAGTGATGTAATGTAAAATAATTGGTATATTTCAGAGACAAAACTCATACGGCTAAAACTTATTTAACTAATATTAAAATCATAGAGATAATATACATATGTGATGTCATTTGCAAATCTGAAAAGAAGTTTGCTGACTGTTTTATTTTCACAGATTGACCTCAACAAATTAATCGTCTATTACTAAATTTTACAATAATGTTTAATATAAAAGGATTAACTCGATAAAATGCTTAAAAATAAAATTAATTAACTATCTCAAAATTTGATAAACAAAATATTGCGAGAGATTTTGCAGATTGGTACAAAGTATACATTTAACTAACATTTTTTGTGCTAGTAGCTCTTAAGAGTCATATTTACAGACAGACAGACATGCACATACACTCCCCTATTTGACTTATATAGAACTAGTGCAAATATATTTATTAAAGATTAATAAATTACTAAATTTATGTAACTAAAAGTTTCTTTCAAAGGCGTATAAAATGTAACTCTTTCTAGTAATATATCATGTTAAGAAAACATACTTTATTTTGAGATTTAAAATCAATATTAAAAATTATTTTCCTAGATTTTTCTCAAAAAATAAGCTTCTTCTTTTTTAGAAATTCATTTTAGCTAATTTTTTAATAACACTCTAACTTTAAAAACTATTTAGTTTTGTAATTTCAAGAAGTTTTTTAAAAATATTTAAAAAAAAGGTGCATCCAATGAAAGAAAATTTAAATTTATCCGTAGCATAACTTTGAAATATTTATATTAAAAATTGTACTTTATATCGAATTGGAAATAATTTTATTTTCGTTCTATAAATCTAAAATCTTAATGGTATAAGCCATTTGAAAGTTATAAAAATTAAAACTGTTTAGAAATTGAAAAAAATAATTGTTTTTATCGCGTTATAAATTAAAATATATCTCTAATAATAATATAATTGAGGTTCACAAAATTAAAGAAGGATTATGTTTCTATTTAATATAAAAATTAGTTTTTTTATAGCTCAATTTGTTTTGCGGATAAATGGATTTCTATTCTGTTTAATTAATGTAGATATCTTGCCTTTTTTAAAAATGTGTAGCTTTATAAAACAAAATAAATGGGTTTTTTTCATTAGATCCTTGAAAAATGATCTAATAAAATATTGTGAACAAATCATAGATATTTTATTTTACAATGAATCAAAAAAGAAATTTTTATACAGAAGACTTTTCAGTCCGTGTATGTAATTCTATGTAATCTTAATACAAAATCAATTTTAAATTAACTTGTTGGAAACAAGGTGGTGAAGGAAAATTGAAATGTCTAAATTTACCTTTTAGTATTTTTAAATGTAACTCCTAGCATATAGTCTATTCAGTACAAAATATATCTCTCTATTGGTGTAAAAGAGAGAGACATTTCTCGACAGAGAAACAAATTCTGTTTACACAGGGGGTTTTCTCACTGGTAAGATTTGTTTAGAAATAAGAAATATTTTTTGTACCGTTGAAACCCTGTCTGATATGGTTTATTTTTACACTGATAACACTACTCTGTATTGTTTATTTTATGTGTGCTTGTACCCAAGATACTATCTTATGAATTTAAGTTTTATTTATAGTTTCTAATAGCCTATTTTATTAGTCTTTTCATGAACACAATTAGGACTTTTAATTTTAAGAATTAAATTTTATTGGTGATAAAGGTATGTACAATAAAAATAATTCAGTTACTATTCGGTTTTTAATTCATAAAGGGTATTCAGTTTCCAAAAGTTTAAACTATAAAAATTAGATTCATGTTTGTAGAAACATAAACATCAAAAGTGAGCTTTTCTGATTACGTACCTATCTATTGCACCTCTCTGTTTTGACGATTAATAAACATTAAAAATTATTTTTAAATATATGTCATATTCAAATCAATAAATATTTTACCATTTTATTCCACCTCATATTGAACAGTTTCAAACAAATATTTTAAATTCTTATTATTAAATGAGAAATACAAATCGCTTTCAGCAATAGCTGGAGTTTCATCTAGAAATTGTTATTTCATTTTAATTAAAAATTCTAGAAGGGTATATGCTTTATCATTACTTATTAACTTACTTTTAAATTATCTTTATCGTTAACATTATTATAAAATTTTGATTATTAAAAAAAACCTGCAGAGAGTCAATAAGTCTAGCAAAATCACTCGCTTTGTTGCGTACAAAGCAAAAGTAAATAAAAAAAATGATGACACAAACTAATATCTCTAATGTTTATTAATGCTTTAAAATTTGCCTCTGGTATCAGGATTTAACATATCTACCATTTTTACATGATATTTCTTTTATAGTTTTAACATAAATGTATTATTTGTAAAAAACACAGGAATAATCTAAAATTTTGTTACTTAGAGTGCTGATTTTGATGGTGTAACACAGATCAACTTCTACAACTTTGTAAACGAGGAACCTAATGTATTTACTTACGACATCACCAGCTGCTTTAATGATACATCTTCGAAGACTTTAGTTCTCACTTTCCCTGGTAAGTGTGAAATTTCTAAAGTTAAAAGATCATGCAATCAGTGATAATAAGTTATTGTTAAACGTATATTATTAAATGGAAACTATTTATAGGAAGTTTGAAATTTTCCTCAAATATTTAACGTTCATGTGGTTAGAAAAGTGATTTTAAATACAATTTATACACCACCCAAAATTCCTCTCATTTTGTACAGTGATAAGTGATTCCGTAAGTTTGTATTTGATTCCCTAAGAAGACCTAAATGTGTTGTTTCCCCACAGGATAATATTAACCGACAATATAGTGCTCCTTTAGTTAAAGGGTGAGCAAGTTGTATGGGTAATTCTTTTAAAAAATAAGAGTATCTCCGCAGTTAGAAAAATATTATAAAAAAAAAAAGAATGCGTGATATCAAGTTGTTTCAGAGAAATGATTTATCAATATTATCCCCTATCGATTCACAATCTTTTTAGGAAGTTTTTTAAGAGCCTGCAAGTATTGTAGAGTGATTAGTGATTCCCGAATCGATATAATTCCCAAGGAATTCTTGTATGTGTTGTTTCACCACAGGGAATGACATCAACTGAAAATATAGGTACCTTTAATAAAAGGGTGAAAAAATTGAATGGGCAAACTCTGAACAAAGAAGAGTACCTCCGCGGGAGAAAAAAATACCTTAAATAGAGGAATGCGTGATGTAAAATTATAACTCAGAAAATATTTATTATTAATATCCCCTTTCAGTTCACAGGCTGAAAGATTTTTAAGAACATTCATTTTCCCTGGAAAATTTTATATTAACTTGTAGTTACTAGCATTTGTAGCAGTTTAGTTAGGATAATATTGTCACGAAGATTCGAATAAACACACCGTTTAACTTAACAGAAGAATTTATTGAAGCTAAGTAGCAACTCGCAACTTTACAAGATCGAGAAGTTGCCTACAACTAGTGGGTATCAACTTTTATACCCGAACAGAATATTCGAGAAATAACTAATTTACATATTAAAGAAAGATCTAGAATGTTCAAGAACACAAGGAAACAATAAATAACTTTTTAAAATTAAAATTCCGTACGTTGGATAAACAGCCATAGTAAGCATAGAACCCACAATCTTCGGGTCTGGAACGCGTGCTTTGACCATTCGGCCACTCAGATCGTTGGCTAAACTGCTTTATGCGGCAATATTAACCGACAATATAGTTCTCCTTTAATAAAAGGGTGAGCAAGTTGTATGGGCAATTTTGAAAAAAAGAGAAGAGTATCTCTGCAGTTAGAACAATATTATAAAAAAGGAATGCGTGATATCGAGTTATTTCACAGAAATGATTTATCAATATTATCCCCTATCCATTCACAATCTTTTTAGGAAGTTTTAGAGTCTGCTAGCATTGTACAATGATTAGTGATTCCCAAATCGATCTAATTTCCAAGGAATTCTTGTATGTGTTGTTTCACTACAGGGAATGACATCAACTGAAAATATAGGTTCCTTTAATAAAAGGGTGAACAAATTGAATGGGCAAACTCTGAACAAAGAAGAGTACCTCCGTGGCAGAATAGATGCAGCAGTTTAGATGTTTTTTCACTTCAGTTTCTTAAATATGAACTCTCTCATAATTAACCATAGAAATGATACTAAAATGTATGTGATCCTCCCAAAGAAGCTTGATGTAACAAAATTGAATTCTTTCATACCTTTTTTAATAACTAAAATCCTACTTTTAGTTTCAACATGTTGACATAATTGACGATAAATAACAAAATATTTCAATATATTTGTCTAGAAATATGATAGAACGGTAAGTTAAACCATGCTCATTTTGTTTGTATTAGTATATCTCTATTTAAACCATCACTTTTCTAACAATTTTTAACAAATGTGTCACTTTTATGGAATATGGTGTGAAGAATTACTTTAAACCACTGGAAGAAAACACAATATCCCCGTTATCACTATAAAAAAATTGCTGCTTACTCATGGACACCACAAATGTTTTATTTTTCTATTAAACAATGATCTCCTTTATTTGATTACTAAATAAATTTAGTAAAATTACGATATCTTTTGTTAATTTCTTAGATTTTAATAGCTGTACATGTTTAGAATGAATCTTTCAAATACTGATAAAATATTACTTTTAGGTCACGATTCTCTCAAGGGAGTTGAAAAATTTATAGGAATGCTAACGCATATGTCTCTAAAGAAAACCATTGGAATTAGAAAACAAAGAATATACCTAAAAGAGGTAAACATTTTATTTTTTTTTAAATTTATTTCCTTTTGACTAATGGGGTAACTACTTATGTGTGAAAGTATATTTGTTTGGAATAATGTTGCACAATTACCTTCTATGGGACTTTAACACTTGCTGCCGTGGTTTAACTTTTCTAACATTATTTTAGAGTAAATTGGGCAAATACATTAATTTGTCTTATATTTTCTTTAAATTTTAATTGCACTCATACCTGTGTAATAAGGTGAAAACTGAATTATTATATAGCACTAATTCATAAGATCAGTCCGATTTTTTTATTCTAATTTTGAAACTAATGAAAAAATAAATTGGAGTTGTATTTATATGTTTTTGCCGAATAATCAATTCAGGGAAAATACATTTAAAAGAAAACTATCTTTTCACCCCGTTTAAGTTTGGTAAGTACGTAAGTTGTACTTGAAACAGTTTTCCCTCAAACTTACAATAATTTTAAGAGCTCGTAGAAATATTTTTTGTTAAAGTGAATGTTGTCAACTTAAGCAATGAAATATAAAATAATTATTATTTCATAAATAGATGATTTGCTACGCCTTATTCAAGGTGAATTTTTTAATCGCATATGACACACTTTACTACAACTTAATGATACTCTAATAAGTTTCTGTAAGTACCAAATCTAAAAATACTAAGTACGTTAAAGATACACCAAAGAATTATTTATAAATAACTGCCTATTTGTAAATAATTAAGTATATAAGTGACATAATTTTGAGACTAATCAGAGATAGATGTGTTTTATTTTCACACTATTTTCTCTATATTAACCCTATTCCATGTTTTAAAAGGTTTTGTAATAAAAATGAAAAATATTAATTTACTATTCGCAATTAACTACGGTTACCTCATCATTCAATGAAGACAGTGTTGAACAGGTTATTACTTTTCAATGGTTACTAAAACCGATTTTCATAGATTACTAATAACTGAAATATTTGCTTAATTTTCTATTGTTATGATGTTGTGATGTTTCCTTTTAAGGTAACACACATCTCCATTGACATTCCCAAATTTTTAATGCTGTATTAGTAAAATAACAAAAAAATAAGAAAATAAACATGTCTGATATCAGTTATTATTGTCAGACATCTAACAATAAATGAACTACACTAAAACCTATGAAAGCTTATCAGTTATCCACTTGTTAAAGTTTTTAATCTCTATTCCCATGGTTTAGAACAAAAAACGGTACATTTTATATGCGTCATTCTTTCACATTTGTAATGGTAATTACTTTAGGAACAAATATATATTTGCATAAGCATACAAAAGGAACAATTTTTATCTGACTAGAAATATTATTTGCAGGTGATATCTGCTGGGAAATATATTTATGCAGAGTTTACTATTCTTGAAGATTCCCCCCTTAATGGAAATAGTGCAAGCAAAGAGCTGTCCATAGATGAAGCGGTGGATAAACTAAAAAAAGCAATAGAGGCAAAAACCTTTTCTGTCGATGTCCCTGTCTTAGGCAAGCCTGGTCAGGTAAGTCGTCACGCTGAAACTAATATAAAAATTAATAAATTAATATTAAAATAGAATATTGTAAAAATTATCTGTACTGAATAAATGTTAGTGTTCAAAGAAAACGAAAGCATTGTTACAGGTATTGATTTTTATGTATTATTTTGTAAATTATAGCAAATCATTAAAAAGAGAGAAAGAATTTTAATGTAGTCATACGATTACTGGGACATTGTATTCTAAATCTGAATTTCTATATTTTTAACTCAAATGTCCTGAGTTGTTACCATTTGTAGAAAGCAATTCGTAGGAAAATATAAAGATTAAATGACATTATTTAAAATAATTGTTTTCCTGTACAAAATGTCTAAGACTGTCAAAGTAGAGAATTAACCCATTTATGACTTGTGTTCTAGTTTTGGACTAAACGTTCTGTGAGAATTTTATGGAACCTGCTGTTTAAAAGAAATAATGTGATGGAATTTCACATTAATGTGGAGAATGTGATGTTATATTACATGTGAAAGGTTTAATCGTATATTCCATTCAATAATATTGACAACCGTTCTGAGGCAACATCTGAATTATATAAATTATGAACATTACAATTATTTTTTGATTACTTTTCAAGTTTGGATGTGGCACGTGATTTGAATAAAAAGATGAAAGATGATTTTTTGTAGAATGAATAATTTTTGAATTAGTTTTTTAGTGAGTAAATGTAAATTTCATACATTAATGGTAGTATTTCAACCTCAAGCATAAATGGTTAAAAATATTATTTTCAAATCAGATTAATATTACTTAAATTTCTATTTAAATGCTATAAGGTAAAAACACTTAAGTTTAAAAGGGATACTGTTTTAATGCAAATGTTATGAGTTGTTACATCTTGTTAACTAACTGGATACGTTCATTACAACATTAATAGGCCCCTTTTTTACTTTGTTTTATCTTTATATGTAGGTATTTTAAGTTCAGAGAATAAATAAAACTAATATCATGAATTATAAATATTTAAATGGTTATATATTTGTGTTTAGAAAGATTTATAGAGTGCAGGAAAATATATCTTCATATGGGGTTTTTCACGGGTTTTTTATGGAATATATGCTAAAAAGCAGTACTACAACATTTAATAAAAACAAACTACAATCTTATCAAAAAACTAAATATCATCAACCCCCTCCCTTAATAAAACATGATTATTTTATTACTAGAAAAATAATATAAAAACTAATATCAAGTACAATATATATTTATCAATAAATGTATAGTTTTTGAATTAATATGTGAGTTTCACTAACTGCTGTTACAGTATAATAGAATAGTAATTTGTTCTATCATATTAAAATTTTCAACTTTGTGCAACTTTTTGATAATTTTTTTCATAGCAAATATTTTTACTTAACGTATTCTGTCCACCTAGGATGTAAACAAGGGAAATTATAATCAAGAATTTATAAAAGTTATGGCGTCATTTTTATGATGTGTTTAATTAATAACTGATACTATAAAAATAAAGTTAGACATGTTAAGTTAGTTTTCAAAATGCTGTGGACTGTAGATTTTTGCTTACAATTACTTTCCCTTTTCAAATATTCGAAATATCAACTGACATATACATATTTTCTTTAAGGTTATTTCTTTAAGGCCAGAACCTGACGGATTAAACGTATTTGCTGGTGATAGGAAGACAGCGCCTTCAGTTGAGGGCTACAAAGAAGGTAATACTAATTTCACAGTTAAACACTAGTTTATAATAATTTGTAAATTTTCCATAAATAACAAAATCTATTTGATAAAAGTAGAGTTGTTCAGGAGTCATACATTGTTTATTGTTAAAATTTTCATAATCAAAATAATCATGAGAATTAAATAAAATATATGTGCATCTAAATAAAATCCGTTGTTCGGAAGTTATTTAAAAAACATTTAATTTAAAAATAATCAATATTTAGAAATTTTTTAGTTTTACAAAACTGCATGTTTTAAATTATATTTTATTTATTAGCTATTATGTGAAAATGAAATCTTTATAAATAATCATTAGAAATTTAATAATTCATTTATACAATTTATTTTATTGACATTTTATTCTCTCACAGGAAAATTAGAAAGTGTCTGAGTAATCATATCTCAATGAATATAATTCTTTACAATGCGTAAAATCTTAAAACACTAAAAATTGTGGAATAACTAAGATTTCTATATTTACAGAATTTTATGAGAATCTTATGTGATGAGAGCTGGTAAAAAGCTGTGAGGTCAATGAAACGACTTTTAAAGAAATTAAGTGTATGATAAAGATTTCGATTCGTTTGAAAGTTGTACGATTTTGCTGAGTAGGTGAATTTTAAAGAGAACACTTTAAAAGTATAAAATAAAGGACCTAAGGATATAAGTTGAGAAATTTCCTTATTCGAAATTTGCGAGGATATGAATGTACAAATTGTAAGAAGGCTTTAAATTTATTCAGCCATTAGCGTATTAAAAAATTTCAAGTAAATACGGCAAGACGAAGATTTCTCTTAATTTCCGACCATTTTGAGATTAATATGTCGCACGATACAAAACTTAAACCTTCCAAATGTATTTTAAAACTATTGTATTATTAATTGTACACTAATTTCTTTATATAGCAATGTGTTACTTTTGATTAACTTACTTATAAAGAAATTAATGAGCCCAGTTAATCAAATTATACCTTCCTTAACGTTACCACGAAAATATATGCTAACCAAATGTAATTAACTAGAAAGTTACTCGTTATAGTTTAATGAGTGCAAATTTTTATTGTGTTGGAAAGATTTTTTGAAGTGTTTAAATAGATTTATTTGTCCAACTCATTACAGAAAGTCGAAATTTTAGAGCTCTAAATTCTTCACCATAAACTTAATCAACCATATAAGAGAAAACATAAAATCAGTTTTTATTATTAGACCAAGTAAAGAAATTAAAAATATTTATTATTAAAAATTAAAATAAATATTTATTCAGACTACATGTACAAATAATATTTAAAAAAAAGGTAAAAAATTTCAAGTTATAAATAATTTACCAAATAGTCAATCAATCATATATGTGAAAACATATAATCTGTTTTTATCATTAGATTTTTTTATTAGATATTATTGGATTAATACTTTAATAAAGGTAGAATTATCCGTAATCGTTATCAGAAGATCTGGGATTATTCTATTATTAACACAATTAACTTTTAAATATATTTTAGACTAAGTTATCCCTATAGTCTTAACTCAATATATATAATAACGATAAATAAAAGGAATTTTCCTTTAACAAACTTGAAATGCATAAATTAGTATAATAAATAATGCACAAAACTATCTAAGATTTCTACAAGAAAATCATTCAGATAAAATTTATTATTTTTCTAAAGTTAATGTAATAAAAAATATCGGTAAAACAGCTTATCTTGATAATGTTAATTCATATAAACTTTATTCTAATTTCTATAATTTTTCCAGGAAGGTTTCGAAATTAATTTGTCACAAATATTTTTGAATTTTTCCTCACATAAAACAGTTATTGAATTTGTGTTATTTTAACAAATGGCCTCAACAGATAAAGATTAAATTTCTATTTGTGCTTTCTCTCCTTTAGGTAGCGTCATAGCTTTAACAATTGGAATGCTGCTCCTTGGAATTCTCTTGGGAGGTGTGACGTTGAATTTAATAATGAGTAAAAAATTTGGAATTTCTCTGTTCCAGAAATCTCGCTCAGGAGATGAAATTTTTAATAACCCATTAAACGAAAGCTCGATGTGAAACAAAAGTTGTACATATGATAAATTGTAAAGACTTTCTCTTGAAGATAAATGTATATATCGTAATTTATTTTCAATACTCGAAAGGTGAAAGATGGCACATTTTGTTGTATTTCAGATATTCTTCTAGAAATAAATAAATTTAAACTATGATGTTTCTCTTTTTATTTGAACTTCAGCTGTGTACTTTGATATAAGTCACATAAAGTGATATAAGGAGAAATATTTTGGTGTTTGTAATTGAATTATAATTTTAGGCTAATTATATAAAAATAGTCTAATTATAACTTTATTGGAATGTATATGGGTATTAAATAAAGAACAATTGGTATTCAAAATGACATTATTTGACCAAAGGTTGTACACTTAATACTAGTTTTTTTTTCAACAAGCTTATTATTTCTCTCTGGATCAATAAAATAATAAAAGTATGAATATATATTAGAAGTATCTCAGAGAATTCAATAAAAAATCAGATTTAAATCTGTCTAACCTTTTTAAAATTTCAAATATTTCTAAATGTTTATTATTTTAATGATTCTACAGCCATCGTATCTGTAATGATGAATATGGCTAAAATAATAATAATAATAGAAATATAATTATAATAATAACAAAAGAATAATAATATGAAATTTACTGCAAAAGCAATAAAAAGAAGAATGAGCCAAATGCATGTAGTCCCTATTGGTTCAATGAAATACGTTATTCTCCTTTTTCCAGTTTATCATAACATGTAATATAAATAAAATGAATCTAAGAAATCTGTTGATATTAAAGATTATGCTGGATTTCGATCATTAAAAAAAGTGATAGGGGGCTTAAATACTTTTCAGTTTTTAAAATTCTTATGAGGGTAATTAGACTTTTCTGATAAATACTTTTTCAATCAGTGATTAATAATACGTCATGAAGACACATGTGATAGATTATGATATATTTTATTTATGACATAGATAAATATTTTGTCTAGATTATTCTATCTGTTATAAAGAAAGTTGTTTTCTTTATACTTACTTTCCGTTAAAACTTTAGTGAAACAATGATTAAAGGATCTGTAATGATTAATATTACACTAGTGTACAAAAATTAAGGACGAAGTTGTTTTTTTTAGTGCATCCTACAGCAACAGTGTGTAAAATCGGCAAAAATCATGCCTAGCATCCTCAGTATGTGAGAGTATGGGGAAAGGGAAAAGCATTTAAGACAAAAATAATTTAAAGCATACAAGTAAATTGAAGGTTAGCTTTGATCACAAATAGACAGAAGACAGAAATGTCCCAGTGTAGGTGATAGGGGAGAAAAATTTAGTTTTTAGAAGAAAATATGACTTTCCCTGACTTCCTCTGTATCGTATGCATTACATCAGCATTTTTGTGAAAATTCAAAGAGTTCTTGAGGTACTGTATTTCATTCTTCTTTCAATGCTATTCCCAGCAGCATAATCGATGCTGAAGGCATACTTGAATACAAGCGGTTAATACCGTCACTCTTCAGGAAGTTTGCGACATCCTTTGTACGATGAGGTATAACGTTATTGTCTATGAGAAGGAATTGATGGCCCATAACATCTCTGAAATGAGTCGTGAAAGAAAGAAGAATATCTGTAGAATGTCATTCATAAGTGACTAAATATTCTTGGTCGTTATGGAGGTCAGGACGGTTGCTAAGAATTCTGCTTCCCCAAACGAGAACTCCGTGACCTCCATATGTATATTCTTTTTGATGGTATTTGAGGGGTGATTATGTGTTCCCTGCTCTCTCTAGACATGTATATATGTGGAATCGCTAATGTGACAAAACAGCTCTCATCTGTAAATATTATTTGAGCCCATTGCTTACGTGTCCAGGTTTTGTGTTTCCGGCACCAAAAAAATGTAGTCTTGAAAGAGTAGGTGTTAATTACACACACAGTATCAGCTGTAATACAAATAGACCCCCAATCTTCAGCCCCTTAGAGACAATAAAATGATATCGATCGCCAAGCAGTTTGTTGCACGTGTCTTCCGTTTCCTTCTGCTGGCTACCGAATCCTCTTTCTCGCCTGTTGAACAATATATCGAACGTCTGCGAATATGTTGGTAGTTGTTCGTGGGGCCCCACCTTTTAACTATCCGATACCTGCCTATGATGTCTCAATGCAGTGATCAAATATTTAATTTCTATACCACACTTGTAACTTTTTGGCCTTCAACTTTCCGACGATTCTACCTCGATAATACAATCCAATGCCATCCTATGTGATCAACAAGAATTTCTATTTGCCATATTAGACGTTCTGTAACTACTCTCCTTCAATAATTTCGATTTAAAACTCTCCCATAAATGTTCAGAAACACCGCTAATGTATTTTATGAGTTTTTGAACACTGTACAAGATCCACTTTCTGCATGTACACGTATGCCTTGCCTAATCCTTTTCCAACTTCTGATTTGTATTTCTGTCTGATATGCTTACTTATTCATATGTTACGCTGATTTTTCCATTTCGTTCAAAGTTCTGCACATTAGTGTAATTTTAACTAATCACATATAATTACTCAAAATCATGATCCTCATATTAAAACTTCCTTGAGAATTAAATAAGTGAAGACCAATATTAACTGTAATATGACTATAATCATTCATACTAACATCATGCAATGATAGCCTTTAAGTCTATAATCGATGGAAGTTTAACAATAATTTGATATATAAAGTTGAATTTGTAGAGTCCTACGTTAAATAGAAATATAGCAGCCACTATTCTTTTCTCAAAACAGCCAATAGATAAATCTGCACAACATGTCTCTGGTTTTTATCATAATAACAATTATATGATAGGTACTGAAATGTGGATCTAACCATTCCCTAAAAGCCCTAACTTCCCCAATGTGAGTTTAACCCCGTCATGTAAACTAATAAATATTTTCCGTCTTTTATTGTATTTAAAATAAAAAGATTATTGTTTTCTCCATTTACACTGTCCATAAAGACCTTAACAAAGATAGTATCATTTCCAAAGGGCAATACAATTTATTAATTACATATAATTAGCTAACTAGTTAAATCCTTATTCTCATGATTAAAATCTTAGCATTCGTTAAGGACTACATAAATGAAGATCAATATCAGCTAAATTATGAATATAATGACAAGCAATCAGTAGAATGCAATAAGTTTAACAATAATTTTGTATAAAGAGATAAATTTATAAAACCATGTGTTATATATAGTGCACATTTACAGACCCATGTGCTATTCTTGAAGAATCCAATAGATAGATCTGTACTATTTTTGGTCATTTCCAAAATATCATAAATATGGTAAATATTGAAAGAAAAATATTACCATTCCTCTAATAGCCACCTCTTTCCCAATATGAGATAAACCTTGTCATGCGAAACGATAAATAGTTTCTCTCAATGATTTTAATTAATATGAAGAGATTAAAGTCTTTATTTCCACTCTCCTTAATGTTAATTTACGGTCTTAAGACCGTAAATTAACATAGATATTAGTATTTGTTAAGATCAATATTACTGTTTATTAATCACGTGTAATCAGCAGTTAAATTAAATCAGTATTCTCGTGTTTAAACCATGTTCCCCATTTAACAATTGAATAAATGAAGACCAATATTAGATGTATTATGAATATAAGCAGTAAATCTTCATATAAATTCATTCTTAATTCAGTTACAACTGCGTTCTTAAAACATGTAGTTAACCCTAAAAAATGATAAATACCCAGTCCATGTGCAGATCAGTAAAAATATATTTTAAATCCAAAATATAACTTAAAGCAATTATTAAAGTTTTATAACTTATTAAGTGCGCATTTTTAATTTAAACATAATTAAATATGTACTCTGTCAAATAAAAAAAAATGTAATGCAAAAATATGTTAAATAACCACTTTGTGGTTAACAATTTCAAATACATTTATTTCAAAAATAGAAAACCTATCTAAAAGCAAGAAGAAATTGTTTTTGAAATATCATTTTAGAAAAATTGGGAATCTTCTTTGAAAGTTAAAGTCACTTATCATAAGAGTATGACCGAAAAGATCCCTGCCAAAAGGTTGTTTGAAAGGCAAGCGCTTTAATTTAATGCTTCAGTGAGCTGAAAATAATAGCATCTTTTGAGCTTTTTAAATGCACACGGTAGATCAAGGAGGAGAAAATTAATATTATAAGAATTTCAATGAAAATAATAAAGTATTAAATTGACTTCAGATAAAAGGACTTCGTTTAGTTTTTATTCCGTTTTTGAATACTTCTGCTTTTTAGATATTTCAGTCTTTGTTTTTGTCGAAGATTTGCATGGGACATTTTTTATTCAGAATATACCTACATCTTAAAAACCTTTAGCTATTGTGACGTTGATTTACTAATGTCATTCCTGTATGCTATATTTCATCTAATATTATATTTGCATAATATAAATATTTACTAGTAAAAACTTTATGTAATGTATATAAAATATTTTGGTTTGAATTAAAGTGCTACAGTCCATTTTCAACAACATGATTGATGGTTAAATTAAGACTTACAACTAACTCTAAGTCATTACAAACATCATCTGGTTTCAGCCGGTTTTATATTTTCAAATGTTTAAAAATTTGAAAATGAGGAATTACTATGTGGTCGTTGAAGTATATAATAAAACACGGTTAAACGATAACAAGTATATACCAAAACTATATATATATATATATATATATATATATATATATATATGTGTGTGTGTGTGTGTATAATTAGTATATATAATTCGAATAGCTTATCCATAACCTATGTCCAAGTAAACATGCAGGAAATCCACAAGGGATATCAGAAATCAAATTTGGACTAACTAACTAAAATTCTTTATTTTCTGTAAACAAAGAATTAGCCATCTTACTTTCAGATGAGCTAAACATGTGCTGTCTAAGCCACAATTATGTTCAAGAAGCAAGTTTTCTCACAGTCTCAGAACCTAATCGATTTATGATCTGACATTATATTCGCTTAAAATACACACTTGCAATAAATAAAAAAAAGCGCATTCAACGTATTTTAAAGCCTGTAATTTAACTATGCATTTGCTTATAACAACCATTACGAAATCCATTGAAAAGATGTAAAATTATACTTTCGTCATTTAAATCTTATTACTTAATTTAAAACATGTTATTTAGTTCACCTGAATATTTTCTCTCTACTTTAAACAGAACAATATCCAAACTGCACTAAAAAGTATTGTGTATAATTAAACTCGAGGGAGAAGTATTTGAATCACATAAACGCATATATGGCACATAACACTTGAATATGGGTGCTAGAGTTTAGGTCAGGAAAGTTTGAGTACATATGCTGCAGGGTACATGGGGCGAGAGGCCTTCCGAAATCTTGAATCTTGTTTTAAAGACTCATTTGGGAGGTCTTATTTATAATTTATTGGAAGGAGTTTTAAGATATTTTAAAACTGTTTTTGAAACTTAGATCTTAATGTATTATAATTTTTACAACTTATTATTAAGAGGCATACAGCATAAAGGTAAATATTTTTACCAGTATAGTGTATGATTTGGGATAATGCATGAATTTCTAAATTATACTTAATATCTAGTCTTAAATATTTGATATCAATTTAGTCTTAAAGATGGTTCAAATATAATAATCTTTTACAGATGTTTTTATTGTTTGAATAAATAATATATTGGCAGAAGTAAGGATATTCTAAAACTTAGAAGTGGAAAGCTTCAACAGAATTAATTTTTTAGGAATTTAATTGGATTGAAATTTATTAATCTTCAAGATTGATTTATTTTTGTTGCAGGCTGTAAACATTACCAAAATATTTCCGGAAAATAAATCCCTAAAATTTATAAACATATATATATATATATATATATATATATATATATATATATATATATATATATATATATATATATATATATATATATATATATATATATATATATATATATATATATATATATATATATATATATATATATATATATATATATATATATATATATATATATATATATATATATATATATATATATATATATATAATATATATATATATATATATATATATATATATATATATATATACGTATATACCGTGTGTGTGAATTCTTATAAAGTCAAGAAAATTAAACATTATTAGTTCAACACTAAATGAATATTAAAATGTTTCTCTTCGTCATATTTTATTATACCAACAGAAAGGAAGGCTAATTTTTTTTTTAAATCACAAAGTATAAAGGGCACCTGCATTAAAAAATTCAATCTGCACTAAAACATTTTTAAGAGTGCATGTGCGTTAATGCTAGCATGTGGTTACATAAAGCACATGTGAGATGGTAAATTACGTGTGCTATATTGATCAACATTTTTTAGGGGAATTTAAAGCTTCCTATTCTTTGATGTTATGTCCACAAACTGAATGTCTCTCAGCCTCCGCTACTACTGGTCAGACAGTGAACCAGATGGAATAATTCATATTGGTAGTTTTTGTATGTAAAAATTGAAGTAATCTAGATGATTAAAGGTAGTGTTATAAGAAAATTTCTACACAGTCTGTAGAGAGAACTTCGAATTACATTAAAATTATATTCCTAAAGATATCTGAGGATTTAAATTGCTTTTTATGTTGTAATTTATAGGATTCCACAGTAATGGCTTCCCAGATTTCTAGATCTGACACCTTACAATATGGCTGTGTGTATTATTTATTCCAAAATTGTTTCACGACAAACGTACCTGATTGTTAACATAGAATGATGCTTTCTCCCTACTATCATACCAAATGAAATATTGTTTTTTGCTTTGAAGAATGTGAAGCTTCGTGTGCTAAACACAGTAACAGCAGTACTGAGTATTGATAAAAACACCTTAAACACTTGTAAGCTGATTCGTACCTAGAAACCAGTCAAATTGCAAACAATCTTAAAGTGTAACAATGAAATGCAGTGCTAAATTTTGTATCACAACCTTTCGTTTGGTGCAAAGCTCTTTATTTATTGTCGAATTATTAATTTAAAAAATATTTTCAACTTATAGATTAACTGGTATACACATGTATATATATAAATGATATTATTTAAATGATATTGCTAAAATCTTTAAAAAGAAATAGTAGAAGCTCTTGCACATCACCCACCAATCATTTCTTGGGGTTATTTCACAAAATATTTGAATTTAACTCTAATATAGATTTGTTTTCAGTCATTACAAAAAATGAATGCGCCCACAAGAATTTTCTTGTGGGCTTTGAATAAAATTAATTACTTTTTAGGATTTATAATCGTTTATTTCTTAAAATGATAATTTTTTATAAAAAATTAAATTAGTTCATACTTCTTACTTCAAATAATATAATTCCAACGCATTTTATTCTAAATGTTTTCTATTTGTTTTATCAAATGTAGCTGATAAAAGAATAATATTTTCCTAATCTTTTAAGTATTCTTTTCAATCTACAGAGGATGAAAATCTACCTTAAGGGTTATAACCTCTAACTTAAGAGTTAAGAATTAAGCTTCTTGTTTTGTTTTCTAACATCTTAAAACACAGATCCTGTCTTTATAAAAATTCTTTCTTAATTTTTGTAACAAAGTAATATAAACCTAACAAATTAAAATAAATGCTATTTACTGACTAGACATTATTACAATAATTTTCGTAATTTCATTCATTATTTTGTTTCAAATATTTTAAATAAAATCTTTTACGAATTCATAATTAATAATCCTGTTTGATAAATATTAAAGATTTAAATTATAGAATAATTTAAAAAGGTATGACACTTGTGAGCAAGAATAAATGACATTTTCTTGATCTTTAAGATTATAATGCACTTCTAATAAAACTATGCTTTTAATGGAAAAATATACTTTTACTTTTTTTTAAATAATTTATTTATTCTTCAGATAGTTAACTTAGCTACTGAAGACCGATTTAAAACAAACTATCTGAAAAGATAAGAACATTACTCGAAAAGTTCATATATCTTTATACGTTTTAAATGGTGTCGTCATGTCACAGAACCCCTTTTGAAAATGAAGGAATTATTATCAGAAAGAATGTTATAAATCACCTAAAAATTACAGTAATCTCGGATAAAGTTCTCTTCTTAACATTTGTAAAAACTGACGTTTAGTGATTAATGGAATGAACATGTTTACTTACCCTGTATTATCATCTTTGGATATCCATTTTTCACCGCTGAAAGCGTTTGATGCATTATTTGCTTGAAAATCAGCTTTTCTATACTGATCTTTTATTAAAACATTCTGTACATGGAATTGCCATCAGACGTGATCTCTTGATTTCCCTGAGAAGTATTTTGATTTTACCGCTATTACTGTAATAATAGAAATTGAAATAACTGTAACATTTCCGTAAAATTTAAATGAGAGAATTGTACGATTTTTAAATATGGAATCAGAACCGAGGATCTATGAGCTGAGTAGATGAATTTAGTAAAGGAAATTATGTTATATAATATGTATAATTTGTACGTCTTCCAAGTTTAAATTAATATAATAATCATTATACAATCAGGATATATTTTTGATCCTACATTATTATATATCGTATAACGGGAGTAGTAAATTTTTACAAAAAATATTTTATCTTAACTGTTTAGTTGAATAGCAAATACTGATCTTTTATTAAAACATTCTGTACATGGAATTGCTATCAGATGTGATCTCTTGATTTCCCTGAGAAGCATTTTCATTTTACTGCATTAATTACTGTAATAATAGAAATTGAAATAAATATAGCATTTCCGAAAAAATGTAAATAGAGAATTGTATAATTTTTAAATGAGGAATCACAATCGAGGATCTATAAGCTGAGTAGCTGAATTTACTAAAGGAAATTATGTTATTTAATATGTATAATTTGTAAGTCTTCTAATTTTAAATTAATATAATAATCTTTATATAATCAGAATATATTCTTGATCCTACATCATTATATATCTTATAAAGGTTGTAGTAAGTGTTTACAAAAGAATAGTTTATCTTAGCTGTGGCCGAACGCTGGCCGATTGGTTACGGCGCTGATCGTCGGTACCGGAGTTCGTGGGTTTGAATCCCACTATGGCATGGATGTTCGTAACCGTTCGGAATCTGCTTTAAGCAGTAGGTCCCGGTCTCATTAGCCCTCGTATGCAAAGCAGTAGACCGTAGCGCTCCAAACTAAACTAAACTTATCTTATCTGTTTAGTTGAATAGCAAATACTAAACTTTTATTAAAACATTCTGTACATGGAATTGCCATCAGACGTGATCTCTTGATTTCCCTGAGAAGCATTTTCATTTTACTGCATTAATTACTGTAATAATAGAAATTGAAATAAATGTAGCATTTCCCAAAAATGTAAATGAGAGAATTGTATGATTTTTAAATGAGGAATCACAATCGAGGATCTATAAGCTGAGTAGATGAATTTACTAAAGGAAATTATGTTATCTATATCTATATCTATATATCTATCTATCTATCTATCTATCTATCTATCTATATATATATATATATATTATATATATATATATATATATATATATATATATATATATATATATATATATATATATATATATATATATATATATATATATATATATAAATGAATTTGTGTCTGTCTGTGTTTACTCGAAAGACTCAAAAACCATGCATCCAATCGCCGTGAAAGTTTGGGAAATTATTAGGTACATCCCTGGGAAGGTTTTTGTAAATTTTTAAAGTTCGAAATCCATTCCTTCCCCCTTTTCTGAGCATTTTATGTCATTATTCCAAGCATTATTTTCCCCGGTTAAACGCAAACGATTAATTGTTTAATTTACCGCCTCATAACTAAGTGAAAAAAGAAATATTTCTAGCAATGTGTCGTCATTCCGTTAATCCCATGTAATTGTTTTAAATGCAGTTTTCCTCAGTTAAAAGCAGGAGATTAAAATTTTCAATTTATTACATAATAAATAGGTGAAAATGATATTTTTTATTATTATGATGTCATTACTTAAAATATCTGATTTATTCATTTCTTATTTTATAGTATTTAAACATCGTCTGCGTAGTATCCATTCGATTTGACCTGAAAATTGAAATATAAAGTGA
>CM063502.1:116078196-116088196 GCA_032207245.1 Pardosa pseudoannulata | reverse complement strand
GCAATAATATACGAACTATAAGAATTGCTATATTTTGGGCTTTTAAAATTTTTTAACTTTACTTGATACGTTTAATTATCCAAAACATTATAAATTGAACTTTCTAAAGTCGTATCGCATATAACCATACGCTTATTCCACATATCATAAATGCATTATAAGTGAATGTCGTTCAAACCTGCGTAGAATCTTTAAACCTTAAAAATAAACAAATTTTATTTATTTTTAATGTCTAGAATGAAAATATAACGGGCTAGAAGTTTTATATTTCTCACCAATCTGTAAATATCTATTTATCTATATTCAAATTTTAAGGTTTAGAAAATAGAATGGATAATATATTGTATTCGTACATTGGGTTTTGCATGTGAATAATCGAATGAAAATATTTTTAGCATTTCATGACATTAATAGACCCAATATAAATAAGCGACATTACACTCATTTAATTTTCCTGATTTTAAATACTCTGAATTTAAAACTCTCCGTCTGCAAATGCACGGTAATTCATTTGTGAAAAAAATGTAAACGGAAATAAAATCCTTTTTTGAACTTTTAATTTTCATCAGTTTTAATGCTTTCTGAATGATACTCTGAAAGGAAGGCATATTTCAGAATGGGGAAAAAATATTCGAATTCTGCTCTGATATTTTCGTAAACAAGAGGATATTGAAATAGTGAAGTGTTCTTGTAGCTCAAAAATTCGTTTTAAGCACGTCCGCTTTGTTATGCTCGTCGTTCTAGATTCACAAAATAGTACTTAATTAATTCAGTCTTTATTCAGAAGCATGCTCTTAGCCTCATTAATGACTATTTGTATCTTTCGCTAAAAGTTTGCTTAAAGTGAAATTTGAAGTGTAACAAATAAATATGACGTATTGCTTTTTTTTCGCTTTAAAGATTAAAAGTGATGTAGTGAAACACGTTAAACTAGACCATTTTAGGTTATAGTAAGTTTATCATGCACGAAATTTTACCTGTATTTTGGAGTTAGGATAGAATTTCGAGTAAAGATGCATTTAATATTAAAGAATCTGGCTCTATATAAATGACGGTTTTTCGTAAAAAAAATATATAAACTTATTTATTTATTTATTTAAAATAATACAATGCTTGCTTTAAAAAATTGTTTTATTACGATCTATGAAATATAATTTATGACAAATTTCAATTTTGATCAGCAAACCAGAATATAATTTTATTTAAATAATTAGAAATTTTATAATAAATGGGTAGTATTTGAAAACAACTCATTAAATTTAAGTTTTTATTTTAAAAATATACATTTGGTGATGATTTCAGACTGAGTTCAATTAACAAAGCTGTAAATTTTTATTGCAATGTATATTTTGTAAAATATTTCGGAGGCGAAAAGTTTAAATGTATTTTCTAACGAAAATGTATGTTTCATTATTTACATTTACATTATTTTAATTATTTACATTACATATTATTTATTATCTATTACATTATTTGCATTACATATTATGTATTATTTATTACATTATTTACATTACATATTATTTATTATTTATTACATTATTTACATTACATATTATTTATTATTTATTACATTATTTACATTATTTTAAATTTACGTTATGTTTACACAAACATTTAAACATCTCTGGCATTTTATGTAATAACGTAAAATGCATTTTTATTATAACAATATGAAAATTTTAATAGATAAATCACATAATATTCTGAGTCTAATGAATTACAATTTTGATTTAAAATTTTTTGGAACATTACACCTTTTTTTATAAAATATAAATTTTTGAAAAAAACTCATTTGTTGTTTCTATGAATTTTTATGTAATATTTAGATCTTGTTCCATTACATTCTTTGGCATCTAACATTCGTGTGCAACCCTATTATTTTTAAAGGTTATATTTTGTTTCACAAAATTACCGATATGTATAATAAGCATCCTGATTTTTCACATCTACGTTAAAAAAGTGTTTTGCTTAATTAAAAAAAAAGTTTCATTACCATACATTTTATGTCGTAAAAGAAATTATCATTTTATTAAATTTTGTTTTTGTTTCTTCAAAATATGATACTTGAACCCAGTCGGTTACCTTAAAAAGAAAAAAAAGGAGTGCATACTTATATAAAGAGCATTAATATTGCTTACAATAGTAACACTATTTCTCTCGAAAGCAAAATAATAACCCCAAATGATAAATGTTAGTATTTAGCTCTAGAATGTGAAATGTAACAAAATGCTTGCGTAAAAATGCCAAAGGAAAATAATAACTTTGAATGGTAAGCATAAAATAGTCGCACTAGAAAACAAGTATAACAAATAAATCAAAATCATAAAAACTATAACATGTTAAGTTATTTATCATGTAAAAAAAAATATAAAAATCACTTTTTGCTTCTAGTAATATATATAACTCCCAATTCTTAAAAACAAAACTTGCCTTCATAGTTAATGTAAGTCAAAAGAATTCTTGCATTAGTTACAACGTATCCCTTCAAAGTTAGACTATAACTTTAAGTGCTACGTAATATTGATGAGTATTGGAAATTAAAGCGTGAGAAATAAATGACTTATTATTCGTTTCTGCTGTAAAAATTAAACGCTATACAGTTAGAAAAATCAACTTTATTATTTTAAAGTATATATAATACATGTCTATATCTTAGATCAGGGATACATATATATTAAAAATTGACGATATATATTTATATTATAGATAAGGGAAAACAGTTCTTGAAAAAGCAAAAATATTTCCTTCTTAGAGAAACTTAAAATAATATTTATAAAATGATACCTAGAATATGGTACTATGTGATTTCCATTTTTCAAATAATTGATAATATGAGCTAGTGAAAATGTAATAATATGTATATGAAGCAGTAAAATTTTTTGAAATGAATGTTTAAATTTTGATAAATATAAGAAAGATGTGCAATTAAATAATAAACAAATCATTAATAAACTTAAATAAACTATTTTCAGAAACATATTTTAAGTGACTACGAAAAATTGGCGTTTAATAAACGAAAATAAATGAAAAATATAAACGAAAATAAGTTTTATTTACTCTCTCAATACTTACATTAATACATTTTCATTTCAAAATGCATTATACATTATAATATGGAAACATTAATATTAGTCTACTAATAATTAAAATTATGATGCTAAAATAAAATACTATTAATTTTTAGCCTTACAATTTGTTTTCAACTATCAAATATTGTAACAATTACGGATAAATGAAAAATGTTTTAATTTAAATTAATTTTAAAATTAATGAAAATTAACTTGCAGAAAAGATTAAAATATCAATTTTATCTATTTTTTTTATTTTGTTCATTCTTGGCTGCATTCTTGTACTTCAAGACTGAATTTGATTAATTAAGCAAGTAATTATTCACCCTTTTGTGTATATATTTAAACGCACATACTATTTTAATATGATATTCATCATTAATTATTTTAAAGCTGATTAAAAATAAATTTTGCAAAGTAATTTAATGTTCACATATGATTATACATATAACATTTTAAAAAAGATACTACGTATATGTTTTTTAAAAATCAACAAACAGATTGAAAGTTTTAATGAGCTATTTTCGTACTTATACAATAGCTACTGATGTTATATCTAAGAAATGTACTATTTAAACCAGGATAAACTTATTTACTAATTAAATATTTGCTGTGTATGCTTGATTACGTAAATAAAATTAATAAGATAAAACGTAGAAGACATTTTATAGAATACGCGAAACTGAATTTATAACAACGTACGTAGATCAAATTTAGTTGTATAACTGCTACAGGAATAATTTTATCCAGTTTTCATAATTTCTAAACTGTACCTTCTGTGATATTTATATTAAGATTGTTACAAGGTGGTTACCCAACATAATAAAACATAAATTAAGCCTTTATGACTCTTCCTTAACCCCTTCCGGTAAAATGACGAGTCTAGCTCGTCATTGGGTTTTCATTCCATACCGCAGAATGACGAGCTACACTCGTCATGCGACTAAAGTTACTGATAAATATGATAATTAATTTAGTTTAAAATTTCTAGTGTACTGAATTTAGCAACACTTTTGTTACTTGTGGAAATCCCAGGTCACTATTACATATTGTTTATTTAAAGTTTCTTGGTACAAGTCACTGCCAAATTGATGAGTCAGAATAAAAGAAACCCTACTAAGAAATGCCGTGTGAGTTACAAGAATCAAATTAGAAGTGAGACTCCCTGGCGATGTAAACAATTCAGAATTCCTTTGCACTTTGTTTTGAAAAGTACCACTAGCTTGAAGACTATTATCTTAATTTTACCGTTTCTGATACTTAACACTATGTAAAAAGTGGATTTTAATTAAGAATATATAAGAATTGTAAAATAAAACAAGTTTTTTAAATAAAAAATAAATGGTTACTTCACGCACAGTTTTTCGCTATTAAAACGTACCGGAAAGGGTTAATGGTTTGACAATTTTTACCATTTTGTTATTATCATATATCAAAATATATGATTTATAAACATAAAACTATAATTATTTAATACTGAAACTTGTAAAAAAGTTAATAAGAAAAGTAACTATGTCATATTTTATTTACATACCCAATTTTCTGTTCTTTTACAAATAAAAATAACTCTTTTAATAGCAAGAGTATAGCAAAAGGGAGCCCCAATCTATATACTTCAAACTATAATTATTTATTGACTGGAATTTAGGTTAAAATATTTAGTTTAAAAAAACTAAATGCGAGATTACCTGTTCAATGCAGTTCAATGTATTTCGAAAAGGATAAAATCTTAAGAATTTAATAGGTCACTAAAGTGTAAGGCGGATACTCGTTATTCTGCTACTGCAATCAAGAACTTGAACCCGATACAACAGTCTCTAAGAGAAGTGGAAATGCATAAAGAGGGAAATCATAGCAGAATAGTTTTCATTTGTAGGCCAAACATATTTTGGCATGTCTGTCATTTATAAAGAAAAAATTTGTTACTATTTAACCATTTAATAGCATTACAAGTGTTTATATTATGTTTAAAAAACAAGAAAAAATCTTTTTACAATAATAAAATATGATGTGTTTCATGAAAGCTATTTTTTTTTATACTTTTAAGGGCCGATTTCACCGTAGTCTTGCCGAACGATGGCCGAATGGTAGAGCGCTGCTCTTCGGAACCGGAGTTCGCGGGTTCGAATCCCGCTGCTGGCATGGATGTTTGTAGCCGTTCGGAATCGGTTTTAAACTATAGGTCCCAGTTTCATTAGCCCTCGTGTGCAAAACAGTAGACGTAGCGCTCCAAACCAAACCAAACCAAATCACCGTAGTCTTTAATGTTTAACCGCAATTAACCCATGGCACCAACCAATGGTGCAACGCAGTTTTCTTTTTAAACAGAGAATAATCGTGGTTAACTGTTAAACGACTTTGGTTAGTCCGGCCCTTAATATTTTATGAGAAATGTTTTAATGAAATATATTTTATTTAATATGTATTTTAATTAAGACTCCCTTTCTTCAGAATTTATGTATAGTTAATATAAAATATTGTGTAACATTTTAAACATATATCATCATACAATAACTTTGGTCCATATTTTAACATATAGTTTCAGAAAATGTTTCCAGAAAATTTAACTCTCACTCCTAAAAATTGTTTTCAATAAAATAATCAGAGAAAATATGTCTTGTTAATAATTATCTGTGTTAGAAATATACTTCTATATAATATTATATTTGCTGTTATCATAAACGTTAAAGCATTTTATACTGTTGTTTAAGTGAAATTTATTTTATTTAATGTGCAGTTTAATCAAGACTGATTTTTTTCTGAATTTATGTATATATTTTAAATAATATGTAAAATAATTTTAATCATATATCATCATACAATAACTTTGGTCCATATTTTAACATATAGTATCGGAAAAGGTTTCTATAAAATTTAACTACCACTCCTAAAAATTGTTTTTAATAAAATAATCAGAGAAGACATGTCTTGTTAATAATTATCTGTGTTAGAAATATACTTCTATATAATATTATATTTGCTGTTATCATAAACGTTAAAGCATTTTATATTGTTGTTTAAGTGAAATTTATTTTATTTAATGTGCAGTTTAATCAAGACTGATTTTTTTCTGAATTTATGTATATATTTTAAATAATATGTAAAATAATTTTAATCATATATCATCATACAATAACTTTGGTCCATATTTTAACATATAGTATCGGAAAAGGTTTCTATAAAATTTAACTACCACTCCTAAAAATTGTTTTTAATAAAATAATCAGAGAAGACATGTCTTGTTAATAATTATCTGTGTTAGAAATATACTTCTATATAATATTATATTTGCTGTTATCATAAGCGTTAAAGCATTTTATATTGTTGTTTAAGTGAAATTTATTTTATTTAATGTGCAGTTTAATCAAGACTGATTTTTTTCTGAATTTATGTATATATTTTAAATAATATGTAAAATAATTTTAATCATATATCATCATACAATAACTTTGGTCCATATTTTAACATATAGTATCGGAAAAGGTTTCTATAAAATTTAACTACCACTCCTAAAAATTGTTTTTAATAAAATAATCAGAGAAGATATGTCTTGTTAATAATTATCTGTGTTAGAAATATACTTCTATATAATATTATATTTGCTGTTATCATAAACATTAAAGCATTTTATATTGTTGTTTAAGTGAAATTTATTTTATTTAATGTGCAGTTTAATCAAGACTGATTTTTTTCTGAATTTATGTATATATTTTAAATAATATGTAAAATAATTTTAATCATATATCATCATACAATAACTTTGGTCCATATTTTAACATATAGTAACAGAAAACGTCTCCATAAACTTTAACTACCACTCCTGAAAATTGTTTTTAATAAAATAATCAGAGAAAATATGTTTTGTTAATAATTATCTGTGATAGAAATATACTTCTGCATATTTCTAACATAGATAATTATACATATTATTTTATATTTGCTGTTATCATACATGTTAAAGCATTTTATATTGTTGTTTAAATATGCTTAAAATAGATAGAAAATACTATATTTACATTTGTATAATAGAAACCCTGATTTTACAAGAAAATTCGGCAAAAAGATCATGTCTCGTGCATAGCTTAAACCTCAAACTTGAAATTCTAAAGATAAATTCATTACTGAGAAAGTTCTTTGATCTTGTTATCGGTCTACTTAGGGCATTGGGTGCGTTCTATAAGGTGACCTTGAGGGTTGAAATTCAAGACTTCATACATGACCCCCTTTTTATCGCGTCTTATATGAAAAACTTTTCTCAATTATTTCTCTCTATTCTGAAAGAAAAGATCTCTTGGTAAGTAGAAAGAAAAATATATCTTGTTTTAATTCAGAGTATAAGTTAAGTATTGATGTATACAAGATAAAATCGAAAGCGTGCTTCAATTAGAAAATTTGGCTTTTAAAATTAGTAACTAGAGTTGCAAGAAAAGCTAATAAAAAAGTACTTTATTAATCAAATAGTGTTGAATCTATTGAATAAGAATTTTATTTTATTCCACGATTACCTGTCTTTATTAATACGTATATCGGGCAATTACAGTATCAGTAAAAATTCTTATTGTATATGCACCTTAAATTGTTACAAACGAAAAAGTGTTAAATAAAAAATTTTAATGAAAACAAAGGTAATCAATAAAAAATGCATTGAAATATATAAGGCAATAATAGAAAAATGAAGCAGTACACATTCAAATCTCCACATCAAAAAATTAGTTCTATTACAAAGCATATTCAATTACTAAAATAAAAAGGAAAACTCAAAATATTTGTTGTGCCGTATGATTACTTATCTGTGTGTGAAGTTTGAAATTCCGATTAAAACTATCTATATGAAACGAAATATATAAGGATTTATACCTAATGCAATTTACAGTAAAGCGAGAAAGTTAAAATCTGATGAAATAAGCTTAAGAATTTACTGGGCCAACTATCTGTTCAGCGGAGTCACGTGCTTCTACTATTACAATCGAGAACGTGAGTCGGATACACCAGTCTCCAATACGCACAAGAAGAAAGGAAATCCATAAAGGGGGAAACGAGAGATGAGTGCTTTTGTTTTTCTATACTACAGATATTTCGACATGTTTCACATTCTATACAGATCATTTTATTAGGGTTTAATAGTATTTACAGAAAAAGTGACAATATATTTAAGAATCTAGATAAAATATCGTTAAAAAATAACTAAATAGAAACAATGGTATATTTAAAGAAATAAAATACCTACCATGCTCAAAAATTTTTATTTAAACAGCCAATATTTGATTAACTATAAAGTAAAATGTTCTTCTCTTGTTAGAATAAAATTTATTTTAAATTATAAATAATGGTATAACTTTATGAAAAATATTTAGTTTTTTATGTGACGTAATACGTATTTATAAAAAACGTAAAAATATATACACCAAGTGGAAAAAATAGAAATTTGCTTAGCTGCAAAATAACGTTTTAAATATGTACGAGGGATATTCGGAAAGTAAAGTGAGATTTTTTTTTCTAAAACATAAATTATCAGAGAATTTTTCAAAAAAACTTTTTTATTTAATTCATTACATGTTTTCTATTTTCCAACTTAGTTTACGCATTTATTAAAACATTTGAAAAGCTTGCCAACAAGGAGCAAATGAGACTCTCTTGGTGCTAAGTCTGGATTCTATGATAGATGGTCAATCCGTTCTCATCCAAAAGATCTGATCATATTTTGGTTAAGAATGGCAGTATTTGATCTAGTATTGTCATGGTTAATGAATTCCCTTCTATAAAATTTGAAACATGTCAAAATCTATCAGGCTCTGCAAGACAAAATATCTGTTCTCAAGTTTCCCCCCATATGTATTTCTTTTCCTCTTGACTGACAGATAGTCGAATGGTCAAAAGTGCTGCTCTTAGATACAGGAGTTCGTGGTTTTGAATCCCAATCTGCCATGGATGCTCGTAGCTATTTGAAACTAAGTAGTAGGTTTAGCTCACATTAGCTCTCGTGTAGCATTAGCTCTATGACGATAGTTCTCCAAATCAAACTTTTCCTCTGGTGCATACTTATATCCAGTATATCTGACACGCGTCGTAGATTATAATTGTATAATCACGTGACTCCATAAGATATTATTGGCAAAATGAATTATTAAACATATTTCGCAATATTTTAACCTTTTGATATTACTGTGAATTAATCAGATACAAGCTCTTATTCACTTCGGTTTCAACAAATAATTTTAATCATACTTTCAAACTTAACACTTAAAGGATTATTTGCTGCAATAGATAGTTTGAAGTTTGCTTTAGTTTTATTTTAGTAATATTTTATTATCCTGAGTAATAGAGCTAATTTGAGGACATACAGTATAATTTTAAATAGTTTCTTTCTCTTAATATTGTCGCAACAATAATTTCAATACTTTACAGATTAGTTACAGGTAGTTTCCTAATAAATATTTTTATATATTTCAAATCTATATTAATCACTTTTAATTATATACGCTTGACCAAATAGGTTTCCTTTTAAAAATATACTTTCCAACACCTATACTGTCAGTTCATGTGAAAAGAAATCCTTCTTTTACACATAGTAACTGCTTCATAGTGAAGTAAAAAGTACATACAAAAAGAAAAATACTACAAACTGGTTCTGACTTTTTTTTAAGGTATAGATCTACCATTTATTCATGAAAAAGAGAAATATGTCCGTATAAAAATATATGAAAACGTGAAAGCCGAAGCTTTAGAAAATGTTCTGCAAAACTCAGATTTCCCCACTTTTGACTACATTTTGATAGCTTCTGATAATCTAAACATATGATTCCAGTTATGCGGAAATTATCGTATCTAGAAATATAAATAGTAAAAATAATCTAGATAAAGATATCATTTTGGATAGTATAATTAACTTCTTGAATAAAATTATATGTATATTATAAATGCTTGGATTT
>CM063502.1:116015696-116075696 GCA_032207245.1 Pardosa pseudoannulata | reverse complement strand
TAATATATGTGTGCATGCTCTTTCAGAAAATTTTAGTTTTATACGTTATTTGTTCTTGTGCCTTAATAAAGTTATATTTTTATCAATAAACATGTATATGTGTGTGTGCTATTTATGTAGACGCTGGTAGGAGATATATGATAGGTTCATAGTCTTTACTATGTCTTTCTAGGATCATTTTTTAAATGAAAAATAATCCAATCCATTTTTCATTTAAAAAATTTAAATATTTTTCAGGGTAAATCATGCGTTATATCATATGTAAGCATATGTAAATACGTTAAAAATTACAAAGTTATTATGCATTTTCTAAAATTTATTTAAATTTGTATAAACCATTTATGATCAGACACTTTAGAAATAAATTTTTATATACAATTCCAAACTGAACTTTGCTTCTAAGTGTCTCATACATTAATGTACTTTTTTAGTGAAATACCCTACATTTTATATTAAAATAATCTATTTCAATATAGAAACCATCTAACATAGATTTTTACTTCATGCTTAGATGCTTTTATTTTTAGTTGGATTAAAAAATAACTTTCCCCAAAGGCCGCTTAAATAACAAACTTTTATGCAAAAAAATAAATAAATAAAACATTTTCTGATTTTTTCCCTTTTTTAAATGTGGATTCGTGACTTGAAACGGCCTGATCTTAAATGGTCCTCTCTTAGGTTTAATTAAACGAACTCTTTGTTTAAGAACTCAGATAAATGTCGATTCGTCTAATTTATGACATCTTCGCTAAAACATAAACAGCCCTGATTATGCACTTCATGGTTGATAATTACCCTTTGGGACTCTTCCAACTCTTTCTTCTTTTTTCCTGCAGGAAATCCTATGCTATGCAACGTTCCGGGGGATGTTAATTAAACGAAAAGCACAAATTATTTCCTTTTAAAATGATTTTACAATTCTTTTGTAAAGTCTTTATATATTGACATAAACACTTTCCTGTAAGGGCTGAAGTATTCCTAGAGTATTTATGCTTAGAACTAAATTGAGCATATTGTTTTAATACAATAAAGATATTATTGAATGCATTCCGAAACTGATACTAATTAAAAGAATTCTACCAGTGAATAATAGTTATCTTCGCTTTGAATTCTGGGTAAGGGATTTTAGCAACCCCATTCAAAGCGAACGTTTGGTTTGAATGCTTTTACATTCCTTAACGTCTTAACCCATATTGTACCACACCAACTAAATATTTCTGTAAGTTATTAAAACTTAATCCATATCATTAATATGGTGTAACTAAGTATATAAAACCAAAATTTTGAAAAAATAATTTTAATTTTTTATGTAATTGGCTGTCCTATTAATAGGACAACGGTCCATTACACTACCAAAACTTAACAAATATCACTTACATTGCAGTAAGCTGATCATAGATGAAATTTGGGGAAACACTCAAAACAAAATCCAACATTACATTTTAAGCATACTGTTGTAGGTTTTCTCTTGCAGTTATTGAACTGGCAGTAAGAGAGTAAGTTTATCTTGCAAAAAATCTCCAGTTTTCTGAATAGAATAGATATCTATTTACCCCTTGTTGTGTCCAGGTGTGTGAACAGTTGTTTGAACTGGTTTTCATTGAAAGATAAGAAAAGAATGTGCGCTATCAATGCAACATCGAATTCATAGAAAAGTAATCAGGATTGGACCGTCGTCTTAATTTTAGGGTACCTTTTTAATACTTACAAAATACACGTGTAAAATATATTTTTCAACAAAAACTTTCAGCTACAATATTAGCTCTGTTTTTAAACTAAAAGTAACCTCCATAATGTTTAAAAAATAATAATAATAAATATAGAATTAAAGATTATAAAATGACAATTTTAAAGAGGTTGCTGAAAATAAATTTTACAATACAATATAATTTGATTTCTCAGTTTTTTTGTTACTAATCCAAAGTGTGCCTATTTAAAAGGTCTTAAAATAAAATCCACTCAGAAAATATTTATAACTTTATTATTAAATGGAATTTTATTTGCTGTCCTGTTTATAGGACAGCGGTCCGATATGGGTTAAATTCCGAGGTACAAAATAGACAGTAATTTCCAAGTTATGACGTATTTTTGTTACATTAATAACTGTTTAATTCATTCATATGCATTCAATTCTTATTTAGTTAAGCATCTATTGTTTTTACCTAAATGTTGTTAAGTGCACATACAGAATAAAAGTTTCTCATCTCTTTTAAATAAATTATACTAAATAATGTACTTAATATATATGAGACCTTTTCTTTGAATGTGGTAAGTACATTTTTCACAAAAAGTTAGATAATTATAACAATAAATGCAATGATTTTTATCTTTTAATACTTTCCCCAAAATATTTCAAATTGTATCATTTTGTCAAAATAGATTTTATTATTTAATAAAATAAAAAAAATATAATTAGTCTGAATGTGGTGTAAATCAAGAGAGACATTGTGTTTAGCTCAAAATCATACTACATGATTTTGCTACATTCTTTCTACTTATACTTTTTATGAACGATCCTATCATAAATTTAAGACATTTTAGTATTTGATAAAATATAAAATAAGCGCATTAACACGTTGAATGTCAGAAGCATTTTCGATGGTTTGCCCAAGACACCAACATAAACTTCTCATTATTCAATGCATATTATGCTGAAATATTATTATGCCATTTCGTATATGTACCCAAGCAAAAATCAAACACCAAGAAACGTGTTATTTCTGTAAATCCTGTAAAGAGAAGCTAGTCCTTTGTGTGGAAAATTGTTTTAAGAAGTGCCACAAGCAATAAAATATTATTTTATTTCTTGAATTTGAACTAATTTTTATAATTATATTTTTGTTCGTTTTTTAATAAATTTTCTGTTTATGCAACCCAGCATTTATTTTTCTTCTTTTCCCTGTAGCCATCTATCGGTTTTAGTACTAATATACTACTAGTTTATTCTTAGCTGCACAAAAATGGTAGGTAAACACAGTCCGAGATAACTCGTAGTTGGCGTCCTAGAAAAGAAAGCAATCTACGAGTTATGTCGTAGTTGGCAGTCAACGTGTTAATATGTACCAGAATTCAAACCTTTCAAATACAAATTCTTAGCCAACTCTATAAAATATAATACTTTCCTAAACCTCTTTAAAAACGGATCATATATATAAATAAGTGCACATGAAATGATTTATTAATTTTGATATACTTCACATTTTCTAACTGTAATATTAATAATACACCAATGTTGGTGAACATCACTCAACTATTGTGCATTTGCATAACAAACAAAGAGATAGAAAGTCAAATATATAGATATATTTATAAATGGATGACTTGATAGGTAGATATATTATATTTATTGCAATTATTATAGTATTAAAATTGTCACATATATTCGAAATGCTCATTGAACGCAATAATTACAGTTTGGAGTGCTTCGGTCCACTTTTTGCAACGCAAGGGCTAATAAGACAGGGACCTACTACTTAAAGCCGATTCCGAAAGACTACGAATATGTCACGATGGTATTCGAACCCAAGAGCTCCGGTATGGACGACGAGCATCATAACCAATCGGCCATCGTCCGTTGTTTGCACACAATAAAGGGTCCTTGTAAAATAAGAAATAACATTTATAAGTCAATAAACCACCTAACCAAGTCTTCGAGTCGATGAACTACTCCTCACTGTTTTAATACATGCTTTTAAACGGTTAGAGAACATTCTAGAAATATTCTAATAACATGGAAAATTTGTATGCTTAAGAGCCTTCTTGAATACTTAAGAATGCGAACATAAAAGGTCAAAAATCAATGTTTTCCTCAAGCAAGATTAAACCGCAGACCATTCTTCTACTTGCCTGCGACAGTAGCCATTGTAATATGGCACACGGTGGTGTTAACCCGAAATGTGGCAATATAAATGCTACAAATATTTACAGTTATATTTATACAGCTGTAAAATGTTTTCACAGAGAAGCATAAAATTGGTACAAAATAAACTAAAACATTCTATAATGAAAATGTAACTACTGTAACTTGACTTAAATAATTGATGGGGAAGTATAAGAAAAAGTAAGCATTGTATCTTTATTCTTCACTTTTCACTTCTCTTACACAGGCAATTCTAAAAACAATTAAAGTTAATCTGAAGACATGACTTCCCAAACTTTTCATTGTAGGATATAATTGATTATTTGTTCGTCCAGTCTGAAAGTTTGATTAAAATTCCGTGTTAAACACAAACTAAATAAGTGCTTATAATTCATGCAATTCACAGTAATCCGGAAAGGTTAAAATCTTATGAAATACGCTTAAGAATTTATAGTGGCAAGGAGCTGTTCGACGGAATCACGTGCTTCTACTATTACAATCGAGAACGTGAGTCGGATACACTAGACTCTTATAGGCACAAGAGAAAAGGAAATCCATAAAGGGGGAAACGAGAGAAGCGTGCTTTTGTTTTGCTAGGCCAAATAGATTTCGACATGTCTCACATTTTAAACAGATAATTTTATTGTGGTTTAATATCATTTAAAGAAGTGATAATGTATTTAAAAACACAATAATAATTGTAAGTATAAGTTTAATCTCTTAACCCTTTAATAAAGGACAAGAATATAAATTTCTTACGATTTAATGAAATTAGTTTATAAATGTTAACTATGAACCTTATATATGTAAAATACATGAAAATACTGTGCATTCATTGGGAGGAAGAAAGTTTAGAGGGCTGGTTTAAATTCAAAACCATCTCTTTGTACTATGTAAAAATAATACTTTGTTTTAAATTTTTATTAAGGTTTGAGTACAATGAATAATTGTCATTAAAAGTGTATAATAAAAAATAGCTAAACAGTTTTTAAGTGTTATTTGAATAAATATAGATATTTGGGGTCTCAAGGATGATAAATCAAGTTTCTAAATTTACCGGGTAAAGCACGTTTAAAAATGCATATTTCAAATGAAAAAATGAATTAAGTGTAGTATTTTTATCTGCTGTAAGTTTAAAATGTCATAAACATAGAAATTTAAAAAAATCATTCATATATCTTTAAAAAGTTGAAAAAAGACATTTTTAACAGGTGGTTTCGCTGCAAAACCATCGTTCGTTAAAGGGTTAAATGTCAAATAATATTTTAAAATTCATTTTTCTTAATGCGTCTTAAATACTCAGAATTATTTTCGTTGTGAGTTTATACATGCATAACACATACATAAACTCTTGCTTGTGAAGTATTCTGTGGCACAGCCGATATCGTTCTAGACTTCTCAGCGAACGGCCGTGATTTAAATCCCGGCAGAAGTGTTGTGGCAATTTTTATATAATTTGTTTCTAATTGTTCTTTAGTTTTCTCTAGAAGTTAATGGAATATTCTTCATCTTACAGGAACACTGTTTAAGAATATTTGTCTAATGTATAAAACAGCATGTAGTTCAGTTTGTGAATGACTTCTTAATTTTGTCAACTAAGTGATGAGCATTAAATACAGAGCTTTATGTTTCTGCTATTCGTGTGTTTTTATTATTTCAGCCTTACCTAAGTGACATCATGTTTTGTTATTTACCATGAAAATAGTAATATAAATGTTAAAAAACTTTTTCTTGTAGAACAAAGAATTACAGACATCTGAGAATTAATTTCTTTTATGCATTTTATTGTTTTCTTCATGCATCCTATTCATTCATCCATGTTACATACATTTAACCTTTTGGTAATTACATCAAGTGGGTTTATATCTCATTCCCAAGTAAAGTTTTCATGTGTTTGTGTTGCCCTCTTATAGATATTTTTGTTGAACCCCTGCATAGTGATATTGAAATAAAAGGATAAACAAGCCTCCATATTTATGTGGGAGACTACTGAAAAGGCAGAAAATCCCGCATGAAACTTTAATCCAATATTCAATTACTCTCAGAGAATTCAAGATATTCTACAGTAACTCAATTTTCAGTGCAATAAATTTCCTAGATTTTCATATAATTGTATACTCACTTTTTACCCCTATATAAGAAAGAAAACACATTAAATAACATATATATATTTTAGTCATTTACTGTATATCATACTACTGCTTATTTGCCAAATTTATACTAACTGATATGTAACTAAATCAACCACACTGACATTTTTACGGCCGTATTTTAAATTTATTTTACGAAACAGATAATTTATTCTGAACATGTTATTTCCGTTTAATTTTTAAATTTTGTCACATAATATTGATTAAAATTTATCACATAATTGTATTATTTTACGTTATTGATATATATCAGATATCTTTTTGTTTTAATATTATTATTGATTAACCCCTTCCGGTATGATTTAATAATGAAAAACTGCATGAAATAACCATTTAATTTTTATTTAAAAAACTTGTTTCATTTTACAATTCTTACATATTCTTAATTAAAATCCACTTTTTACATAGTGTTAAATAATATCAGAAACAGTAAAATTAAGAAAATATCAAAGCAAAACATTAATAAGGTATACAGATAATAGTCTTCAAGCTAGTGGTACTTTTCAAAACAAAGTGCAAAGGAATTCTTAATTGTTTACACCGCCAAGTAGTCTCACTTGTAATTTGATTCTTGTAACACACACGGCATTTCTTAGTAGGTTTTCTTTTATTCTGACTCATTAATTTGGCAATGACTTGTAAAAAGTAAACGATATGCAATAGTGACTTGTGCTTTTCACAAGTGATAAAAGTGTTGCCAAATTCAGTACACTAGAAATTTTAAACTAAATTAATTATCATATTTAACAGTAACTTTAATCGCATGACGATTGTAGCTCGTCATTGTGCGGTATGGAATGAAAAACTAATGACGAGCTAGACTCGTCATTTTACCGGAAGGGGTTAAATAGTATTTTATAAGAAATATTTATTGTGTGTTTGTACAATTTCCATGAAAATTAGGATTTTAAAAAATTCAGTTTTAATAAACCATATGGATCTGAAACTTAAAACGAATACTTTGATTTATTTTAATATATATTAAGAATTCTTAATAAAACTTTGTCGTAATCACTAATAAATTATGACGTATTTAAATTAACAAAGTAAGAAAATTAGATTTTAAAAAATTATCTGATTAAAATAATTTGATTTTATTCATTTACTTACACTTCAAAGAGTCTTAAATTAAACTGCAATTCAGTAAATTACAGAAATGTTGTAGATTGTCTATCGTGGTGGGAGTTGGCCGAATGTTTCAGGGGCTACTATTCAGTACCAGATTTGCTGGGTTCGAATTTCACTGAAGACATAGATTATCGTAGTCATTCGAAATCAGTGTTAATCAGTTGATCACTTTCTCATTATCCATCGAGTAGCAAAATAGTCGACTGCCGAGTTCCAATCTAGATGTAATATTCATCGCAGCACTTGAAACTGAAATACATAAAGTTAAATTTTTCATTCTATTTTATCAAGAAACTTATTCCTCAACAAAGTGCTCAAAACTTTTACGCCTATTTTAACTTTATTTCAGTACATTTACAAGGCACCCATAATAATTTAATCTAATTTCCTTCAAGCAAATACAATACATTTTTTCCCTGTTGGAAATTCTCTCTCTTTTGAATTTCTTTGTTATAAACTATCAGTTTACATAGAAATTCGGGAAGAGAGAGAAAGAGCTGGAATGAACTAAAATCGAATGGAATGGGAATGAGAAATTTCTCGGTTGACGTCCTTTTAATTTCTCCCCGTTAAGCCCATTTCCATTCTCTGTATTCATGACTGATCCTTTTCATTCTCTGACCCTACCTATATCCTTTATCCGATATATCTTACTCTTTTTCTTTAGAAATGAATGCATGTTTTTTAAAACAAAATGGTTACTTTTTTGAGCAATAAACTTCTGAATTTTATGATGGTTGATACATTTAGTTTTTTTTATTTGAATGTTGCATATTTTCTGTATAATATTTTTCTTCTGTTTTGTTTTGTTTTGTCAAATTTGACTCATGATATTGCTAGGGAAAAGATCTTTAACATTTCTGAAATATAATAAGAGAAATGTAATGAGTGAATTTTGTAGTTTACATTACAACGCGAGTAAATAACTAAATAACTAAAATATATATACGTCACATTCAGACTCATGTGTAAAACCACTTTATAATCTAAACGTCTCTTCAGGTGAAGCTCACTAAATAGTTGTGACTCTACATGTCGGTGCAGGAATCCATTCTTTTAAAATATAAATGTCAGGTTTAAAGGTCGATCAGATTTTTTTAAATACTAGGCCCCAGTCCAATTATTCCATGCTGAGCAATATCTAATTTTACCACTTCAAACTAACCATCCAGAGGTCTGGGTAATCAGAGAAAAATATAAAAGTTAAGTTACCCAGTGTAATTGTAAAGTTTCAAAGTCTAATAGACTTTTCAAATAATACTTTACAAGAGTACTTAGTATTGTTTCTAAATATTCAGTTAATCAAAGAAATGTACCTCTCAGTTTTTTGTATTGCTAATTATTACGATAAATACTTCAGCTACTAGAGCGAAATAGTCTTAACACTTATCAAAGAAACATCAAAATAATATTTCTTCAAAGTTTTAATTCTTAAAAGTACGTAAACTATAATCATATTATTAAGACTCTTAACATCACCTCTTCTTCCACTAATTCAGATGATATATTTCAACTCTTTAATAAAATGTAAAGCGTCTAATTTTATGGCGATATGCATTGGAACTTGCAACCTTTAATAGCTCATTTGGCGATAAATGTAAGGATCTTTCTAAAGTTGCAACCCTATGTATTGAGCCTTAAACACACATTATCAGTTTGCGAGGTGTATAATCAGGATGTTTAACCTTTTTTTTAGAAGGGCAACTCGTAAATTAGAACAAATGACATTTATTTCAAGCCAACTCTAGAAGCTTCTGTTTAATTAAACCAGTGGGAGAATCCTTTAAATGGTCATAGTCGCCTGGAGTCACGATTCTTAGCACTTCAGAGGACGAAAGCTTAAGCATTTTTATCACGAAATGGTTCTTCACGTAAGAGTGCACTAGGGAAAGCTCTATATCAAGGCCTTAAGATCCATTTTCAAATGTTTACTTAAAAATAATATTAATTAGTGTACATAATTTGAATTGTGTTTAGTAGCACAGTAATTTTTAAAAGTGTAATTTCTCATAAATCGGTTTTTCAGTAGAATATATAGAGAAGAAAAAACATATGTTGGCAACCATTATTTCCTTGAAAACATAAAATAATAATACACTTCGGTTTTACTAATACATTACTCAATATCATAAAGCTGTTTGATTCCTAGATAGCAAAAATACGCATATAGAATTATTTTACTTTATGTGAGAAGGCGATGTAATAAGAAATAAAACAAAGTCTTATAAACAAACTTTTTAAACGAAGTCCAAAAAAAAAAACTTTGCAAAATATTAAGCCATTTGTTTTCTATACTTCCGTTTAAAATTAACTCTCAAAAATATTAAACAGAAATAACAGAAACTGATTTCAGAGTATTTTTCTGTTTAAAGAGACTTGCAGGATATCAAGAATACGGAAACACATTAGTCTAATATACATTGCTTTCAATAAAACTAATTTTTAAAATAAGAGCAAATTAATAACATTTTAAATTTCTATTCCATAAGTTCTATTCTAAAAAAATACATCAATTTGTAATACATCTGGTGTCATTTCAGTCTAAGTCAGGAATATTTGATGTAATTATAGTTTTAATAATAAATCAAAAATTTTCATACATATAGTATCATTTTCTGTTTAAAGCAAATCTTATATATATTCCATGAAGTAATTACTGCAGATATTTAAAATAATGGATATTTTGGCTGTTTATAATATGTTTTTTAAGTATAAAACATAGACCGATTTATGAGTTATAGAAAACAAAACGTTTTAGAGGATGAATTATACAGAACGAGGTTTAAGGAATATAATAATACCACAATTAGCGATAAAGATAGAAATTCATACATTTTGCTAATTTATTTCATTTTTTAAATAAATTACTTATTTATTAAATAATCAATAAATCGTATTTTTATATCCAAATTTGTGTTTCACTATTAAAATGCTATTACAAACTAACATTTAATTCATTATTTGATGCACACTAAGTAACAGACACACTAACAACCTAACATTTAATTTAATTTGTTTCCCTATTAAAATGCTATTACAAACTAATATTTAATTACAAAATACGTTTAATCTGCAGTAACAGTTTCATTGCTCTTTTATCACATTGATAAATAATTGAAGTTCTTTGAAAATATTAATAGTTCTTATTAACATAATAGAAACACTATTTGAATGCACAGAATTATAAATTTCAAGTAATCAAGAATCAAAGAATTAAGAAATGGGTTATATCAGTTTACGCTAATATCTCTATTTACTAAGAATTTATCTTATAATTAGATAAAAGTTAATCTTTCCTTTATAGACATTAACTAGACTATCAGTAATGATTTTAAAACATTTATATCTATATTACAGCATAATCCTCAATGGGAATTCTCAGACTACACCGCCAATTTAGGTACACCAGTTCATAAACTTCGCACCGATTATTATACGTCTCTGGATGCCACTCAAATCAGACGTTTTACACATTAATTCCACAACAGTTAATTCTACAGTGACTGCATTTCTATTGCCTGACGGGTAATCCTTGTTCTTTACCTTATTACGTACCTCTGCTCCCTACACAGGATATATTCTGATTTGCATGTGCCATATACTGTAGACTGTTTAATTCTATATATCCTTTATTTTGCTCTTGCATTTAGCATAATGATAAAATAGTGTTTTAAAGGTAAACAAATTAAAGGAAACACTAAATTTTAATCTGTCTCAATTTCCTTAGAAAATTGGTCGCAGACTACCGCATATAAAAAATGTATGTATCTGTACACATATACATCTTGATTAATTTATTTCACATCTAAAATCTTTTGTGGGGTAATCCTCTTTTAAAAATTTCCATAAATTAGCGTTCACAGAGCAGAAAACCCGTTTCAATGACATTAAACACTCCCCTGAGCAAGATTTAGAGTCATCAGGAAATTTAGAATAGAAATCTGTGCTATAGAAACGTAGGTTTCATATATTAGGGTGTATTTTGAATATCCAACTTAAAAGCACTAGTGATTTCAAATAGCATAATTGTTTTCACTTGGTTTCTGTTTTAACAGTAACCAAGTGTAAAAACATTATCACTGAAATTTCAATGATAAAAATTATAAACTAATAAGAAACCGTTTATAATTTGTTTCTGAAAAATAATGACTTTTCATAAGCTCAGTTTGGTTGAAATAAAATATATATTTACAACCATTAGTCATTCATGTGACATTAAATTTTTGTAATATATTCAGGGAAAATTAGCATGAAATGTATTAATGCTAATCATTAATAAGCAATTTGCATTTTGTAAAAACCTAATTTATTTTTAAACAAACAGAAATATTTTATGAAATTGATGTGCTTAAAAGCATTTAATATTAGTGAAATTATAACAAAATTGTCCAATAAAATTTAAAAGAATTTCATTCATAATATATAATAAGTTTAATTTTAAATCTAATATAGTATTCTCTAAAAATGTAGGCTTCATGTTTAAACCGTTTTTATTTTGTTTATGAAAAATAATGACTGTTCATATGCTCAGTTTGGTTGAAATAAAATATATATTTACAATCTTTAGTCATTCATGTGACATTAAATTTTTGTAATTTATCCAGTAAAAATTAGCATGAAATGTATTAGGGTTAATAAGCAATTTGTACATTATAAAAACCTAGTTTACATTTAAACAAACATAAGTAATTTATGAAATTTATGTAGGTAAAAGCATTTAATGTTAGTAAACTTGTAAGAAAATTGCCTGATAAAATTTTCAAAAATTACATTCATAATATAGTAAGTTTAATTTTAAATCTAAATATAGTATTCTCTAAAAATGTAGGCTTCATGTTTAAACATACGTGTTAAACATATTAAATATAAATTAAATTCCGTTTTAGAGGAAAAAATTAGATTTTTGCAACTGAATGAAATAATAACGCACACATGAGTGGAAATAATTAATGAAATAATTTTTGAACTCATTCTTTAAAAGAAAACACTTACCATATGTAGCTTTAGAGCATGTATGTCTCCTTTTAGGCAATTTGGGTTTGACAAATTATCATTCACTCCTTCTGTGGGGTATGAAATGAATTTCAAATACCTTACTCATTGTTATAAACAGAAAAATATGAAATTATTGCATCCCCAAACGTGTTTATTAATTTCATTTTTAGAACCTACATAGCCCAAATTATTATTTATTAAACTATATCATCCCAATTGTAAAAGAATGTTACCAAAAAATAAAATTGTACTATGTTTCTTAAATAATGCCCTATAAAAAACCCTTGCGATAATATTTTGTTGCAATGGAAATTCAAGAAAAATATTTAAAAGTTGAAAACTTTAGAATTTTGCCAGCCAGGTTTTATGCAACCCTTATTGTCAGAAAACAGAATGAAAAATCTGTGTACTGTAAGGTTCTGAAACATACATCTCCATTTAATCAGACATATTTCCTTTTGTCTAGACGCCTCTGATAAATCTTCGCCATTTTCAGACCTATTTTTCTTGTACAATTACAGTCGCTGCAAACCGACAGAAATATTTGTCTGTTTTCTCTCCTTGAATAATTTATAATAACTGCCTTCCAAAGGCCCTTAATCATACAATTTTCAGCTTATCGACATTACGTATGAAATAAATCCCCAAATGGCTTTGAAACATATGACTGTTGGCATCTGTAAACCTTTATACTGCAGGAACACTAAGACATAAGTTTTTATAAAGCCATTTTGCTATTATAGAGTACCACAGAAAACATCAAAGTTCTAACGAGAAGCCCATAACAAACAGTTAAAAGAGTATTCTATTCTAAAAAATGTCTTATACATTAGAAACAGAACAAATGTTTTAAAGCACAATGGATTTTGTACGGAAATTATGTGTTATAAATCAATATTTTTGCCTTACTAAATTATGAAATATAAAAATTAATGAGATTAAACAATAATTTTTGCAATGATAGATTCATATATATATATATATATATATATATATATATATATATATATATATATATATATATATATATATATATATACATATATATATATACATATTTTTTTTAATATTTACTTTTTCTTTTTATATATCAAACTTAATTTTCATATCTATTTTATGTCTATATATTTTATCAGTTATTTACCTTATAAAAAAAGAGTAAGATAACTTAGTAACTTCTAAGAACAGATTGAGGATTGTTCAGCTTGCTCATACAAACATCTGAGTGTCCTGCTCATACAAACATCTAAATGCTACGCATCCGAAGTAGCTAAATAGCTGCTGTACATTTTACCTTACTCTTTGCCTTTTATGTTTTATACCTGCGTAAACATTTTACCTTCTAGTAATAAAATCTAGTATAGAAATTATGTATTATGGAAAAATGGATACTTCAACGGTATTATTTTAATCTAATTATATAGCAACGATGTTTAAAATAACAAATATACTTTATTCTAAGATATGAAATGTATTCTATAAAAAACCCTGCTATATATAAAAGAGACACTCATTGAATTTCAGTACATCTATTTTTGAAACAATAAACTAATAATACATTTAAAAATTATTAATTTTACGTGACATGGTAATCATTTTTATATAACATACTTATTCTACATTTACAAGCAAGTTGCGAGTTCATTAAAATCGAAATAAATCATTTAGGTAGTCCACTTGTCTTCTTTTTCAGGTATTTAACGCTTTCTTTACGTCTTGTTGATGTTTTAAAATTAAAATGATAAACTGTAACACATTGTATGAGGGACCCGTACTAGTACGTTTTCTGACGATTGATACTTGAGCACGGGTCTCGTACTAGTACGGGTTAGTATAACAACATGGTTTGTTTGTGGGTACAAAAATAACGGCATTTGCAGGAAAACGAATCCGAATGTTCTTGTCTACTACATAGATTCTGGAAAACTTTACACTAATAAAAACTAATTTTTACATCAGTCGATGCAGAACCACAGAACGGGAAAAAAATTTAAATTATATACTACTATTTCTATTTGATTTTTCATATTTACGATACTATTATAAATTTATCCCCTAAAAAATATATTTTTGTTTACGAAACTCTTATGGTTGTTATTTATATATTTCTGTTTATATATTTGTTTGTATATTTCAATATAAAATGTGAAAAATTGGTTAGAAAATTAAATAATTTTCGATCTCAGGTTTAACTGAATAACTAAATTTACGCGTAAAACGTCCGCTACCGGTACAATTCCGGTGCGAAATGAACCCACGTACAATGTGTTAAGATCCGAAAACAGCTTTAATATGCAATAAATAATTTTTTACATGATAGCATATTTTCTCTTCCTGCTTAAAATATTTTTAAAGTTGTCTTAGAGATTTAAAATTAAAACAACGCTCAAGAAAAATAGGATAGTATGATTGGGTTAAGACTCTTATGCTTTGAAAACATGGGTAAAATTTCCTTGAGGAAAATTTTCAATTTTTCCGAAGGTAAGAGAGACTTTTATATTTGGTTGAAAATTATATCCCTTTCAGAGTATATTTACTCAGTTATAACAAACGGAAAGCTATTAAATAGGTTGATTCACATGTTAAGATTTAGAGAGGCGACTTAAGAACCTGGTGGACTTAAAAAATTATCGAAACTCGTTCGATGAAAGGTGTCATACTGAATGAAAAAAACGCAGCATCAATAATGGCTGATTTCTTACTCGGGGTACATTCCTCCGTGTTTTAATGTTTGCCATTTATTAACACAAAAGGGAGGGAATGTCAGTTCTTTATGTAGATTAGGAGGACGAGATCATACAGACTCTCGCTCGTTTTGTCTTTATTCATGAATGTCATAAAATTAATTAGATTATGCTATCCAGAGCGATCAATTTCAGTGCTTTGGAACGTAAAGACGCTTTTAGTAGAACAAGGATGTTGAAAAATAAAGCCCAGCGTTGAAATGAATGCTATGATGTGATAAATCAAATTAATAAGTGTAGGGATCTATTTTATAGGATTTTTTCTACTTTTTGCATTCGAAATCTTGCTGATGAGGAAGTATCCGATTATAGGCGTAATGCATTTTACTAATGTATTTCCTGAGTTAATAAAAACTCCTCCTTTTAATCAGATGAAAATGTTCAGAAAAGTCATTTTGTAGTCAGTTTTTAGTTAAAGACTAATCAATGAAATATTAGGAGTTACGAGATATAGATTGGTATGACAGGAAGTATTTTTGATAAATTTTAAATATATTTTGATAACTACAGAATAATGTTCGAAGTTAAGTTTTAAAACAGAGAAAGTTTTTCTTTTATTTTCTATAATTATGTAAAACAAAATAAGATATATATAGTTATATATTAGTTTACACACAGGCATACACAGATATACCTGATTTCAATCACACACAAGACTTTGTTCAAGAAAATCCTTCCAAGTTAAGTTTAAAAAGAGAGGAAGTTTTTGTTTTATATTCTATGATTATGTAAAACAAAATAAGATATATATAGTGATATATTAGTTTGCACACAGGCATACACAGATATGCCTGCACACAACACTTTGTTCAAGAAAATCCTTGCATGCTTTACCTAAAGTCAATGTGGGATTAAACCGTAAATTCTTAGTGTCTCTTTTAGGGACATCTAAAAGTAGTTTCTTTAGTTTTTATCTTCTCTTGAGACTAGTTCAGAACATTTCAACAAAACAAATGGCAACCCTATAAACATTATACCAAATTCTCAAATACCTATTGTTATTTATAATTTTGTCCTTTAAATCGACCTTACAAGACTTTTGAATGGAGTCTTAGTTCTATGTAACAAAAAGTTTAAATATAGCGTTTTTAAAGGTGGGGGCATGACTGAGAAACAATTAGCGTAGAACGTTGATTTTGTATTTAGGACTCCTCGGATAACCCACACCTGCAGCCAACCAAATGGGTTTAGCGCTACCCAAAGTTCAATACGGGTAGGTAAAAACTTTCCATTTTATTGTTTCAGTATATTTTAAAGTTTATTTATAATTTAGTAAAGTATAGTTAGTTTTAGTTAAGTACAAGCATTTAACACTGTTATAACGTCTATTTTGGATCCTCCCTTTTTGATTCGAATTTGTGCTTTATAAAATGAAACATTTACTTGTAAAGAATACTAACGCTTCCATTCATAGCTCAAAAATGAATAGAATGTTGAAATTTTGTATTTAGCACTTTTCAAACAACTTTTTTCAAACAACTATTTGTGCACCTCCATTTTTTTTGGTACTCGCGCTGAATAACAAGAAAAATATCAATGGACTTACCAGTCTCTGTTATATGGAAGAGTTTGAGCTCTGTGATAATATAACAGAAACATATCAACCTTTTTATGTATAGTTGAAACTCTTAAAGGATATTTTAATAGCAAAAAATTCGTTTTTTGATGAAATATCCAGGTAGTTAAAACATTCCTCAATATAAAACTTCTAACTGTCACTACTACATGGCAGTATTTAAGCTATTCAGACAAAACCATTACTTTTCAAATACAATTAAAAATTGACTTTCAAATTTTAAAGCAAAGATAATGGTTATTGTAAATGATGATTCTAATGAATACTCATGGAATCACAAAAAATAGTCTGTAAAATGTAATAGTCGTACAAGGTACTCATATGGTGTTTATTTAAAAACATAAGTTTTTATTTGGTATGTGTGCCTGAAAATGTTAAAATTACAAGGAAAGTATATCATGCACTTATAGCTAAACAGTTTAATTTCTACTAAAGTCATAGATATTTTTTGTTTCATGTCTTATAAACTGTATCTATTCATTCAGATACCCGAAACATAATAAAAGAAAACTTGTTCAAAGATTTTGTAGATTATTTAAATTTTAGATTAGAAAATCCTTTATTATTGTTTTCAAAGCTCTATTTAACTAGGTATTGTAGCGAAATTCTTTTACAAGTAATTAAAGTAAGATGCGATAAGTTTAATTTAAGTTTCCTTCCCTAACAATATGAAATTAACATTTCATGCGTTAACATTTGCATTTACCTTGATTATACTTTTAGTGGTAGATAATTACTACCTTTACATCAATGAGTTGAAAGAAATTTTATACGCTATCTACTACTTTGTTGTAAATATTTATGTAGCGTTCACAAGGAAATTATTAGAAAGCACTCTTTTTTTAATTTAATTTAATGTTTGTAAATAAATTTTATTGCAATAAGTAAGGTTTATTCTTTTAAATACAAATTACGTGTAAATAGCTTGATATAAAATAACCGTTAAGAGCTGTTAACGGAAATTACTACAGTTACGTATTTCTTTTCGGCATAAATTTTGTTCGATTTTTTGAGAAATTCCTGTACATGAAGAAGTTTAGAGAATTAAATGTAATATAAAATTTCCTTTTTAAACCGAACTTTCTTCTAGCTATTGAAATAACGTTGTTTATTAGCATATGTTAAATATTTAACATCCTTATTGAGGTAAAAATAATATTAGGGGAAACAAACATATGAGGAAATGGTAGTACAATGTAAACAGTAAAATACATTTCGAACAGTTGTATCATTTTAAAAATTTTATTTATATAAACTATTGAATTTAAAGAGGGGTAAATATAGGGAATAAATTTATTCTAAATAGATTTTCAGAACTTCAAATTTATAAGTTTTAAATTTTAAAATTTTAATCTAGAGGGACAAATTTATTTTAATTAATAATTTCATTCTATTATAGAGTACACATTATACTATCGATAAATTAAACTTCACAGATTTTATATCAAATTATGTTTGTTGGTAAAATAAGATATGAAGGAATGAGATTAAAACAAATTTGGTATCATATTGTTCATTTATTTAAAGAAAAAGTATCATGATTGAAAACATATCCAAGTTTCTTGAACACTACTTCTGTGTCTTTTTTTGTGCGTAATACGGAAATAATATGCTTTTAAACATTTTAACATATATGTAAATGATATTTTCGTATTATAAAGTACAAGGGAACTGATGAGACACGAAAATATATGACGTTTAGAAATGCACCCACATTGTTTCAAAATTCCTTAAATACAAAATTTTGGTTTCGTAAATCTTTTAAATTTATTGGTAAAAATAACTTTATTATATACTGTAGTAAGTATATATGCTACATTTACTTCTAATTCTTCTTTTGAATTTCAAGAAAAAGGAGCTATAAAACTAACTAGATATACAAGGATTTTCTAAGCGCTTGCGAAAATTCATTTAAGTTATTAAGTTCAAACATATAATATAGAGGTTATAAAACGCTAATAGAAAACTGTACTCGTTTATGCACTTTAACTGTTGTGCTCTTTTATATGTTCAGAATTAAATGCATGCGTTATTTCCTAATTAAGCTAATAAAAATGGCACGCTATTGAACTTCAAAATGTATACAGTGTAGATATAATAAATGATTTTCCCTTCTAAATCTCAATTATATTCAGTTGAAAGATCAAAATATTAATCTTTCAACTTTCTCTAGCTAGATCTCCTAAAATGGTACATACAGAGTAATTATAATTAAAGTTTCTCATCCAAAATTATAATTCTTGTATAAAAGAACCACTCGTGAGAATAACTTCAAATTTAAAAAAAGGGGGAAACAGTACGGCATAAGAAAAAAAATTTCCCAGCGTATCAATAGATAACTCTGTCAGCAATATAACGGAAATGGATTCCATGACTATTGACATTTTAACTCAGAATACGATGGTTTAGGTATGAGTTGCTCAATCAAATGACATTTCTACTCAATGTTCATAAGTAGTTTGACAGAAAATATGACCTCCAAGTCATTTAAATATGATACTATTTGTGGAAAACCCATCGTTCACGATATATATTACTCCAACTGTCCTTGGGACCCAATCCACATAAAAAGGAATAATGAAAATGCCTGTTAATTATTACTAGACTTACGGCAGTCAGGTTTAATATTCTGTGCACCAATGTCCGTCAGAAGTTGAGACCATTAAATAGCATGTTCTACAATATACGGAAGAGTCTCAGGGATGAGGTTCATCAATTATGCCCCGAGCAGAAACTACGACCGAGCACTCTCAAAAGTAATTAAAGATATCTCAGTCCATGACAGTATACATCCAAGATTCAACAAGCGAAGTGGAGCGATAGAAGAAATGATGAAGGATCTCACTATCTACTGAAATGTATTGGAAGCCATAATTCTTTTTCAAGTTTAGATATCATAGACTAATTCAGGCAGTCTCTCTTTCACTACACCTAAGTGTATTATACTTTGCCAAATGGTAAATTTCAACAAGCTTTAAAAGTACATTTACTTACGTATATTTTACATAATATGTTTTATTCATTCTGTAAATACTCGAATAATTTGGTTGATCTGTAGTCAGAAATTCAATAATAGTGTTGTAATAATTAATAATTATTGTTAATTTAAAGATACTTTTCTGTATCAGCCTGATTTAATTAGTCCAGATTTTTATTTTGCAATGTATAGGTTTAGAATTTATTGTTAAGGATCGCTACATTTATAAAGCACCCATAATACACAATCCCGACGGCATTTACCAAACACCTACTAAGTTTAAATATATGATATTAATAAAAACCGGTAGAGAGCGTTATTAGGAATCTTTACTCATTTATGTAATTTAAGTGTTGTGCTCTTTAATAAGTTCAGAATAAAATGCATGCTACGTATTTCCCTTAGTAAAGCTAACAAAAAATCGAAGCTGGTAAACATCTTTTACACGACTAAGAGATTGGTGCTCAGTTTTATGTTCTTTTTCCGTTCCCATTTGCTTTTTTTGCGATAAATAGTTGTTGGAGACTTGAGAACAAAAGAACAGTTTCGTAAAATAGTGTAGCCCTAAAATTTCACCGAAAAAATCTCTGCAACTTTTATCTCGTCAAAGAATGCTTTTGTTAATCTTAATGAAGAAATTGTATTCCGTTGGATTTCAAAATGTATACAATAGAAAGCAGTGTAAATATTTTAATTAGGCTAAGTTTTTTTTTCAAGAAGAATTTCTCATAAAATTCTGAAAATAAATATTTTTTTAAAAGTTTATAATTAATGTATGAAGTTGCCACAGGTGCTGATCAGTATTGTCTGCATCTTTAAAATATTCACATTTTATTTTCTAAGGAAACTATATATCTATAGTATTTTTTAAAAATATTAGCAATTAATGACCACTTTGTAAGTCAGTGCTTAATAAGATTAGTTAAAATAAAACCAGGACTCTAAAAGTTTAAAAAGATAAATTTCGATAAAAGATTAACCTGATTGGTATTCACATTAAAGATTCTATAAATAATTTCAATTAAAATTTTAAAGATATAAATTTTCTAAAAAAGATCTCTTTAAATTTTTATATATCTAGTATTCACAAAATATTTTTGTTCATTACTACAGGTTATAATTCATAAAAAGACAGCAGGTAATTTAATAATTTCATTTTAAGATAGAATTTTAGGATCAATTAGTTTCATTTTAAAAATAATGAAGATTTTCTGATATTAAAGGTACCAAATAACCATAAATCTCTAATTTTTAAATATTCGATTTTTAACTGTATTCTTAATAAGAGAATAAATAATTTTTATTAGAAGAAAGCTATGGCATTATAGATTTCGTAACAGTGGTTAAAATAGAAAAGATTGTCCTTAAAAAAGGGGGCATTGGAAATATTTTTTCATAAATGTTCCAAGTGCAATGAAAGTTAAGAATATCTTCATACATATTCTATCTTTGAACTAAGAATACATGAAGTAGTATTGTACATACGTGCGTTTGTTAGAAAAATTCAGAAACAGGAAGATGAAGAAATCTCCGCATTTACTATGAGTCATTGTAAAAGCAATGTATAACTTCAGTGTGAACCTGCTATTCATTGCTGTGTTATGGATAAACGAAGAAATGAATATTACTCGGTGATGATTGCAATCAACTGATGACGTTTTCTACTGAGATGTCTGACATAATTTAGATAGGTTTCGAAAAAAGAACAGATCGCGAGTGTTTTAAATAAATCGAATCCGTTAAAAAAACATATCAAGGCCGAGCAGGGTGATTGTGCTCATCATCGACGCAATGTTAATTATCTACAAGATTTATCTAACACTAAACATTATTGAAATGTCCATATAACCTCAGAAATGTTAAGGACTCAGAAATGCCTTCCAAAATGGATGCAACGCATTTTGGATTAATAGATTGGGATACAGTGGGTTTAGCATTAAGATAACTTTTTCTAATACATGTCAATTGATATCAAAATATAGTTACCTCTCCTCACCAGCCATGCACCAAAAACCTCCCTGTGTCACTTTTTCATGCTTTCGAGGACAAAAATACAACATGGTAGACGCTCACTGTTATTATGTGACGCAAGATGGAGAACTTCAATGGGATTCAAGAAAACATACAAGACAACTGTGAAAATTCAGAAATTCATTGTGTCTGATCACAATGTTTTTACATTATTAAATACAAAGGGCATTGAAAGATACTATCTAGTAAATTAAATCTTTTACACTCAGTTTCTTTGCTTTTAACACAGATGACGCAGATAATTTGCTATGTACAAGTAGAATTATTTCTTATATATTCAGCAATTATACAGAAAAACAACAGAGTATTACATTTCCCTTACGTTATATGAAATTAATAAGAACACTTATTAAACTTTGTACAAGGATTTTTGAAATTTATTTGCTGTTTGGAAGCAACACTCTTTCCGTCAGTCACAATAATATTGAAAGTTATAAAAAAGCCTGTCCAAATTTATGATAAATACTTTAATAGATAAGAAATTGGAAGACATTCAAATTACAAGATGCACTTGAAATGTCTTCAAGTCATCCCGTAAATTAAAACTGTGGGACTGAATATCAAAGCTATGAGACGATAAAAATAAGTTTTATTAAACAAAAATATGGTTTAAGCGTAAAAATAAACTTAATTTAAAATGTACGACTAATTTGATTTTTCTAAACACAGTAACATTTTGTATTTTTTATCATATTAAATCACTCTGTCGGTCCGCTGTTCCCTTATATTCTATCATACATTTACGATGATTTTATTTCACGTGATTAACACTATACTATTTTCAACATTTCATAAAACATAATAAAACTTCTTCGAATTTTTAAACATTTTATCATCATTGAATCCCATTTTACCTTAAACAGAACTATGCTATGGAAACAAGAAAATTAGCATATAGTAATCCATATTAATGATTCATTGAATACTGAATGAAGATTGAAAATTAATCTTCGCTAGGAAAGAAACGCATAATAGCCGCGCGAAGCAATTTCGCTTTTTTTGTTTCATGTGCAATTTAAGTTTCCTGAATTATGCATGAATTTTAATCATAAGAAAAGGTTGAGTTCTTTCGTTATCATTTTAAAGAATTTAACCGTTATTTATTATTAAATTTGAATATTATACTCATTATTTCTTACATCTCTGAGAGATTTTCTTATTAATCAAATTCATCATGTATTCTCTCCAGTTTTCTAAATCTTAAGTTACAGTATTTTATGTCTCTTTGATAAATTTTATTATATAATACGTATCATGTAGGAGTTAGATAATAATAAAAAAAAAATTTTTTGCCCTAAAATTTCCCTAAAGTTTGGATGATAGTGTTCTATAAAAAATTAAAATTCTATTATTAAAAATAATTAAATGAATGTTACGCTCGTAACAGGTGAAAAAATTAGAAATAATAATATATTCTCAAAAGAAGTGAAACACAAATATATTTTATTATATAGACTGTTGAAATCGTTAATCTATCACTTACCACTTTAACTATTTTAATTACTCGAAATTAAATTTATCATATATCTTAATTTATCTTAAATTTATCTTATATCTTAATTTATCTTAAATTTATCTTATATCTTAATTTATCTTAAATTTATCTTATCTAATTTATGATATAAAACGTATCATGTAGGAGTTATATAAAGATAAAATCTAACTTATGTGATATGTATTGAGAGATTTCTCTGAATGTCATACGATAGTTTTATATAAGAAATTATTTACTGTTAATGAAACATTTAAATCAATGATACTCTCGTCACAAGAGAAGAAAATAAAAATAATAATATATTCTCAAAATAAATTAAACATAAATATATGTTGTTATACAGGCTGTTGAAATAGTTAATACATCACTTACCGCTTTAATTATTTTAGTAGTCGAAATTAAATTAATCTTATATCTTAATTTATCTTATATAATTTATGATATAAAACATATCATGTAGGAGTTAGGAAGACCACTTTAATTATTTTTAGTAGTCGAAATTATATTAATCTTATATCTTAATTTATCTTAAATTTATCTTATCTAATTTATGATATAAAGCGTATCATGTAGGAGTTAGATAAAGATAAAATATAATATTTTTGTCCCTGAGATTTCCCTAAAGTTTAGATGATAGTTTTATATGAGAAATTATTTTTTTACTGTTAATAAAACATTTAAAACAATGTTACACTCGTGACAGCTAAAAAATGGAAATAATAATATATTCTCTAGGAAATTAAACAAAAATATATTTTTTATATGATGTTGAAATCGTTAATGTATCACTTACCTTTCTAATTAATTTTAGTACTCGAAATTAAATTTATCTTAGGAAAGAAAGAAAATAACAACCCAATAATATTAAAATTTATTTTTCTGTTTCATAATTTTATCTCTCTGTCAGTTTCTCCTTTACATACATTTAGTTCTCGGTATTAAAACATGATAACCCACTTTAAATTGTTTCTTATGATATAAATGAAATAATTGTGGATTTTAATACTTTTATTGTTATTCCGACATTTTTAAGTAAGGTATTATGTACAAAATATGTCGTAATAAGCTTATCAACTTGAAATATGAAATAGTAAATATTTTATGAAAATATAAATTTGTTTATCTCTTTATTTTTAGACTACAATAATATCATGGATTATCAATTTTACCAAAGTCTACATACATACATATATATATATATATATATATATATATGTGTGTGTGTGTGTATGTATGTATGTGTGTGTGTGTGTGCGTGTGTGTATAAATACATGTAACACGAAAATTAATCCGCCGGTGCCATCGAATTAAGCCCGTGACGCATTTACTTGCCTGGGTTTGCTCGGAAAGGAGAAGCCTGGGCAGCTAGACTATTGAAGTAAACAGTCGTGGCACATTGACGAGAACGGTGAGTTTGTAGTGGACTTAAACTTTTACTGAGTTACGGGAGGTTAGAAGAGCTGAGTTTTTAATAGCATGTGGCTTAATCAAAGACAGAAGACAGAATAATCATGAAAACATGTGTGGATGGACCCCAGAGCGAGACATATGAAAATATGGAGAGAAGGCAGAAAATTTGCATTTATTATTGCAAAAAAATCTTTGAAAATGGGTTGGAATAATTTTAAGTCTCGGATACCCTTTTAAGATATTTCGGGGCTGAGAAAATAGATTAGAAGGAATAACAACGGAAATAGAGATATGAATGAGATATTAGAGTGTAATAATATTGATATATTACATATGCACACACACATATATATGCATATATATGTATGTATATATAAAATACATATATAAATATATATGCTCCTAAAATTTTTCCGTTCTGTCCGGTGTATTTTTCTAAACTTAACTTTCCCAGCCACAGAAATTAAAACTAAAAACGTCATTCTTAGAGTTTACATTACTTCAAAATTACCTAAAACTTAATTAATAATTTTTAAGTGAGGCCTTCTAAACAGTTTTTATTCCAGATATCAACTAACCCAAGGATAATTGAACATCACTGCTATCTTTAGTCTGTTGTATGCATATCTTCCACCATATTTGTTTTCATATGCAATAACAATGTCACTGATTAGAAGTACCAAGTTTAGGTTGAAATAAAATCTTTTTGTAACCCCACATGACCCACAAATGCCCTATTTTTCCTGGTCTTAGTGAACTAGTTAGATTTCCTTTACGAAATCACAGCACTAAAGTTGCGTTACCAAACAAGCTCTGAAAAATAAAAAGTATGTGCTATTTACAATTGTGACAAGTGAATTATAATTTCTAATGATTAAACACTTTACAATTCTGAAATGTAAATACAAAAAAACACAGAAACAATACAAACACACCCACACACACATATATATATATGTGTGTATGCTTTTTGGTGAAACTTGACACCTGTTCCATCTTCTTTCATATTTTGAGAAATCATGTGAAAAGTTAGTGAATTTTCCGTATAGTACATGAAAGCGTACCAAAGAGTCCGAAAAATAATGATAATCGTACTTCTGCACTTCGTGTACTTGTAGTAAAAAGTTTCGACGGTAGAGATGAAACTCTATTGAGTCAGTATGCCAATCACTGTGAACCGACAAAGAAAGGTGTGGTGTATTAAGCGATAGGAGTATCTGAAAAATGAGTCAAGTTAGTTATTTTCATTGATGCAAAACACTCAAGAACATTGAATGCAGAGCACGAGAGAGCGTTGTTATGATGCTAGAACCATTCAATGAAATTTCGAAAAATCAGTCGTTTTGTGCACAGGTTCTGAGCAACTTTGAACACCTCGAATGGAGTTGTTGTTGACGGTCTGGGTTTGAGAGACATATTCTCAGTTTGAAAGTCCTCTGATGTGAAAAAAAATATGGAAGAATTTAGGATCATTTTCAAAGTTAATTTAATCGGAGGAACTTTTTCGAACTAGGCTAGGCAAGTGACTTTTATTCCTTTGACTGTTTTTTACTCTTTTGTCTGACCCATATTATCATGATTTCTCGCTTGTGATGACGAGTAGTCATCACAGACAAACGTTAGATGTCGACTGTGATGACTGAGCTCCTCTTTGAAAATATTCTGCATTGTATCATATGCTTTCACAGTATGTTTATTACATTTTTGCTAGGAATATAGTGAAATCACAAAATTCTTGGTTTAAATCGAAGTATATGTATAACAGAAAGTCTTAATATAACAAGTATTAACGCTGCCAGATGTCCGTTCTTAACCTTGTTTTAGCGAAACTTACTTTAAATCTTGAAGAGAATATGCAGAGGATAATTCTTATGACGCAACATACAAAAAGAAAAAAATAGATGTAATGTAATAGACGTACAAGGAAATTATACTATATACATGTCAGAATTTTTATGTAAAGGTAACTGCAGTTATACGAATATATAAGAAATAAAGAAAAGATTTATATAAACAGATACACCTAGATAAATTCGAAGAAAAGTTTTATTAAAACGTCTTATAAAAGCATAAGTTAACCCACAACCATATAAGAAAACAATTTTATGTTGATAATATTAAATATCTTACGTGATATTCAGCTGTGAGTATCCGCATATAGGTGTAAGTTTTATGTACATACTATTTATGTTTCTTTTACCAATATATTATTCTTTATGCCCTTTTTATCTCTCTTTGCACCATGTAATAAATATCTTATGATATCACATCGTGGCCATTAGTTTCTAATAAAGGTATTGCTTTTATCTAATGCTCACGTATGGAGGTGATCGGTGATATGCAATGTCCCTCAAAGATATATAAATTATTACTATGTGGAAACAGATCCGTGGTTCGATGTACTATTATTAAATTAAGAAATTAAATTTGCTTTGGGATAATATCTTATAATACAAAAAAAACACAGGGAATATTGAAAGAAAATATAACATATAAAATATTTAGACTACGCAACTGTTTCAGAACAAGTTTACAACTAGTAAGAACAATATTTGTTTTCTTCTTTTGTTTATTTGGTGAACAATATTTGTTGTTTTTTATTGAACAACATTTGTTGTATGCCCATTTAATAGATAAATGTTTGTAATTAAGCTGAATATTTGTTACAATTAAAGGATGAGATACATGAAAATGGATGAAATGAATAACAAACAGATAAACTTTAAATTTGCAACTATTTAAAATACTTTTACTCGTTAAAATTAATGAAACTTACTTCAATCTGTTTAGGTTTTGCTGAATATAGAATGTAAAATAAATAAAAGCTTATTTTATTATTAACCCATTTTGGACCGCTGTTCTATAAACAGGACAGCAAATAAAATTCCATTTAATAATAAAGTTATAAATATTTTCTAAGTGGATTTTATTTTAACACCTTTAAATTAGACACACTTTAGCATAGTAACAAAAAAACTGAGAAATCAAATTATATTGTATTGTAAAATTTATTTTCAGCAACCTTTTAAAATTGTCATTTTTTAATCTTTAATTTTATATTTATTATTATTATTATTTTTTAAACATTGCGGAGGTTACTTTTAGTTTAAAAACAGAGATAATAATGTAGCTGAAAGTTTTTGTTGAAAAATGTATTTTACATGTGTATTTTGTAAGTATAAAAAAGGTGCCCTAAAATTAAGACGACTGTCCAATCCCGATTATTTTTCTATGAATTCGATGTTGCATTGATAGCGCACATTCTTTTATCTTTCAATGAAAACCAGTTCAAAACCTGTTCACACACCTGGACGCAACAAGGGGTAAATAGATGTCTATTCTATTCAGAAAACTGGAGATTTTTTGCAAGATAATCTTGCTCTCTTACTGCCAGTTCAATAACTGCAAGAGAAAACCTACAACAGTATGCTTAAAATGTAATGTTGGACTTTGTTTTGACTATTTCCTCAAATTGGATGAGTCAGCCTAATGCAATGTAAGTGATATTTGTTAAGTTTTAGTAGTGTAATGGACCGTTGTCCTATTTATAGGACAGCCAATTACATAAAAAAATTAAAAATATTTTTTTCAAAATTTTGGTTTTATATACTTAGTTACACCATATTAATGATTGGATTAAGTTTTAATAACTTACAGAAATATTTAGTTAGTGTGGTACAATATGGGTTAAAACAACTTAAATTGATAACTAAATGTTATACAAATGTTACACACACACACACACACACACATATATATATATATATATATATATATATATATATATATATATATATATATATATATATATATATATATATATATATATGGCTAATGTAGTGCATTTTTATTCTTAAATGAGATTTTATATCAGTTTATTTAATTACGAATAATGTTCCTTAGTTCATGATTTTTTTTCTGAATTAAATAACACATTACACTTTTAATAATGTGTAAGATATCAGGAAAAGTTTTTATATATAATAAACTTACTAAAGTCTTGTATCGTGTAAAAATGCTTAAAACTTTCAAGAATACTGATCAAATAGTCAAATATATTAAACGAACCTGTCGTGTATTCAGGAATGAATGATAAAAACGAATGTGTACTATTTACAGTCCCCGGCGTAGTGGTTAATACTTTTTAATAGCTGACTAAAGTTTATTCTGTCTCCTCATAAAAGGCAGAGATGTGAAATTGTTGCTATTTTATATCATTTAATACATAATGATTTTTAACAATTTTTGCCTAGTCTTTATGCTTAAAGTCTTGTATCGTGTAAAAATACCTAAAACTCCCAGGAATACTGAACAAATAGTCAAATGTATTAAACGAAATTGTCGTGTATTTAAGAATGTATGATAAAAACAAATGTTTGCTATTTACAGTCCCTGGCTTAGAGGTTAGTATTCTTTAACCCCTTCCCGTAAAATGACGAGTCTAGCTCGTCATTAGTTTTTCATTCCATACCGCACAATGACGAGCTGCACTCGTCATGCGATTAAAGTTACTGTTAAATATGATAATTAATTTAGTTTAAAATTTCTAGTGTACTAAATTTGGCAACACTTTTATCACTTGTGAAAATCACAAGTCACTATTTCATATTGTTTACTCAGAATTTCTTGGTACAAGTCATTGCCAAATTAATGAGTCAGAATAAAAGAAAACCTACTAAGAAATGCCGTGTGTGCTACAAGAATCAAATTAAAAGTGAGACTACTTGGGGGTGTAAACAATTAAGAATTCCTTTGCACTTTGTTTTGAAAAGTACCACTAGCTTGAAGACTATTATCTGTATACCTTATTAATGTTTTGCTTTGATATTTTCTTAATTTTACTGTTTCTGATATTATTTAACACTATGTAAAAAGTGGATTATAATTAAGAATATGTAAGAATTGTAAAATGAAACAAGTTTTTTAAATAAAAATTAAATGGTTATTTCATTCACAGTTTTTCATTTTTAAATCATACCGGAAGGGGTTAATAGCTGACTAAAGCTTATTCTGTCTCCTCATAAAAGGCAGAGGTGTGAAATTGTTGCTATTTTATATCATTTAATACATAATGATTTTTAACATTTTTTTTTGCATAGTCCTTATGCTTTAATGATTAGTAAAGTTCGATATTTTCAAGACATGTTTATTAGAAATCATTCATTTGAAATATTAAATAATTAACTTTCCTGCAGAGAATTGTAATATCCAAAATGTTTACCTAAAAAGAAAAAAATATTTTCCCTTCCTATTTTTAGTGTTAAAGCGTGAAACGATAAATCAACAACAGAAACAGAATATTTAAAACAAAAAGAGATTCATCCCATCATTAAAAAAACCCCGGACGTTTCTGCATTAGAGTAATAGAGGAAATGCAAAGAAATGAAAATAGCATACGTTTTTCATCTAACCCCATTTTCCACATTTTCTTAACCTTTCTTCTCTAAGATCGATTCCTTGCTTAACTACTGCGCATGGTTTGGTAAAATTCAGCGTCAATATTATGAATTCCCAACTGAATTTCAGGAAAGACAACGAATAGGAAATTAAACTTATTTCGAAAGCCTTTTCGTCGTTGCTGCCTCTTCACAACATTCCGTATTTGCTTATTTTTTCTTTCCTTTGAAAATCGAAGCAGATCGATGTTTGAAGTGATTCTAGTCACAGGGAAAACACAGTAAAATTAAACTGAGATTGAGTCTTTTCGAAAAATGCGTGTTGCCAAATTTTGCGAAACACTTTGAATGACAAATCGTGAGAAAAAATAATACGTCATGAACAGAAAAATCATATGAGCAATGCAATTATGCATCTCGAAAGTTTGCATTCTTTCTGTGCGAACAAGTATTTTCGATATTTAACTCATAAAACTTTCAAAATTTTCAGACGTGAAAGAGGATTGCTTCAATTAAGACGGTGACACAAGTTAATAAATTTGAGAAATTTGAATAATTACAAGAGAATATTTAAAATTGTTTATAATTTATTAGCTCTAAATACAACATCGATATTTTCATGAAAATAAAAATCTGATATCCCTATGTCAACTTGAAAATGAATCATTAAAACATATGTTTAATTATTGAATGATTAATCATATGTTTTAATATGTTTTCAAATATTCAAATAAATGTTATAACAAATGTTTTGAATACCTCTTAATGGTTGAGTTTAGTTGTTCATAAAAGGTTAGATAATTCGAAACTGTCAGAAAAGAAAGTCTACTTCAGTTCTAGAATTTGATACATAAATATTAAACACATAATCCACTTAATCTAAATGTATGCTGTGTTCTAAATTAAAATGAAAATTAAATACCTAAATTTATTTTAAATAGCTCGTTCTTAATTTAATATTGATATTTAAAGTCTACTGGGTACAAAAAAAGTGTGAATATCTGACACAATAAAAGATTGCATATGAAAGACTGCTAATATTACCAAATGATAAATTCAAGAGTTAGTTTTCAAAAGTGCATAAATGGTAAAAATAAAGTGTTATTGCAAATTATCTATCTTTCCTTGTGCAAAACAAGGGTGAATATCTGACACAATAACAGATTTTATATGAATGACTGCTAATATTACCACAAGGTAATTTCCAGAATTAGCTTTCAAAAGTGCATACGTTTTAAAAAATAAAGGGTTATTGTAAATTATCTATCTTTTTTTGTAGATTTTCTAAAATATAAATTATTTTTACTTACATTTTAATATTTCCTTTATCCCACTAAAGAGTAAAAAAATAATAAAATAATGTAAAAAGCCTCCCAAAAATAAAAGATATGTTCGTTTAAAATCCCTTAAATTAGGGGATAACAGAAGAAAATTTGTATAATAAAGCATATAATGTTGATGTCTCTGATTTAAAATTTCATATAGACTTATTACGAATACAGTTGGTTTCTCAAAAATATGAAACCCATCAATCAAAATATTTTTTTCTGATTTAAAAAAGTAACATTTACAGATATTATTAGGTTTTATTAATACAGTTAAATACTTGTAAAGTTTTACCACTTGTTAATGAAATTTTTATCAGCTGACATTTAAATGCAAATGCAATTTTAAATAATAGAACAAAAATTGGTAAGAACATATTTATATAATCAATAAATTGCAAACAAATTATCATGCATATATATTTACTAAATATATTGTTACATACATTATTTTATTATGATTTTGACTGAATGACAAAACCATCCTTGTGAGTTTTTAAAAAAATGAAAGACTTATTATTACGTACTTGATTTGAAAATATAAGTCCAACGTCTGTTTTATATTAATAAGTAAAACACAAGAGGATTAACTTGGTTGTGTTTAAAAGTTCTATCTGGATTTTATGACAGCAGCCTTCAAATGATTAATGCATTTTTTATACTCATAGACACCTCATTACAATTTGTTAATTTTATAAACATCCAAAACACATTTAACAAATTGAAAGAAACAGTTTGTTATCCTTATATGGGTAATGACAGTGTCTCGATAATGTATAATATCTAAATATTATAATCTGTATGGGGACCCCCGATTTTTTCAGAGATTCAAATACACCTTTTACATATAATCAAGTTTATTATTTTCCTATTTATATATTGTTTTAAACTTATTATTAGTAATTATCTGTAATTTTAGTCAGAATTAACAATATCACTAATAATAATAATTTATAATCTACACTATATATATATATATATATATATATATATATATATATATATATATATATATATATATATAATGTGTGTATGTGTGTACAAAATTTAGTTTATATCTGATGCATATTTAGAACATTGTCATACAAGATTACATGCAAGATTCTACTCAATAATTAAGTTCAGATCAAGATATTTACTTAAAGTTCGGTTGTTGAATTTCTTCCTTTTTGCAGCGTGTTCATGCCTCATTATCTTAGTTTGGTAAATTTTTAAAGCAACAGTAAAAATATGTAAATTTAAAAACAATTTAGGACTCCAAAAAATTGCAGATGAAATAATTTTTCACGGTATAGGAGTAAGAATCTGTTATACCTATAACCTTCTTCACAGTGGTAATGACACATAGATTTGCAAAAGAAAAGCTTTCGTGGCAGGCTAGCACAAGAACGTCCACGTAACAGCTGCAGTATGAATCAATTCCTAATTTACAGAAGCTTGAGACTTTAACAATCAAAGAAATCAGCTTTTCTGTCGATTTCTTCTCATATTTAAATATGTCACATACATTTTGTTTGTCTTTTAATTTCAAAAAGCTTTTTTACTCTCATATGTAATTAAGCAGCAGTTTTTTCCGAAGTTAAAAATCAGTTTATTGAATTATAAACCTGTATTTTGGCATTTTATGCAAGTTCAATTTGATGTTATATGCTGAATATGATGTTATATGCACATATTTTATTAATATATGAATATTTCATTTATTAAGATAGCATTAAAAAAACAGTTTTTTAACTTTTATACGTGTTTAAATTATTAAGATTTTTCTTATAATTGCAGTTTGTTTAAAATATAATATTTTAAATAGAGTGACTATTTCAATGCTCCTGTTTCAGTGCTTTACTGTTTCAATTTTTATGCTAAATTAATTTAAGCCAATCAGTTTATTGAAATATATATAATAAACCTATATTATGGCATTTTATGCAAGTTCAATTTGATGTTATATGCTGAATATGATGTTATATGCACATATTTTATTAATATATGTATATTTCATTTATTAAGATACCATTTAAAAAAAACAGTTTTTTAACTTTTATACGTGTTTAAATTATTAAGATTTTTCTTATAATTGCAGTTTGTTTAAAATATAATATTTTAAATAGAGTGAATATTTCAATGCTCCTGTTTCAGTGCTTTACTATTTCAATTTCTATGCTAAATTAATTTAAGCAATAATAATTATCAAAAATTCAAAACAGCATATCTTAAATTTTATATTAAAATATTAAACAAAAATTATCTTCTCTTAATACAATTTTATTTGCAATTTATATGTACTTAATATATGAAAAAAAATCCTAAGAAACACAATACACACTGATTAGTTTTAAAGTAGTAGTTTTCTCTGGATAGAATGAAAATCTAAAAACAAAAGCTTCTCAGATGTAATAAAACAACTGGACCACTTTTTACCTCAGTCATTAAAAAATAAAAGAATCTAACTCTTTTTGATTCTTTCTGAATTCTGAGTGAGTGTCTAAATCGTTTTTTAATGATACTATAGAGTCCACCAAACACATCATAATCATTATAGTTATTTCTTCTAAACTAGAGTAAATAGTAAAGATATTAGCTAAACTTTCAATATACGCTATGTAGCGTATAAAAATAGCATGGAAGGATTTCAAAGTTAATTTAAAATAAGGAATGGTGTTAAAGGATTGGGGGAAGGTGTCGTGAACCTTTGAGCAAAATAAATTGAAATATATATGAATAAATCATATTAAAAAATTAAAAAACAAGATAATTTTGAAAAACAATTAATTTAATTTCAAAATATTGTTTTTCTTTTCATATGTTTTTTGTTAAATTTTCAGTGTTTTCTCCTTGGTTTTTTATTTCTTATATTTTACATCACATTTGAATAATTATTAATAATAACTTTGTTAAGGCATATAATAGTTAATGCATAGAATATGGTTTAAGATGCTGTTGAATTTCTATAAAACAAATGTAGGCATGTTTTAAACTTTGAGTTTTAGTATTTGAAATTCCCATAAGTTTGAAAATTAAAAATAAAATACAGATTTACAAGACGGTAATTAGAAAATTAAAAATGAATGTGATTCATTCAGATCTACTTTCTTTTACATCTGTACAAATAATTATAACTGTTATTTTCATAAACTGTTTCTTTAAACTTATATTTAACGTATTTACAAAATTGAAGCTATACACAACTTATTTTTAACCGAAATAATATTATATATCGAAATTTTTTCCAACATCAAACAGAATGCAGATTGATGTTTTTATCTTCATACACTTGATATTTTATTATAAAGTTTATTTGCAAGTGTTCAAAAAGGTACATAAAATATTTAGACTCACATATGCCTTTCAATATAAAAAATTAACACGTTTATATAGACTTAAATATTTCTGGGCCTTCCTTTTTTCAATCCAATAAATGGTTTTATAAAATAAGTATACTTAGTAAGCATAATCAAATCTGGAACACCCATTTCAAAAAGTGTCAGAAGTGGACAATCTATTTTAGTAGAAACTCACAAAACTGAAACTGATTTTTCGATGTTTTCAAAACAGCGTTAATGATCATCTTCTTACCCAACGAGTTTTATGTATGGAGCTTTAAGCACATTTTTTTGCTATTCACGAGTAATACTGGACTTGATTGAACTGTTACGGTGGCTGAATACTTGCCATCTAACGATTCTGTTCGAATGGTTACCACAACTTTGATCCTCTTAAGTATGTCTGGAATGTCTTACATCAGAGAATAGAAAAAACTTTCTCTCTCACCTCGTTTTCTCCAAGATTTCAAAACCTCTTCCTCAAACAGCTATGCTATGTTCCTAAAGCTGAAATGGCTGCTTTAGTGAATGCAATGTGAAGAAAGTGAGAGAATCTAGATAGAAGATCTCCCACACTCTATGAAGTAAGTATGCATGTATATTATGTGTGTGCAGTAAGGAAAAACATGTTTTTTACATTCATAGAAAAACCAACATTTTATATCAATGAACTTCTTTTTTCTTTTAAAATTGTAAATATATTATGTCTCACCTAATGTAAATTATTATACATCTTGGCTTTATTTTCCTACAGATACAGTCTCACTATTCCGCACATTAAATCACTCTCTCTTTATATATATATATATATATATATATATATATATATATATATATATATATATATATATATATATATATTTCAATATTCCCAAGAGTACGTAGAATTCAGATACCAGACAATAAACATAAATTCTGGACATAAAAGCAATGATAAAGCTCTCTTACGCCGCTATTTCCGTGATTACAGCAATTACTCAATCCTGAGAGCTATTTTGATGGAATAGCGAGACATTCGTTGTGAATTCGCTTCATAAATTCAAGTAAGAAAAATAACTTAAAAGTCTGCTTCTCACAGATACTTCCTTTTACCGATTTTCTCCAGGATCATGAAGTATAATTCGACATTTTTTCCAGTATTTTTATGATGCTTATCATGTGCCTCAAAAACTAATAATTTAAAAAATAATTGAAGTTATTATTCTTACGTAAAATGTATTTAAAACTAAAAGATAATAGTTAAGTCTTATTTCATGATACATATTACATTAGTGTAGTTTAGACTTAAGTTCAACTTTAAGAAATTTTAAAAATAATTCACCTGCTCACATATATTATACTTGTTGAATTTTATTTCATTTCTAACTGAGCGTGTATAGCGTCGGATATTTTGTATTCGAGTGAAATCTTAATTTTTTCTCGGTTTTAGGTACATTAATCATATTAATAAAATAATGTAATTATATTTCCTGCATTTATATTTATTAAGAGAATCAAAGTTGTTAAATGATATTTGTTTATTTTAATATATAATGAGTCACACACCATTTTACTTACATATGTGTTCATGATTCCTGGAGTAATTTAAAATTTATGTGCTTGAAACCAATACAGAATAAAAATATATAAGTGGTTTTCAATTCTTAAAAAACAATATATTTATTGCTTTTCTTCTTTTTAATCCATTACTTATGACTCTGCATGATAACATATGAATTAATATTAAACAAATATATAAATAATTTCACATACAATAACAATGTTATACTTGCAACTGATTTAATAGAATATATTTTGTAGGTATATTCAATAAACCATTATCTTAATCAATATTAAAACACTAAAAATACCCTCTTCAAATCCCTTAAACCAAATTTTTTTTGTTGATAGATTTCTTAATTTATATAAAATATTTTTCTTTCCTAAGTTGGAGTTTTATAGAAAATTTTCTACTCCAAAGTTATTTTGCTTTTTAATAATATAAATAAAATTGAAATTTTAAATAGTTTCATACGGTAATTTTACTATGTTTTAGGAAAAGTTGACGAAATTGCTTAAGGCACATATGGATATTTAAGTGACATGAAACATTTATAATGCTTTAATGTGTATGTACAGAAACATTTACAGTTGTAAATCATTTATTTATCAGAACACTTTCCAATGTCTATTTTCAGCTTCAAAGTTATATTTTACTTCTATGTAATGTATATTTTATTTATAATAACCTTTCACCAGGTCCTTCCTATACCTTTATATTTAGGAAATTTAGTGAAATATTTGCTAACAATATTTTATTAAGTATATATTATATTTATAATAATTGCTATCAATATTATATTAACATGCTGAAACTATTTACTATATCAAAAGAATCCCCTACAGACATAACAACTACCACCATAATTCAAAACTGATATATTTTCAAACTTTCGAATTTTCTTGTTCCTGTATTTTTAGATATTTATAAGATTTACAACTTTGTGTTTATAGTATGAAATATTTTTAATACTTAATAGCTGCATTTACCCGTAAGATATAAATTTGTAAATTGTAAGTTTTCCTTAGTACCTTAGTAACTTTTATAATTTGAGGATAAAATAATAGCCTTATATATATATATATATATATATATATATATATACACATGTATATACATATATATATATATATACATATGTATATATACATATGTATATATATATATATACATATATATATATATATATATATATATACATGTATATATATATATATATATTATATATATATATATATATATATATATATATATATATATATATATATATATATATATATATATATTATACATATATATATATATATTTTTATATATATATATATATATATATATATATATATATATATATATATATATATATATATATATATATATATATATATATATATATATATATATATATATATATATATATATATATATATATATATATATATATATATATATATATATATATATATATATATATATATATATATATATATATATATATATATATATATATATATATATATATATATATATATATATATATATATATATATATATATATATATATATATATATATATATATATATATATACACATATATATATATATATATATATATATATATATATATATATTTTAATTGTAATAATAGAAAGTTGTATATGAGGTTTCAAAAATTGATAGTTATATATAAGAGATTTGTAATTTATTTATAACTTTTACAAATTGATTTCCTTAGCAGCTTTTGAATCACTCTTACATGTATCTAGAAGTATCTAGAAGTCGTCTAATTAAGGTCTTTTCCTTTTATGATGCTTAAATAGAAAAGTGCTGTCTTCACACATCGATGAAAATTCTTTCTTACTCAGAAATAAGTTGAAAAACTGCAGTTTAACTGAGCATTTAATAATTGAAATAACGTACTTTTAACGTAACTTCAAGAAACCTTTTCTTGCTGCTATACTTCTTTCCCTAACTCCCCATATATGATGAGCTTGCAGTGCTCCAGTGATTCGGTTGCTGTGGCAACTGCGAAATGCTCCAGCGAGCGCTTTCATGGCTGAATGCGGCGGAAGCGACGACCAATCTATCAGCAATTGGTCGCCAAAAGCGCAGCCGAAAGCAAAGGTCCCGAGCTATTCATTCACTAGAATGTCCTCTTGAAATTAAGGTCTTAGCACATTTATATGCGGTTAGAATATTTTTTCATTTTATTAAGGAATTGTTGAGTAAATTTTTTTATAAAAAAAAAGTTTGGTAAAATCTTTCTCTTCGAATTTACATTTTATCAGTTCCGCAAAGATACCGCATACCAAAAGAGGTTTCCACATAGAAATAAAAAAAGGTGGATGTATTGTTCTTAAAGAAATAGTGTGGAAATTTCCTGTTTGAGATATATATTGTGAAAATAGTAAATTTTATAAGAAATTTCTAAATCAGTACATTCAAACAATCTTTTAATAGATTTACATAGTTGTCATGAAAGTTTTAATGTATTTAAGAAGTACTGCATGATAAATTTAAAATTCCTGTCATCTGGAAAAAAAGAAATACACGCATATACCAAGTGGTGCGTAAATCAGGACAATATTTTAAAATTGAATTGTTTGACAACAATTAAGGTAAAAACGTACGGTTTACACCAAAGGAATAGAAGTCAGTTGGAGTTTTTGCAGCTTTAGCAAAATATGCCTTGACTAGTTCCTTTCTGTCACCAGATGTCCTGTATCACCTGTATCACCAGATCAAAATATTCAAATCAGAGGATAATAAAAATTGCATATTCATTAAACACTGGTTATGTACTGGGACAGCATTTATAGTATGCAAATTAATGCCGATCTTAACAAATTTTTTTTTGGTGTTGTTTGGTTTGGAGTGCTACGGACTACTTTTTGCAACACGAGGGCTAATGAGACCGGGACCTACTGCTTAAAGCCGATTCCGAACGGCTACGAACATCCATGCCACTGTGGGATTCGAACCCGGGGTCCGAAGGCCGACCTTAACAAAGAAGACTTTCTTAGTTAAATTGTCATAAAAGGCTAGCGCCGTATGAAAGCATCTCATTACTTGTTCGAGATCCTAAAGGATCGTTATTATGCATTAACAAAATAATTGAAAATATTTAAGGTACAGTGCCTATAGAGTAACAAACAATAAGTGACCGTCCCATAGCAATATACGTATATCATGCCAAAAACAGCGTTGTCTAATATTATGGTGGCTGCTGGATGGTGACAAGCGTATTGAACATATGTATGGTAACTCGTATAACACATCTATGGTATCTGGATATTATTTTTGCAAGATAAAGTTGTCTGATAGTCAAATAAAAACTAGATGCTTTATCTCCAAATCTCCAACTGAAACCCTCAGAACAGAAATATTTTTAAGTTTTAATCACGAAATAACACGGCTTAATTTTTAAATCTTTATAAATTGTTGAATGTGTAGTATAGATATTCCTCTGCACTCCTTTTATAATGCATACTTATAGGAGACTTGCTTTAAATGCTCAGTCAAATAATGACTACGGCATGTATTTTCCTGTGTCACATTTTTACTCCTATTCTTACATTTGTAAAGTTAGTCTCACTGGAATTTTATTGGTCCAGTTCTACAGATAGCGTTTGCATATCTAGATTCATGTTCACAGGTTGGATAAACTTTCTTTTACAGCTTTAGTTAAGTTTTCTTTTTCTGTGGATCTATATAACATGGAAGGGAAACAAGATTCAACTAATGTCGAAAAAATTCCACATGTTCGCTACGTTTATTATCTTTGCAATTTCTTCCTATTAAAACGCCATTTTTGACCTCATATTTTACTGCTGGTGTTGGTCGTTGTCCTATCATCTGTCTAAATCTTTAAAAAAATTTATGATATGTAGTGTATATATTTTTATGCATGTAAGTGTGCATATGTATATCTATCCTCACAAGCGTCTCTAGAAACTTCAAAGCTATTACATGTATACAAGACAAAATTAAAATGCCCATATTTTTAAGTGTAAAATTCCTAAAAGCTTCAAACTAATATCAAAATTAATTGGAATTTTGTGAGTCTATATTGCATACCTCAGTCTGAGTTTTAACAAAATTGGGACTACAAATATGTCTATGTTTAAATACCAAAATAAACGATACGATATATTAACTTTCTTTATGTAAGAAATACAATGGACTTTATTATTTTCCAAATAGGAATTTCGACTACTTCTAGTTAAAATAATATAATTTGTGTATAATTTTGTTTTACTTTTTGAATTATTTCTAGGTTTTCATTTGAAAACTAAGACAAAATAATAAAACACGTGAAGTTCTATAGCCTACAAACTTTAAATTAACAGATTTATTTTATAATGTATCAAGTTTGTTTTACATACTACACTATTTTATAACAGCTTTAAAAAATTGTAACTTGAAATATAGTTATTTATGATACATAACTTCATATTTTAAAAGGAAAATTTAGTTATTATAACTTAATACCTACAATTAATTTTTTTGTTTAATATTAATTTGAATAAGGTCAGAATTGGTTTCTTGATTTCAAGTAACTGCTATGAGCTTTAATACAGCAATTAAATGCAGTTTAACCAATCACTGAAAATATTTTAATCCAGGAAATAGTCGAATTAAAATGAAATTCAATATAATGTCATAAAAGTTTAATGAATTAAAATTAAAATCCAGCAGATTTATGATACTGATACAAATGATTTTCATTTCCTATTTATAATTTTTAAATTTATTTCGCGGAGATTAGAATAAAGTCTAAAAGTGTAACTGGGTTACAACTAAGGAAGATCTGCCATACAATATGCATAAAATTCATAAATTACAATTTGAAATCTATTTTTTGATTAATAGTATGAAGAAAAATCTTTTACTACGCCTTTAGTGGCTCTGTCACGCCAGGGTAAATATCAGGTTTATGATGCCAAAATGTGTTACTCCCAGCTATAGACCTCATATCATGACCTGTTGGCAGTTCACTATACATTTTTTTTTTCGTGACAGCAACCTGTCGAAGTGAAGTAAAAGAAATTTTATCCTCTTGTTTATAGACCTTGAAAGTCTCTCAATATTTTTATTTTATTGGTTTTGCGTCACATTGGAGGTAAAATACGCCTGTCTTAAAGCTTTCAAGAGAATGGCAAAGTTGCATTTCTGGCTTATCTTAAAGAATCATAGTATAATTTGAGCTGGTAAGTTTTCATTATAATAGCATATTTTCAAATAAGTTTAAATAAAAAGTTCTGTGAAATATAAATTTTTAGATCATTAAGAAGAGTCTGTAAAACTATTTAGGTCTATGATATGAAGAAATACTAAAAAAAAAATAAAAATAGTAAGTAAATTCATTTAGCCGCTAAGTAAGTTAGGAAATATGTAAATTAGAAATTTATTCTTTATATGTATGAATATAAGTTATTATATTAATACATATAAAGAATCCTTTATTATATTAATATGAGTATTATGCACTATTTTATAGGAAGATAAATGGTAGTTTTATAAATTTTCAATTTCTTAAGAGTTTATAGAATGAAAAATATATTTATATTCAATTTGAAAAGAAATTCAGTTTCTATTGTATGGTGACAAAATTCTTTTTTTTTTCATTTGGTGCATATATTTATATTATTCAATTGAAATATACTTCTTGAAATGAGAAAATAAATATTTTAAAATGAGAGAGTTATTGAAGAACTTGAAGTAAATTCATTCTGAAAGGAGAAGTATATGATGGACTGAAAGGAAGCTATTATACTGAAGATTTTAAACATGAAAATGTATTACGTCTACTTATAATTAAAACAAATATAATTGAGGCTTACGAAATGAATTAATTAAAATGTATAGTTGTTTGGCAAATATGTCTCATACCTTCGTAGAAATTACCTCATATTTTACTAGTTATAATCTAGAAAGTCTTTTCTGCGCATAAAATCAAAGGAGGTATGCAATATACACTCTTAGACAGAAAAGGGAAAAAAATGAAGTACCTAGAATATATAATGTAAATTGCGCACTAATTGATATGCATACAGGTTTTGGCGAAAAAGTCAAAATTTTAAAGTCTGTCGGGTAATGAATGAACGTGTGGCATTGCAACGCACTTTAACTGCGTAGCTAGCAGGATATTTAAAAGGAGAAATTTCAATTCCGGGCTGTAAATTTTTTGCAAATTTCATTCCTTGTACTGAGGTAGTTAGTAACTATGCCTTGCATACATGTGTGCGAATGATATGCCCAGATACCACCATTTGGCCCGGACGTGTAGTTGGGCTCAAAGAAGACTTTTGGTCTAATCAGCAAATTGCTCAATATTAGGACAGAAACAATGCCAATATTAGACAATGTTGGAAGAAATGTTCGAACTATGGCCGAACACCACGTTAAGAAGGAAGCGGTTTTCTTAGAGAAGGGACAGAACATAAATCCACGAGCAATCATCAGAGCGGCACTCACAGTACCAGATGTCTCATTATCATCAATTATGCATGCAACTGATGCTTCAGTGACCACAAGGACCATTCATAGGCGGCTCACACAAAGGGGGTGAGGTCATGGTGCCCCTTGCGCAGTTGATTTCTGTACTACGAAAAACACGATTGCAGTAATGTTGGGCTCATTGGAAATGGAATGTCATTAACTGGAGTAGAATAGTCTTCAGTCATGAGTCCAGCTTTGAAATAAACCCTGATGATGAGTAAAGAAAGGGTCTGGAGATGCTCCGGACAGCGGTGGGATACCAAACCTACTGTCTTCTAACATAAAGACTCACAACCAGGAGTGATGGTCTGGGGTGCCATTTCATTTTATAGTAGAACCCATTTGTATGTTTGGTTTTATAGTAGAACCCATTTGGTGGCACCCTTACAGCACATCGGTACGTCGACAAATTCTACGTCCCATTGTGTTGCCTTCATTTCATGCCATCATGGGCTTACAATCAGCAAGATAATTTCCAGCCCTACACTGCACGTGTTTCTTCTGCTTGTCTTTGTGCTGTCCACACACTACCTTGGCCACTAAGGTCATTTTTCTCCTATTGAGTAGGTTTGGAGAATTATGGGCAGGGCCCTCCAACCAAATTGATGTTTTGACGATCTAATACGCCAGTTGGACAGAATTAGGTTCGATATTCCTCAGGAGGATTAACGCCTCCTCTATCAATTAATTCCAAGTCGAATAACTTCTGTCATAAGAGCCAGAGGTGGACAAACAAGACTTTCACTTTGGGAAACTCTATCTCTTGAATAAATCATCCAAATTTTCTCAAAATGTAATCATTTGGGTTTTTTTTTTTTTTTTTTTTTTTTTTTTTTTGTACATTTTCATCACATCTACCGATTTTTGTTCTTCTGGGATCTCTCGTGCTTCTACCGATATCTCCTTCTTGGTGAGTTGTTTTTTTTCTTTCCTTTTGTTTAACAGTGTAATATGCATAAAATTTTGTGAACTTCAAAAGGAAATCTAATTTTAAACTAATACACTTACTCTGGCCTTTCCTTCACACCAGAGTAAATATCAAATTTTATGACGATAAAATATATTATTTCCAGCAATAGACTATATGTTATGACCTGTTAGCAGTTCATTAAATACATTTTTTCTCAACAGAAACCAATCAGAATAGCTAAAAACTTTTATCCACCAGTTTTATAGATCTTAAAAGTCTTTAGATATTTTTATTGAATTGGTTTCTTTGTAACATCAGAGCAAAAATTATCCTGACTCATAGGTTCCAAGAGGTCCGTATTCTAAACTATCGTGAAAGCCAAATATAATTCGAGTTCAAAAGGGGAAATATGTTTATAAAAATATGAAGTTTCTTGAATTATATATTTTTTCCATCCATTGAAAAGACATAAAATTTTCTAATTCTAATGTAATAAGACTCATCTGCGAATAAAATCAGGTTAAAATCAAAGATCTGCAATAAAATATGCAGGAAAGTTCTTAAACTGCAAACTGAAATCTATTTTTAGATTAACACAGTTAGGAAAAATTATTTACTACGCCTCTAGTTACTCCGTCACGGCAGAGTAAATATCAAGTTTTATGATACCAAAATATATTACTCCCAGCAATAGACTTCATATTATGACCTGTTGGCAGTTCATTGAACATTTTTTTTCTTTAGCAGCGACCTGTCGAAGTAAAGTAAGAGAAGTTTTATCCTCTTGTTTATAGATCTTGCAAGTCTCTAGCTATTTTTATTTTATTGGTTTTTGTGTCAGAATGGTGCGAAAATACACCTGTCTAAAAGATTTTAAGAGAACGGCAAAGTTGCATTTCTGACACATCTTAAAAATAAAATATATGTGTGACTGAAGGTCACAAAAGTAATTACTTTTAAAAATAAAAGTTTTACGGATTATATAATTCTTAGATTGTTACAAAAATTATTAATTATAATCTAGTATCAAAATGTAAAACAGGTGAAAGTGATTTCAAAATAGATATTTCATAAAAGCTTTAAAAATATAAATACCAAAGATACCCAATGTCCCTAATATGTATCTATTATAATATAAATTTAATTCTTTTGGGATATTTTAAAATGTATTCATATGAATTTACATACAATATTAAAAATATATTTAAGTATAGCATTTATATTTTACTCAATAGTAAATGTTACACTTTTCTGCAATGATACCTGCCATGAAATTTTTAGCTGTAGCTATATTGAAAATAACAGAAAATATGCTCTAAAATTAATTCTTTTTATCTTTACTGGTAAATATATATTTCCTGTAAAGTTACCATAACATTTATTTTCTACAACCATGTGTTATTTACAATCGGCATATTTGATAAAAAAAATACAACGAAATAGTTTGTAACATTTAGAAAATAAGTAAAATATTATAATTAACTTAATTTTCGATGCTATGCAGAAGTTTGACTTTAAATATTAAACATATTCGTTGTATTTTATAATAGGTGCAAAAAAATTTGTTGTATCTGTAATATAAGTTTAAACACATCTCGTAGATGTATAATTAAAACCTTTCTATTTTTCTTCTCCCGATGTTGTAATTGCCCCTAAATGGAAGAATTTAAATTATTTTAGCTCAATGAATATACGATATTTAAAAAGAACAAATAAAAAAGTTTCATTATTAAAATTATTGACACACTTCTGACAATTATGTCATGGTAGGATAACAGCATAAAATACATTCTTTAATTATTCATTTCACTGGTTTCAACGTATTAATTTGGTACCTTAATAAACAAAGTTTCATATACTCGCTTTGAGGATATAAGACCTATTTTATTCCTTTCGGATAGCTCTTACTTTTATATCTGAATCAATGAAATTGCGATATGAAAGTGGTTATTACTTTGACAGCAATGACAAAATTTAACAATTTACCCATTAAATACTTTTAAAATTTTTTAATACTTTAAAATATTTCTAGTGCAAATATTTTAGTATCAAAATACATTTCTATCACAAATTTTGGATAATCAAGAAATGATATTTGAAAATTCCAAAAACTAAAACTATAGTACACTTTTAAAGCTAGTTTATTTTATTCTTAATAAAAAATGGAAAATATCATGTTAATATAACAATAACTATTTGTAGATTTGAATGATACTTCAAGATAAAACTTTAATTATTGTAAGAGTTATTGGTTATTTTTTCTATACGATCCTTATTAAAAGTACTTCTTGTTTAAAACCTTTAGAGAAAATATAATGAATTTAACAATTTTCCTATTAAATGATAACACTTTTAAAATTTTTTGAATACTTTAAAATAATTCTATTACAAATATTTTAGTGGCAAAATAAATTTCTATCACAAAATTTTGAATAATCAAGAAATGATATTTGAAAATTCCAAAAACTAAAACTGTGGTAGACTTTTAAAGCTAGTTTATTTTATTCTTAATAAAAAATGGAAAATATCATGTTAATATAACAATAAATATTTGCAGATTTGAATGAAACTTGAGGGTAAAATTTTAATTATTGTAAGAGTTATTGATTATTATTTCTATACGATCCTTATTAAAAGTACGTCTTGTTTAATACCTTTAGAGAAAATATAATGAAAACCAGTAATAACAATATATTTTTCATTTTACTTCTATAAAGTATCTGTAAGAGTACCTCTATACAGTTATTGACACGTTTTGAGTATCGAAACAGATTAATTTCAGATAGTTTTTAAGTTATATGCTATAAGGAAAAAATTGATAAATTTCAGATGAGGAAAAAAGTTAGAAGTTTCTCTGAGATGTTTAAATATTTAAAAAAGAAAAGATTGTTCGAGTTTAAAGCCATTTAAAAATCTTTTGTAACAATTTTATTGCATATTTTCGAAGTAATTTATAGGTAGATGAAAACTAAATATTACTCTTTATTCTCTTTTTTGTTTTCTATACTCTTTATAAATTATATTTTCTAATTTAATGAATTAGAAATATTTAAATTTCCAGCAAATATTTGAAATCATATTTTAATAATTTTGTAATCATATAGCATTTAAACTTCTTTAAGCTTTCTGGATCTCTTATGTGAAAAGTGTGGACCTTATATTACGCATTATTTCGTTAAACACAACATTTTATGTAATAAAAATAGTTATATGTAGAAACATTTATTTAATTTAATCAAATTGGCGTATATATTTTTAAATAGGAAGTAAGTTAAATTGTTTTTTAACTTACTTAATCATTTTACACATTTAATTTATTTTCTCTGTGAGTTTTATTAAGTCATATAATTTAAAAACAAATATATAATTTAAAAGAAAGCAGTAACTAACTCTGCGCCTATTTTTCAAGCAAAATTTAAATAATAAAATTTGCAATATTTAAATAAAATTTTGCTCTATATATGAAGGTATATTCCTCCTAATATAAAATGATTTTATTTAGATCCCAGTAAAGAATGTAATTATATTATTTATACAAATATGATGCTAAAATTTATTTTGTTTTACTTGTTTTTGTTTACTTAAATTAATTTCTTGCATTATATATTTTCTATATAAATATATTATCCCTCTCTTTATTAAAAAGAAGAAACTCTTCAAGCGATAAGAGTTTAATAGGGATTGATTAGCATCATTATATTTAAGTTCTTTGTTCAATTAAAAAATTATGCAGTTAGGATGATGAAATAGAACCATAGATTGTTGAACTCATTTCTGTGTAATTCTATATAATATCACAATAATTAAGTACAAAATGTTTGCAAGACATTATCTGAAGTTTTATGGTCACGGACGGACAGTTACAATTCACATAGGATTTCAAAGTATTATTACAGTGACTATCGCAATGACAGTACCATATCCAAAATGCTACTAAATGTGTAAGCGTTCTGCAAAACCATACTGGTAGTCTTTTAATGAAACTACATTTCAAGAGAATCCACATACTTCCTTAGTGATGAAAGTGGTGAAAAGAAACATATTACTCCTAGTGAAACAGGAGCTGAAGGACCTATTGAACGGGAACATTGCTTGCAACCGCATAACAGTACCTGTGTATCTGCCAGAAACATGTCCGTCTAAACATTTAAATGATGCTGGCTGGTATGCAGGGAAGCCTGCTCAATGCACATTACTTAAACCATGTTATCAAGATTGTGTTGATGTAAAAAAGGTAGTTATTGGCAAAAGCACTCCAAAGCAGCGTCCTCAGTCTTATCGTCTCCGCTTTATTGTTCCGTTCTTAAGGGTTTAGCATATATAATAAATAACAGATGTGAAATATGCACTACGGCCATAGAGGTGGAAAAATCTTTACTGATATACTGATAGTTCTTACACATCATTAAAGAACTATTTTTATAGCTCTTAAATTTTTTCAAAGCAAAAATTTACAATGTTGTTAATATTCTGCTCTTCCATGTGAGGATATCTACCATTTTGGTAAATGTAACACTCTACCATTATTACATATGCACTCAGTTTTATTTCTTTAATCATTGACTCTGATCATTTATTTTATAAAATATATATGATTCTTAGAATTTTAGAAACAATTCTGTTAATTATTTAATTATTGTAACTGCAGTCCAATTAGCATATATGATTCCGTACATTTAAACTTAAACGAAAATAACTTGATTGTTTTGCATGACGCAAGAATCTTTTATGCTTAAGATATACATACAGTAAGTTATCACATTTAGAGTGGGTATTTTAAGTCTTTATTAGCTTCCCAGAGTACTGATATGTCATTTTACGAGTATTGGCTCGAAAGCTAGCGTGTACAAAATGGATTTTAGAATTTCAAATACTTCTAGATGTCTTGCACGTTCATTTTACGGTCTCAAGATTTTCTGAGCTCCAAAATTTCTTTCTTTGAAGAATACATTCTTTCAATAAATAATATCGTTCACTGTTTTAAGGGGAAAAATGAAGAAGACCAGAAAAGATATTGAATTTTTGAAATGACCTGGTATAAAAACTGATTTTAAATTTTTAAAATTACTTAGAATATGAATGCTACATAATACATGAATGCGATACTGGTATATTTATTTTATGAAAATGAGGGAAACTATAGTCACCCTTTTTTATTTAATAATCTATCTCTATTTTTAACGTGAATTACTTGACTTGAATTTGGAAAAAAGTGTAAAAGGAAAAATAAAGTGTAAAAGGAAGTATTTCAAATAATACATAATATTAATGTGTGGAATGTTAATAGAATATTAAAAAATCCATGCAAAATTTACAGAGAGAATAATATTAGGAAAATTCTCCATGTAAAACTTCTAAATATACATGAAATTAACAATTACAAAACATCATACACCTATTTTTTAAACAACCATGGACATTTTTAAACAAATTTACTTTGAATTTAATTTACGGTTATTTTTCTATTATAATTGAGTTAGAACAAGTAATAAATTATATAAAATCTCTCAACTCTTATTTAGAACACATTCGTTTTTAAATATAAAGAAATTAATGCATAAACACAATGCCATTTATCAGTGTTACTGATTAACATGCTTTAAAGCAACTTAATAAATTACTCCCTTTGTTCCAAACAAAGTAAGAAAACAAATAGGCATAGCATAAATTACCGCGTTAAATTACAGCTTTTGCATTGAAAGTTGAAAAACTATTTCTCCATCTTTATCGACTAGCTGAAAGGATGACACTCGTACATTCCAATCTAAATAATTGTACGCGGAAATCTGTTGTTAATTACACCGTGGGTTTAGACCATGTTACTCTGCCCTTTGATTTTCCTGCTCATCATTAACTCACAAAGAGGAGAAAATTAACTTCCTCCTAAACGTCTTTATTCCTCGCGAGCGTTAGGCTATACAAATGTTATCTACTAATCTACAGTTACAGCTGGAAAAGTAAGTTAAGTTATTTAAGCGAAATATAATGATATCGTTTTGAAACTGCAGTGCTTTAGAAAGCAAATTAATGTTTAGTGAATGCTCAAATATCTCATGAAAGGTACGTGGCGGTTAGTTGATTTTTGTGTTTCTTTTTTATTATTTAAATATGAAGTTTGAAAGAATTTGTGCAAGTCATAAATTTTATTAATTCTTTCTAGTCTTATCTGGAATTTTTTTTTTAACTTGAAGTAAATTAATGCATAAACACCTTGTTATTTGTTAATGTATCTGCTTGGAATACCTTAAAGCAACTAAATAATTGACTTTCTTTTTCAGAACAAAGTTCCAAAACAAATAGTCATAAAATAAATTGCCACGTTACATTCCAGGTTTTACATTGAAAGTTGAAGAATTATTTTTTTCATCCTTTACGGCTAGATGAAAGAATGAATCTCGTAATTTTGAATCTAAATAACAGTACGCGAAAATCTGTTGTTAATTACACCCTGGGTTTAGACCATATTACGCTGTCCTGTGATTTTCCTGCTCATTATTAACTCAGAGAGAGGAGCAAATTAACTCCCTTTTAAACGTCTTTCTTCCTTCGGGCATTAGGATATTCAAATATTATCCACTAATCTATAATTATAGCTGAAAAAAGAAACTGAGTTATTTTAGAGAAATATAATTTTAATGTCTTGAAAAAGCAGTTATTTATAAAGCAATTTAATGTTTAGGGAATGCTCAAAAATCATGTAAACGGTACAGGAATGATGAGAAAAGCAAGTTGATTTCTGCGTTTCTTTTGTATTACTAACTAATAAAGAGTTATAAAAGAGGGTAATTCAGTTATTATACATTATTGGTGCTTTAACACTATAGAATTTGATTTAGAAGTAAAAAGTGATTGAACCATGTAATTCATTTTATTATATAAATATTTGTTAACTATACCATGAGTTAATGCCACGTTACTATATCCTTCGATTTTTAGGCTAATTATTAATTAGTAGAGAGGAGTAAATTAACTTTATCCTAAGTGTTTTTATTTTTTGGAAATGTTAAGCTGGTTATTCACTCATTATCCACAAATCTACAACTACAGTTGAAAAAGTAAGTTCAGTTATTATAGGGAAATATAATGTTATCGTTTTGATAATATTGATTTAGAAAGTAAATTAATGTTTAGTGAACACATGATCAAATATCGCATGATCAAATATCACATGAAAAATAAAAGAATGATTAGATGCTATTTGTATTGTCAGGTGGTTTTATTATTATTAAATAAGTAAATATTTAAGAGAATTTATTTTCCAACATCGGTTTTGCAAAATTATTTGTAAAACTTTTCATACATTGTAGATTTTTTCAGACTGGAATAATGTGTGACAAAAGTAAAAAGGTATTGATGCATGAGATATCATCTAATTGTATTAGTTCACTTAAAATTTAAATACTTTTAATGCACTGATTTAATCCTAAACTCTTGAAAGAAAATTTTTTTAATAATTGTAATGTATCCCAAACCCTGTAACATATGAATATCTCAACTAAACTAGTAAAGTAAACCCTGTAACGGGATATAATTATTCTTTCCAAAAATATTATAAATAGGCATTTTATTTCTTGTTTTAAAATTATCCATTTTTTCATTATAAATACGTAAATTAGTGTCTTATTTAAATCTTTAAACAACGATCAAAATATAAAAAACTACTTCAAAAACAGCTGCTTTTATTATGAAAAAAATTAGAGGTTTGAACTAAAACTATTTTCCTTAAAATCATTATATATAAATGATCTATTATAATTTTTTTCTTATATAAAAAACAAAAAATACATCTAGGTATTTTTTTAAAATACGAGATTAAAAATTATTAGTTGCTTCCATTGATGATACTGTCTAAACTTAAAATTTATTGTTCTGATTTTAACTTAGCACTATTATCTGACAAGATATATTTAAAACTGTTTTCAGTTAATTTCAGTAATATTCTACTTTATATATATATATATATATATATATATATATATATATATATATGCATAATATATATATATATATATATATATATATATATATATATATGCATATACATAAGTGTATTATTATTTTACTAAATAAGCTTATAATAACTATGCTTAAAGTAAATATATATAACTGAATGTTTTATCTGCTATGAGTAATTTTAATTGTATGCATTTAAAAATAATAATTTTAATTTTGAAAGCAATTGCAATTTTCTGAATAATGGAGTTATAATACATGTACAATAATATATTTTTATTACATAATTTCTCTTTTACTTCCTTTTCGATGCATTTTACAAATTATTATTCAACAGATTACCATAAAAAGGGAATTATAAGTATTCAAATTTATATATAGAAGATTTTGTAATTTAAAAATACCATTAGATGTTCTTTTGATAATAATGAGTATTCTGTCAAAAATATATGCTGTTGTGGTGCGGTTAAAGTAATTAATTTAAAATTAAAACTGATTTCCTGAAATTAATTTTCTATGCCTGTTTAACACTAGAACCGAGGCAGTTTCGATATACCTAAAACCGTGGCGTTGGTTATTAACCTAACTGATATAAACCTGCATTATTATAGAAAAAGTACTCTGCCTTTTTATGAAAATGATATTTATTGACTTTTAAACACTAAATTATTATAATACAGGAAAAAATAATATATTACAATATTAAAAAAATAAATATTTATTAATATATATACATAACATTAATAGAAATGATTATTTTCTTACCAGTCAAGATTTCTTATGTATTTCATACGCAGTTTGGGCAACTTCATTTTACATATTTTGCATACTTTCTGTATACCAGTATTTTATTGTCAGAAGAAATAAAAAGAGCTTTGTTTTCATTTTTGGAAGCTTGGCAGTGAACATTTTTTATACCCGCACAGATACTTCAGTAGTTCTCTTGTATGCGAGGGATATCTTTATTTATGGATATTACGAAGTACGCAACTCTTCAGCGAATTGTTGAAGACATTCTTAGCTAAGACTTATTTCAGTAACTTCTTTGTGTGAAATTCATGAATTAATCCCAGATAGATCAAAAATATTGTAGCATACATAAACTAACTACTTCCTTGATACTGCTTTCACAGATTATATCTGTGGCCACAACATCCAAATTTTGTTGAGTTATAAAATATCGTTTCAGGAAGCTTTTTTGGGTTATAGTCCATATAGGCAGTACGATGATGGAAGCTGAATAAGACTTTTTTACTGTTTTTTTTCCTTTATAAATTGTTGAAATTATATTGTCATGCTTGCGTAACAATGTATCGTATAAAATATATGCTTACTTTTTTCATAAATACAGGTCATTCTTTCAGATTCCATTTCAATCGCTCCAGACTAATATTCTTAGTTTTTAACATTTGTAACAGACTCAGTGTTGTGAGAAAATATTCTGTAGTGATATTTCTTTCATTAATTTCAAAAGGTTCTATCAAACGCAAAGCGACGTATTCGGAGTAAGTTTTTTAAGGCATTTTTTTATCTTTACCCGAATGTGGGAAATATTGAGGAAGCACCTTTTTTAAAATGTAGAAATTTTATGTGCACCCGTTAGACTTTTAAATGGCAATGGTAGCACTGCACCATGAGGAAACTTTAGATATCATTCAATAAGCCAAAACCGCAAAGCGAACTTCAAATTTGCTAACTGACGCATTTTCTCATATACAGTCATAATCAGACGCTTCTCGTAAATGGAAAAATTATTTACCCTCAGACGAATGTATGTTATCCAAAATGTTTCATCTGTAGCACTGTCTACTGCCGCTACAATAAAATCTTCAGATGTCCTTTTGTTATCAATAACACCACTCTGATTCCTCCTGACCTTGAAAGTTGACAATTTGACTTTGAAGTATTGTTCTGCTCACATATGGGCAATGAAAAGAAAACTGTTACAGTATTTACCATTCCACGAAACATTGAATTACAAAATTCGTGCTTTTGAGTATAACGGGGTCAAAATCACACATTCCGTGGTTTTAGGTATAAGTATTAAAATCAATAAAACTAATTAGTATTTAACGTATTTTATTTTCATAGATTGTTATGCATATAAAATTAGGAAAAGTGAAGATTTTTTTTTTCAATTACATCAGTAACTTACCAAGAAAGAAAAAAAGAATTTTGGGTCAAAACAACCCAATCCGTGGATCTAGTGTTAAATTTGGATTTAGCACACAATATATTAAGAAAAGGAATTTCTTGAATTGTGCTACTATAATTTGCTTAATTACTTAATATTTTGTTTAAAGATTATAAAATAGTCATTTTTGCTCAAATATATTAACCTTTTAGCAAACATATTATAGATTAAGAAAACTAAGTTAGTGAAAAAAATTTAATACAAATATCTTAGAAGAACTAGAATTAGACTAGGATTAGAATTAGAAGCTTAAATGTACAATAAGGTACAATTGTTTCTAAAATTTTTATGGTGTATTTATGTCAAATCATGTAAAAAAAGAAAACAAAACGATTTTTTTATAAATTTTATTTCGGGTTTTTCTGGATTTACTCTCGGTACATACATTTTCTCTATTTTTCTTCGATATAAAGCTTAACGATATATACCTTAAAATGTATTCGGATAAACAAATTAAAAGAGAAAAATGCCCACTTACTCATCGAGTATTTTTTCACTAAACATGAACAAAAGCCAAGAACAATTGTAGTTTATATTCTATTATTGAAAAAGGGTGCATAAATGCAGCATTTCAAAATTCCAAATCAATATAAATGAGTTTAGTTCAAACATTCAAATCACAGATACTCTAAAGTCGAATAAGCACTCTTTTATAACCACCGAGGATTCAAGGTTTTACTGCTCGAAGCAAAATTTCACTGCACTTTTCAAAAATTAAATTGAGCTACATTTTGTCATCGATCATTTTGAAAATTCTAATCTAGGGGATAATTTTAAACTGCGCACCAATTCTCTCGGAGAAAGGAATCATTGATTTTAGACGCTTGGTTGAGTAAACACATAAGAAAGCTTTGTTCAGTACTTTCCTTGTTTGCTATAATTCACAGATCGATATTCTTATAAATGGAAGGTGTATCTCTAAATTACAGTCTTAGCTTTAAAATATGTGCTTTCAATAACAGATTATTACGTGTTTGGTCTCTGAACGTGTTATTAAATAAAAGAAATATACTCTTCTTCTATAAGATTAAATATTTTATAAACACAAGACTTCCTCAATACCTTTATATTAAGGTCATAGATAAATATTTAAAAACATGAATAATTCAGTTTTAAAACTTTAAATATTGTAAATTGAACATAGGAAATTACATATATTTGCTAGTTATAATAATTTACGACTTGTTTTATTTTTAAGTTTGTTACGTTATGAAGCAGTATTTTCTATAATTATAGAAGTTTGAAATGATTAGTGTGATACCTATCGATTCTAGTGACAAAATATTTTTACAGAATTTTAAATCATATTTTGTATCTTTCTAGTTATTTCTTATGAATTGTAGCATAGCTGAAATGGAATTTTAGTTGTGTGGAACTTTATTCAGGCTTGCATAAAACTTTACTATCGAATACTTATTATGTAGTACAGTGTTTAAAAGATACTGGAAATAGAAGTACATATCTCATTTATCATTAAATATACTCAATTTATACTTTCGACTTTATTAAATAATTCTCTGTTTGAGTAATATGGCAAATTGTTTTCATTACTTGTTATGAGTTCACAGTAACCTATTGCTCTTAAAAGCAATTATGATCGGCTATGAACACTCATAAATGTAGTGAGATTCGAAGCTAAGAACGTCAGTAGCAAAGCAAACAGTACCTTATTTGTTATCAATCTGAATCTGTCAAAACTTGGGTTTGTATCCACTTTTTCACTCTCATAAAGACATACATTGTTGAAGTTTCCTATTTATCATTAGTAATATTAAGTATTATATAGTATATTATAAAGTAAGTATTCTTGCAAGATTATCATAAAACAAAATATATCATATCATAAAGCAAGATATCGTAAAACATGCCTTAACATAAAATATGATTGACCATTAAGCAAACTGTTTCCTAGATTTTTCCATTATCTTTGATACATTACTATATAAATATGAAAATGTAAAGTTAAACTAATTTAATTAAATTATATAACACCAGTCATTCTTATATAAGTTATTACACAATCACTTTAATTAAATACCACTTTCTTTTCTTTAATTTTATATAATGGATATAATTTTATATATTGAGATACACGCATTTTGAATAATACTGAAGTAATAATTTTAATAATTTTACCTTAAACACTAGAATCGATAATACTATCTTTTGCTTAACAATGCTTTACAAGCTGCTTGCTTTGAATATTTTTAAAGTTATTACTATTTTAAATTGTTAAAGTACTTTTTTGCATATAATTAAATGAAGAATAAGGGTGATTTTAACTCACTGAAATAAGTGCTTAACATTGTTTAGGGATTGTTCTTTTTGCTAGAATATTTTTTATATATTACATAAAAATGTTTGTAAAAGAGAACTAGTATTTTAAAAATTATTAGATAGCTTTTAGAATTAATATGTGAACAATCAAACTCACTGATTTCTGTGCAATGTAAGAAAATGCCATTTCACTTGTGCGGGTAATAGTAAAAGGCCTCTGTTTCTTCAGAGTGTTTATTTCAATGTCTTCTTTCAATTTAATTTCTGTATTGAGATTTAAGCGTATTGAATATTCCACACATATAATGTATATATAATATGTATAGATAGTTAGATAGGTAGATAGATATATGTGTGTGTATATATTTACACACACACACACACACACACACACACACATATATATATATATATATATATATATATATATATATATATATATATATATATATATATATATATATATATATATATATATATATATATATATATATATATATATATATATATATATATATATATATATATATTCCAGCAAAATAATGTAACTGCTGGTCACCATAATTATATATTCCATATTGTTTTTATTTGACCTGGAAAATGGAAAAGGAAAGGTCTATTCAGCTAGCAGTAACTGAAGAGAAGGGCACGCAAGTCCAAGCCTAATTTAAATTTTATTTAAGACCTGGTAGAAAAGACATCTTCACTATTCAGAGGCAGACGAAAGACGGTACACAAAAATAAACATGCTGGAACAGAGTTGGACCCCATAGCGAAAAAAAGACGAAATATTTCCCAGAGGAACGGAAAATTAGTAAGTGAATTTTACTGTTTGATCAGGGAAAGAACTGGGCCATTAGCCGGCGACAGCTTGGAAACGCGGTGAGTGGACAGAAAATTTTCATCTATTGTATAAAATGCTTTGAGAAATGGTTTAGAAAAATTTTAATTAGAGGATACTACTTTGATTAAGACATTTTTGTAGCTGGGAAAATAGATTTTGCGGAAATAGAATGCGAGAGAGGAGGTTTTTAAAGAGATATTACAGAGAAATTATTTTGATATTTGAAATACACACACACACACACACACACACATGTATATATATATATATATATATATATATATATATATATATATATATATATATATATATATATATATATTGTGTGTATAAATAGATACATGTAATATTCCCGTTACATGCTATCTTTAGATAATTGTAACTTCTTAAATTGTAATTGGAAATTTTTCAGATATACATTTAATTATTATCCATAGAATATCAAAAGTAGTAGTTTATTAAGCTATTTTAAGTAATGGGCATAAAGTATTTGAAATATGTTTTAGGCTGTTCATTTTATGATATCATTAAATAAAGCTTTTAAAACTTACAATTGTGTTTGGTATCAAGTTATCTTATATTTACAGCTTCCATTATTTACGTAGCTTACGTAATGATTAAAATATTTTATGAGGTATTTAAATCTAAAGAATAAGATATTTAAAATTACGCAATTATTAAAAATTATTTAATAATAAAAAGAAAATATGATTAACTCAAATATGTACTAAGTTTTCTTTTAAAAATTTAAAAAAAAATGAAATTAAAGTATTTTTGAAAGGAATACATTTATTGTGTTAGGATATCAAAATATCTTACTTTGACATCTTTCAATATTTACGGTATACTCTTCAAAAGACGAAAAGTTTGTAGGTAGTACTTAATTTCAAGATATTAAATGTTGATTTAATATTTAAAAATAGTGTAAAAAGCATGTTATGAATAGGAAGTACAAATGTGATTAAGGCGATACTTTAACAACATTGCTGCATAAAAAATTTAAAAAAAAAATTTGTAAATGCATTTATTAAATTAATATATTTATAAAGATAAGTTATCTAGATATATTGCATTTCCAGCTTCCAATATTTACGTGACACTCTTGAAAATGATTAAAATATTATGGATTAAATTTAATTTCACAGAATAAAAACTGGATTTAAAATTAAATAATGGTGTAGAAAACGTGTATCATTTAAGAATGTGGAATGAAAATTTGATTAGTGAGATTATTTTCCTATATAAAAATTTAAAATGCATTTGGGAAAAGAATACATTTATCATGTTATGATAACGAGGTCCCCTACATTTACAGCTTCCATCAGTAATAAAACAAACTCCCTAAAAGACAAGAAATAATTAACTGTACCGGACCAAGATTTACATCAGTCGAAAAAGAAACAGTAGAAACATCTTTTACCCTCGTACACAGTCTTTTACTCGCGCTTGAGTGCAAAAAGCGGTTTGCCGACAGCCTCTCCCTGAAGAAATCCACATATCAGATAATGAAATATATCTTCCTTTAAAAAAAAGCGACCATACACGCTCTTTAAATAATTCGATCTTTTCAAGCTTCATTTAATTTGCCATCGAACATTTCGCTGTTCTTTAGCTCTGACTTGATTTTCTTTTTCTTAATGAAGAGGGGACATTTTTACCGATTCTCGTGAAAAAATAAAACCGTAAAGATGATTCACGAATAGAAAAATTGTCCCTATTTAATGTAATTGTTTCCAAGAAGAGTATTCAATTCATCAATCAGAGATGATGGGATGGAATTCATTTTTGCATGTTTAAGAAATATATGTCAGTTTCATGATAGATTAGTAGGGATTTTTTTTAAATATTTATTCTACTTAATAATCATATTTTAGATAAGTGGACTATGGTGGTTAGAAAATGATTTTGTACATTGGGAACTTAAATTTATGAATATTGTGTATTTGTACATATATGTATTGAAGAATAATTTAATTTATCACATTTAATTTTTTTTGAAAAATCAAATAACATTCTAATTTTTTTAATAATATTTATGCTTAAAATATTCCTTATGACATAATATTTTTACAGATTTCTACTAAGTGTTTGCCAAACAAAATTAACATATATTAAAAGAAATAGAATTGGCTGTCAAAATAATGAAAAAATTAAAAATGGAATAAATAAAAATGACATTTAAGAATATAAGCAATCGTATGGCTTCGGCTGGGTCGGTGTAGGAATTCTTCTTAAGAATATAAGTACTTTGTAAGCAAAACATAATCCTGGCTACTAATTTCTTTTAATATAAAAATTATATATTATGGTAGTATAAATTAGCTTGGGTTTTTGTCAAAAGGAAAATATGTCATACCTCAAAAATATTAAAAAAAATGTAGAAGCTCAGCTGGCTGTAGCAACTTGAATTGAAACATATCAGCATTGAAGACATTTCTATAGTTATGGTGCGTGAAGTCCTGAGAGCATACACATAGCGCGGTAAGACTAGATGTGTAAACAAAAGTGTAGGCTGAAGGAGAACCTGCGAGAAAGAGACCGACGGATATTAAAGCGGACCGTAAAGTCTAGAAAGAAAACAATTACAACGATAGTGATCTCAAGATTCAATCTGCAACTAGATTGTTGAGTGTCACAGTTAGGATACACCTTCACAAACTCAAAATTAACTACATAACTGCAATTTTCTAGTCATTTGTCAGATTTGATGCTACAACCACAAAATATGGTTGATTCTTAGATGGAAGTTATATTCTTCATCAGGTTAGTCATCTTTCACATTTTTCCTCACAATAGAATGGATGTGGGTTTGAAGATCACCTGTACAAGCGAGGGATCAAGACAATCTGTTTAGAACTGTTAAGCACGGAGATTGATCCGCCATGGTATGGAAAATCTGTACCGTAGTTTTAAGTAATCCCAATCTAACTTTGATTGGTTGGATCATATACAAGACGTAAATAAAACTTTTAGCTAATGAGATCCACTCTATCATAAAATCTTTGTTTCCTGCAACAGAAAAAATTTTCAAGAATAATAATGCTACTATTCATGCAATGGGTCCCATCATGGTTTGATAAGATGAATAAGAGAAACATCAACCTTGGCCTCCACAGTCTCTTGACCTCAAGAAAAGGGACTATTTAATTCGTTAATTTTATTCGTTATGGACTATTTAAAAGTATTCAATTTGGAATCAATAATGCCACCGGCATATCACCTAGAACTTACAGAATATCTCTATTGGCATGATACAACATTCATCTATGACGTATTAGTAAACTGTTCTTTGAAAATATAGAGTATTTCCTTTGTTTTAATAAACATCTGTAAGGGTATTCATTTAAAGCATAGTACCAATTTTGATAATACACTGA
>CM063502.1:115998196-116008196 GCA_032207245.1 Pardosa pseudoannulata | reverse complement strand
TAACGGCTATGAAGCAAAGATATATATATATATATATATATATATATATATATACAAATAAAACAAATTTTGCTTTAAATGCCATGTTTTTAGCACAAAAACTATGAAAAATATGACTTTTCAAAATCTTGAGTGCAGATCAAAACTAATGATGAATGTACAAAAACAATCTAATATTGTATAATTTTCAAAATGTAAATTCCAGATTAACTTCAAGTTTATCTTTTGTTTTTGATGAAATGAGGAACACTGAAAATACTCCGAATCTCGGTATATGTGGCTCTTCTGATTTTGGTTGATACTTGGTCTTTTGTACCGGAACATTTTCTGCTTCCAAAATTATTTGAAACTTCCCAGAAAAAACAAAATGAAACATTCATTTAATTTATTCTAAGGAATAGAAACATGTTCTCTTTTATGTACGAAAACATGCATATGCGTATTTTTCACTCAATTAAAAAGTAATGCAACTTTTGTAATTAAAATAAGTAAACAAAGATGATATCTTTTCATCACATTCCGTAAGGGAATCACAACTGTTTAAGCATAATTAAACAGTATAAATTAAAATATAAATATGTACAAAAATTTATACTTTTTTCAGTTGATTTTTATAACACGATTTTTTTAATGGAAGAAATGACTTAAGCATACTAATATTTAAAAAACAGTAACTCATGTTTTAAGAATATGAAATGGTTAAATATAACTATTTTATAAGACTTTCCTTGTATATTTGATTGAAAATATTTTTGGTCATCAGCAGAATTTTTGTATAATGGGTATTTGTATACTTTTTTGTATAATGTATATACTAAAATGATATTTTTTCTTTTCACCTTGCACTGTAATTAATCAAGGTTATAAGGGTGTTATAACAAACTTTCTTTTTATTCTATATTTGCTTCTTTATTATTGTATTTTAATAAGTACATAGTTTTCAGTTTAGTTATGTTTTGTTTCCAATTTTGTCTTCGTTTCCCAATTATTCCACATTTTTCTTCCGTCTCATTTAGGTTTTATCAGTGAATTGCGTGTCCCTTACTTTCATTACCTTTTTCATTTGGTCTCAGTTCCTAAGTTATGGCTTATATCACATTTGAAACTGTCTTGGATTATCCTTTGGTATATACCACGGAGTGATTTATTCTTGGGGCATATATAGTGGCGCTTTTGTTATTTTCTATTCTTGGATGATATTCTACAGTCTTTTAAGGTTTCAGATTTTATGCACCTATCTTCTCCATACAAGTGTCATTTAAATTTAAACATTTTTTCGTGTACTTATTTTTCTGAATATATATATATATATATATATATAATATATATATATATATATATATATATATATATATATATATATATATATATATATATATATATATATATATGTATATATATATATGTATATATGTATATATGTGTATATATATATATATATATATATATATATATATATATTTATATATATATATATATATATATATATATATATATATATATATATATATATATATATATATATATATATATATATATATATATATATATATATATATATATATATATATATATATATATATATATATATATATATATATATATATATATATATATATATATATATATATATATATATATATATATATATATATATATATAATATATATATATATATATATATTATATATATATATATATGTTAGCTCATATTTTTAAATACTTTTGTTCGATAAAAGTCTCTGTGTAAATAAAGATATATCTGCACCAGGTCACAATTTCAGAAAAAAATATATGTGCATTACATTTCTTATAAACTTTCTAACGAAGAATAAAATAATCAAAAACATATTTTATTTACGTGAAATTTCCTTGTCGCTTTTTCTAATGTTAACGGTTTACTGATGAAGTCAAAGTTCCGATTTAAATTGCTTATATTTCAACAGACTTTTTATGATATATAGTATATTTTGCCATATTATTCATATTACTATTAAAATGATTCGCTGACAGTATTTAAATTAATTTTATGCTTGTTATATGCTAAAGCTTCTCAAATACATTTATTATGATGCATTCTTTTACGTATAGTTTCAACTTAAGTTGTTCTTACCACACTAGAGTTTCACATTTAATGCGAATGATGTATAGATATATATTACAAGTGTATGGTACATTTATTCATACATACAAATAGCTAGAAAATTGCATAATATTATGAAGTGTTAGAAAAAATTTTGAACTGAATTATAATGCTTTCAATTATCTCCAGTCATAAAAAGAAAATTCTATAAATAATAATTTTATGAAAAATATCAATATTGTTAATGAATAATAGTTGCAAGGAAATAATACACTCATCTCTTCACATTTGAAAGTTGAAAATAGTTTTCATCTTACAGAAAATTGCCAAAAAAATCAATTAGTTGTCTCATTCATTTTGATTAATGTATATATAAGTTAATGGTATATACAATTAATGAATATAATTATTGATATAAAATCTAAATAAAAGTATCGCAGTGACATAATTAGTTATCTTATGCTCAAATTGCTTTCAACCGTAACAATGTTCTATCTTCTTGATGATTACTAAATTCTTCTATAAAGCTGCCAATTTCGTTACGATAGCAGCATAAAAACAAAAAACCAGTAATGCTCTGATGAATCAGCAATTTGCAACGCAGGATAATATTCCAGAAAACCTATTCATCACCGAATCCGAAGGATTTCCTTCCGAAGAAGTAAGTATGTTCCGTCTCTAGAGTATAATTAATTGTCACAGTTGCAATCAAATTATCTTTCCAAACATAATATCGGTTGAAACTTTGTCTTCAGCAATCACATCTTTTTGAAACAATGCATTATAATATAAGTAGACACAGCTAATGGATTATAGCTGTAATTACGTCAATATTCCTGAAATTGGAAATCGGTCACGGTATGTATTAAATTAAAGAAAAATTGTTTTTAACGATCTAGTTTTTAGTATCCCAAACGTATAATATACTTAGTTTTAAATGTTTTAGAGACTAGATTAAAAAGTAAGTTTTACTGTTCACATCATAAAGAAAAAATAATACTTAAATATTAAACTAATCTTCGTTTTTACTATATATCATGCTATTATTTTGGACACATTTAAAAAAATCAAAAATATTATCAATAACATCCAAACACGTTAATCCATTGATGCCGACATTAGCCCACTTGTTGTGAAACAGTTGACCACTGAGTTTTAAACCAATCAACCGATTGCACTATGATATTTGCTTCCGTAATTTCGCATAATTCATATAAAAGTTTCTCACCGACTAATTTCTGACGTTTAACTCTGTTGTATTCTCTGTGTTGTAAACATGCTTTACTTCGTGCTCTACATCACATCCTTCATATCTATTTTTTTAATTTCTAAGGAACATTTTATTCCAATAACGGCATACGACTTTATGGTCAATGGTAATGGTCAAACTATCACCTATCTGAATATCTCCGCTAAATTAGGCAATACCCCCCCTCTCTCTCTCTCTGTATATATCTGTCTACACCCTTTCTCTTCCTAAAGCTTTTCCATACAGACGAATCCCTTGAACTGATTTGGAGACCAATTCACAGAAATGCATGGAGAAAACATATGTCAGATATAGAAATTTAAAGTTATAAATAAAAGCATTAATTAATAAAAAGATATTCAACTCTTTGTGATTCCGAAAAAAATGTGAATAAAATAAAACTATTGAAGAGCAGAACATTCTAAGTTCCAAGATAGAACAGTTAAATATTGTGGGTAAGGGATCTACTGTCGGATTCTGTCTCGTATTAAATCAAAATAGCTCAGGTGGAATATGTCATTCGACTAAACCTTCAACGCCTATAGTGAATGTCTTTCTACTTTTTCTTCGGACTATATGACCCTGACATATGTAATAGGGTTAAGTCATATGGTGTCCATATGAATTTTTTTTCCTCTAAATTGCTTTGATCATATTCATCTCAGTCACTTTAGTTTTATTGGTTTGATCTCAAAGCGTAGATTATCGTCGCTATGGTAAGGATTAAAATCATACCTAGTATATTCAAGAGCGTCCGGGAATCGTTTTATCGTTTTAGACTATGCAATGATTACGAACTGTTGTAAAAATTAAACAAATAAACTATTTTTTATTATTATTGTACTTTTTATTCTTCTAGTGTACTGCTGGAACCTACATGCGTTTTTCTCACTTGGTTTGCGAACTCATACAGCTTTGAAATTTTGTTCCACTTGATGTCTAATAATAAACATTCCAGTTTGGTTGTTGAAATCTATAATATCATGTGCACATATATAAGATAACTAATTGGACATTAATCTTTAGAAACAAAATTATAATTTCGAACTTTTTCTTTAATACTAGTAATATGGCATTTTTCGTATACCTAAAAAGACGAACAGTTAATATTTTCTGCTTCAGATAAATGTATATAATTATTGGCAGTTATATTTTTCAAGCATTATGATATGCCTCAGCAAACAGAGAAACTATATATTATCTAACGGTGTCATTAATGAACCTAATTATTTTTTCTAATTATGAAAAGCCATTCACAATTGTTTTCTCTGATAACAACTACCAGTCAAAATTTATCCGGTACACATACTGTCTTTTATGCAATCCTAAATAGTCAAAAATTATTTACTACAGAAATATCTATCCATCTACATTTTGGGCTGTTCCTCTATATATTAGAAAGTTAACAATTTTTAATAATAATATATCAAATTATTGATCTTATTGAAAATTTATATGAAGAATTTTATTAAATCGAAATCAAACCACAAATATTTAGAAATTTCATTGAAGCCATTGGGGGCTATTGTTTCATTAAAATTTTACAGCCCAAATTGTTCAAAATATTTAGAGAATCAAATGTTAAGGTGTTTTTCGAATTAAATCTTTTTTACGACTCTTCCATTTTAAAAACGTAAAAAGGAAATGTAAAACCCTACACTGGCAAATGTATTTTTCGGCTTATTTTGTCTATGGTAACAAGTAAGTATAAGGGAAATTTTCATGAATAATTAGGAAAAATCAATGAAATTGCAGAAAAAAGAATAATAAACAAGGACGATATGACAGTTGTGATCAAAATGACCACTCCGATCTTTCTAGTGTCAAAGTGGTTAAATTTCATTGTCAAACAGAATTTTAGACTTGCTTTAGAGTTTTATTTTTGCCTTAAAAGCTTTAACCCTTACTAATGCACTCTAAATACCAGTCTTCTTTTTCACGTATTCTTACTCTCCTTCTTTGTGTATCGATTGAATGTCAGGTCTTTCGATATTTCTTTTCACTATGGAACAGAGTCTAAACTTCCACTCAAAACTCTAGCCGTCAAAATAAGAGATAGAACGAAGAAAAAAACTAGAAGTATCATTCTAAAATATTAGAAAAAGGAGAAATACGAGATCGAATATTTCCTTTTCCTTTTGATGGAATTATATCTAGCGGCGAGTAAAATGGTTTTCATATCTTGAACTGAATTTAACCGTATTTTTTAATACAGTGATACCAGTATTTATGAAGTTTAAAACCATTAGACAACATTCTATTTATTTTGAAGGATAAAATAGCTTCATTTCTATTCTCTACCATTCCTACTACCCATACTGTAGAATTTTATATTATCAAAAATAAATTTCTATAAATTGGTTTACGGCTCAGAATTCGGTGAAATTTTATTCACTGTTGAATAATGTAATATTTCAAGAGGGGAAATATAAACGGATGTTTACTTTAACGCAGATTTTTTACCATCATAGATACATTTTAGTGTTAGAATATTGTTTTGAATTTTAGGAATTGTACATAGATTTCAAGTTTTGTATTCAATTCTATAATATTTTGAATTTGTCATTGTTTTCTGTCTTTCATATAAAATACAACCGTTACCATTTTAACTATTTTATTTCAAAATCACTTTTTTGTATAAAAATATGTACTTTGTTTTACGGTTTTTACCCGGTATGCATAATAAGCGTTTGGTAACAAGAAAGAATATATTGTAATTCGGAATCTTTTATTACATATTTGGTCTTTATAGTTCAGTTTTTTGTGATTTCAGATAAAATCTCTTTGTACGTTAAATAAACAGTCAGCTAGATTAGTACTAGGAATTGCTGATCGATTTTATTTTTTATAGTATTTTTATGCTCTTTTAAGATGAAAAATTTCTTAAAGCACTATTTCAATATTTTATTCTACTGGTGCATGTTGTATAATTATAATATTTATATTAATTGTTTATATACTTATAAACATATAACATATAAAGTTCAATTAGAAATAAAGTACTACGAGATGATTTAACTTACAACTATTTATTTTTATGTAAGTTTTAACTTGCAATTTTATAGGAAGTTTTCTTTACTCTAGTACTGATTTAGGATATTAAAACTGATATTTAGCTATTAATAATTAATTTCATTGCAAAATTTTATAAACAAAAATTATTGTTATTATTCATATACGAGTAATTTACGCCTTAATGTGGTTTGACACATGATAATTGTTTATCATATAGTAACAATAAAAAATAAACATTAACAATACAAACAAAAATTTGAAATAAATGGATAAATTTTGTTTGGAGCAATAATGGTATAATGTATCCTACACAAAAGAAATCTTGATGTATTGTTGAAAGTCAATTCCGAAAGACTATGATAATTCAATCCAGCTCTGGGATTCTATACCCTCAACTGTGCAATTTTGTTTTACAGCAATAGTTTAAATTTAAAATCAAAATTTTTTTGGATAAAATATGCAAATCCACTTAATTTCGTGCACTCCTGTAACTGAATTTCACCGTGAAATACAATTCTATACTTGTTTTAGAATTTTATTTTCATCCTAAAAGCTTTTAATCTTGCGAAATGAACCCTAAATTCAAGTTTTCATAAATATCTTTATATTCTTATTCTTTGTGTATCGATTTAATGTCAGGTCTTTCGACATTATTTTCGGTATAAAACATAGTCTAAATCTCCACTCAAAAATCTAGCTGTCAAAATAAGAAAAAAAAAAAAAAAAAAAAACTAGAAGTATCATTCTAAAATATTAGAAAAAGAAAAAAAATATGGGGTGGAATTATTCTTTTTTCTTTTTATGAAATTATATCTAGCGGCGGGTAAAATTGTTTCGATTTCTTGGACTGAATTAGATTGTATGGTTTAATACAGTGATATCCCATTTTATGAAGTTAAAATATTATTCAACATAATATCTATTGTAAACAATGAAACGATTTCATTTCTATCTTCTATCCGTCTTTACAATGACACCAACACAGAATGTTATATTATCAAAAATAAATTTCTATAAATTAATTTACGAATACGAATTCCTGAACTTTTATTTATTGATGAATAATACACTATTTCAAGAAGGAGTGTACAGATACTTGCGTAAGAAAACAAATATTTTCTAATCATAATGATTTTCATGTGAAGAAATCACTATTCAGTTTTAATTTTCATGAATAAGCACTCTATACGAAATATTATTCTTATACACTGTCTACCAATAAATATTTGAACACCTATGCAAATATTTGGAGCGACGAATCAAGGTTCACCCTTTAACGTCCGGATGGCAGGGTTTGGGTCTGGATTCTGCATGGAGAACGTCTCCTGACAGAATGCATTGTGCCAACATTCAAGTTTGGAGGAGGTGGAATTATGGTCTGGGGGTGTTTCTCCAGGTATGGACTGGGACCCTTGGTTCCCATTCATGCTAAGCTCAACGCCGATGCCTACTGCACTATTTTGGATGACAATGTGCTGTCTACGTTGTGGTAGTTTTACGGGTTGGATCCCTGTTACTTTCAGGACGACAATGCCAGTAGTCATGTTTCGAGGTTAACCAAGGCTTGGTATGGTGCAAATGGACTTTATCTAATGGACTGGCCTGTGCAAAGCCCAGACCTGAACCCTATCGAGAACCTCTGGGATGAGTTGGATGGCCGAATAAAGGGGTGCACTACTTGTCCAAAATCGGTGAAGGAACTTGTATGTTTACTTCAAGCCGAGTGGAAGACAATAACACTAGTTGTATTACAAAGACCTTTGGAAAGTATGCCCCGGAAGGTTCACGCTGTAATTGTCCCTCGTGGAGGCTCTACCAACTATTGATTTTGAATAAAGTTAGTTTTTCTTTTCTATCACAGGCGTCCAAATAGTTATTGGTAGACAGTGTACATGCTTTGACTTTACGCAATTTTAAAACCAAATCAAACAGATATAATTTACGAGTTTAGCAGTAAATAAAAATTATAATGAAACCAACGAATATAATTTTGATCATATAAATTTAAGTTGTAAGCAATTTAATCCTGTATAATTTTTGAAGGAAATTTTATGGATTATTCATTAAACAAAAAGCTTAAATTGTTAAATTTTGTTACCAAAGTTAGATGGTATATTTATACCTATGCAAATTTTTGCTAACTTTTATTTTAGTTAGGAATTTACCTTTAATAAAATATCTAGAAATATTTTAGTTTGGAAAAATAAGAGAAATTCATATTTAAAATATCGATGATATGTTTTTATTTACTTCAATTTCTTGGGTGATAAGTCTTTATATTTCCCGAACTAAATCATTTATTTTTTCTTGTGTAAACCAATTAAGATACATTTTTACACATTTCTCACTTTCTTTTAGTCAATAATTACGTAGTATCCATTACTACAGAGGAGTAATTTATGTAGTGCAAGAATTTCGGCTAAAAAAAATATGCTTTATATAATGTCAATTTCGTAACATGAAGCAGTTTATTGAGTGAATATGAAGTTATGCAGTTTTGGACACTAATTCCCTTAAAAGCAATTTAAGTATCCTATATTTCAATAATTAAACTGTTTTTATTATGATAAACTATACTAAAATTTATATCTCACCGAGAGACATTTTTGACAGCGGGATAATTGCTCTAAAGAAGAAAGTAATCCAAAAGATGGCAAAATAAATGATTCTATTTAATGATAGATAAAACGTTAATGACATTCATGTTAATTAATGGCAATGAAGAAAACTCATTTCATGCGTAGATTCCTCGCAAATGATTAATTAGATTAAATGAATTTCTGAATTTCTTTAAATATAGATTTTTTTATGGTAAAATAACTGCGACTGAATGTTTTCTAGTTCCATAGGCATATTTTCTCCGTTAGGTAACATGTTTCATTAATCACTACTATTTTTAATACATCAGATAAAAAATAATGAATACGATATTTTCCTTTAAAACGTGAGTTTAGAAAGTATATGATTTTTATTTAGACTATTTATCTTTTTTCGGCTTTTAAAAAAAGACAATAAGGAGAAAAAAGCAATAAACCTTTTTAGTATACTGAAATACACTTGTCTTATGATATCTATATTAATCAAATAATTTTGAAAATTATTTAATAATATTTAAGTGTTACGAATATTTACTTACAGTGCTCGAATGTTTCGTCAGCATTCAATTTGTCCAATAAAATATTTTAGACTTTCTTTAGAAAGACAGTAAATATACTACTTTCTTTGTATGCTCAAATCTATTTGTCAAGAAATATCTCTACTAATCAAATCACTGTGACAGTTATTTAATGATGTTCAAATATTTCGGATATTTTTTCATGTTATTTTAATGTTTTGCTAACATTAAAAATGATTTTGAAATGCAAATATTCTATAATACAATACGCTCATAAGTGTCTGAATTGTTTATATATACAATAATACATTGCGCAAAGGTAACAAAAGTTGCTTTTACTAATCATGTATACATCAGAGTTACTAAGACGGATGCCTTATATAAAATAATAAGCCTTGATACACATAACTGTCAAGAGTCAAAGCTTTTTACATAACGATTTGAAAAAATGCATAAATTTGGATAAATTTGTACAAAAAATTAATTTTATATAAAATGTATATTTAACAATTCTAATCAAAAAATAGATTTCATTTTT
>CM063502.1:115988196-115993196 GCA_032207245.1 Pardosa pseudoannulata | reverse complement strand
ATCTCTAAAAATCCCAAATACATTCTCTTATCTAAATGTTTTAAGAAATTTTAAATCTCAAATTAGCTATGTGGTGAAAAATTTCTCTCTGGTCGTTGTAATTTAGAAAAATAAAATTATTATGTATTTGAAGAGTTTACGTCTAATATTCTTTAATTAAAATACTAAATAACTATAATGAATTTTTTGTAGGTTAAAAATTATTTTATTTTATTTCCAAAATTTTTAGTTGATACAAAACAATTATATCGATTTTTGTTCTTTAGTAAAGCTTTTCATGATAGTATGAAATCCTAATATTTTACACATATATGTTTGGATTCTTATAATATTTCAATATCTTTTCCTATCTTAGAAGATATTAAAATTAATTCGCTTTCGAAAGGTTTTATTCTTATATATCAAACACTAAATACATTAAAATACATATTTTCTTGCAGAGAAAATTTCAATTTTTCATATCGTTTCCATTGTCTAATATTAGGATGACAGAATGACTTGAATTTATACCTATACCTTAGTAAAATATACAATCATAAAATGGCAAATAAATATATTCCAAGACGACAGGTTTCCAAACATCATTTCAAAAATCGGTCTCTTGGGGTTATTTATCTTCCATCCAAGCCCAAGCATATATTTATTTTTTGCATAAAAAATTCATTATATTCATGCACACACACACACACACACATATATATAAATATATATATATATATATATATATATATATATATATATATATAAATATATATATATATATACATATATAATACATATATACATATATAATATATATATATATATACTTATATATATATATATAAATACATATATATATATATATATATATGTATAGTGTGTGTGTGTGTGTGTGTGTATGTATATAGTAGAATAATAAGTGCTCATTTGAAGGGTAATAGGTAGAGGGACACAGACAGATGGTAATTGCAGGAGAGAATTTGCGGATACACTACAATCCGAGACAAATTCTACCAGTACTGTACTAGACACATTTCTGAGAGCATATATCCTGAGAAAATATTGTTATAAAGTACACAATCGAAATATCTACATTAACTGATTTCTCTGTCGTATAGTTTTATTAATATTTTTTCTTTGTCTCGAATATATTTGTTACCATTATTGACCGCATGTTCTATAATTAGGCTGGAAGTTCTTTAAGAGCTTGTAATTTATCTTGAACAATCAATTTCATATGAACTTTAGAATATAATTGAAGCTGTCCAATGCCAAAAGCCAAAATATTTCTTGGGTTTCTCATTAATTTCATTTATTATAAGTAATTTTACTGCGAATAAAGACTCTACAGTTGCAGGTTCCTCATCTCTTCCGGAAGTTCATGAAACATTTGTCATGTATTGTGAACATTTTGTTTCATTTATGCAGAACAAATTTACTTCAATTGGTCACTTTCAGAAACTAAAATACTACTTGATTTTTTAAACTCCCATTTAGCATCATTTTAAAGGATATACAATGAAAGAAATCTCTACTTTGGTTTTGCATTTAGCAATTAAATTTTATTATGTAGTACTAAATAATTGTAATATCTTACTACAGTATTCATAACTGCATTATTAAATTTGATATTTAATGGGAAGTAGTTATACAATATGGCTATTAATATAAATGTCAGAATAAAAATGTCCAAATTATTAAATTATTTTTCACCCATATAATACATTTCCATTGTATAGAAGAATTATATTAAATAACTTTAAAGAAACACGATTATTATGAATTCCTTATTATAAATGTTACTTCTTACTCGTTGTCACTAATAAAAAAAAACATTTAGGGGTTTAGCATACTTTTTGAGCTCTTATAAAGTACATCAATAATATATACAAAGAACATTTATGTTAAAGCCCCAATCTCCCCGAATAAGTTAGCACATAATAATCTACTAAATATGGAACGTATATGAATTATAAATTTATATGAAGCACTGAAATAGTTCGCAGTAATAGTTTGGATTGTAGATTTCCTACCTCATGGTTCAGGAACTCTGGTTAAAATTCTGCTAGCGGCAAAAGATCATTATAAATTTATTCTCCCTTTTAATAAACGTTAATGTAAAGTCCAACAGCATATTTAAGCGTTTTATATGAATTGATTCACATCATTAGGATTACTCAAGCAGTATTGAAGTTTTCGAAATAATTTTAAGAACTCTTGAAACTACGGCTTTAAATAAATCCTTAATCACATCTATAAGTTCTGCTACTTAGCAAATGTAAAAATTGTTTTAAAAAATGATAAATTAATTTACATCAGTAGCTTGTAGATAGATTTACTAATTGATGTTTAGGAAAATTGCAATTCGTACATAATTAAAAACCCAGTTAATAATATTACTTCAAAGATAATTTCCTTTCAAAGTTCTTTGATTAAAATACTAATTTTTTAAAAACGTAATTTGTTATCTATGCATCACAAAACTTCAATTTTTATATAAAGTATTAAGTAACTTATCCCTATGGAAACTAGCATGTACATGCATATATATATATTACTTGCTCAGTAATGCAGGCAACTAATCACAAGTCTCTTATTCTTTTTAAACCATGCTTTATTAAATTCAGTTCTTTCGTTAAGCTTTGTCTACTCCATTAAATATACCCATGTGTTAAATTACATCGTCGACTAGCGATCAGGATGTTGCCCGTCCAGCTTGCCACTCAAAGTGCGCCAAAAGCTTGCCTGAGTAAACCTTTACTTCCTGATCTCCTTCCACATTAACTTGTTTTCGCTGTGTACATCCGCTCGAGGGTGCGTCTCTCTCCTCTTACGTCACATTTAATACACACACACACACGCATATATATATATATATATATATATATATATATACATACATAAACATATATACATATATATATACACATATATATGCATATGTACATATATATATATATAAATATGAAACTTCATAATGCATCCATATGACTGCTTGACTGCACCATATCAGCAAAATAGAGCCTCGTCTATGCGGGTATACAAGGACATTGAAGACTTGGGATAATTGGAGCATTCGTTAATTTACAAAGTGTGTGTGGAGAATGCTGAAACGTTAATATAGGTGATTTTACTAACAAAAACTCCAGATATATTCAACATGATAACCCTGTTTTTCGGTTACATGGTCCATTACTGGTTAACATTACTGGTTAACATTAGTAGTCCATCTATGTAAATTCAACAGTCGAGAATGGTAATGACAGGTTTGGAGATATTGCGAGAAGAAATTAAAGCAAAAAAGCCGAAAAAAAAGCAAAATTGAGTTATTCTTCTCATGATAATGCAAGTTCCAATATCGAAAGTGTAAGGTAGAAGTGACACTCGCCAAAGTAATAGACACTTGAACATCCTTCCTGATCTCTCCCTATGTGAGTTTCAAGCTTTTTGGTCTTATAGTATTTGGTATAATAGTATTTGAAATGATGGTATCTATTGAACGTAGAAGTGCAACTAATGTGAGTTCTTTGCAAACTGATTCCTGTATGTCAACCCTTATGTGTCTGTGCAAGTAATCCACCAAAATAATACCATTTCGTTCCAATAATTGTGTAGCTCTTATTGTTCTTACTTGGCATGGGTACTAGCCAAGAAGAAGCCTTTGTATCTAGTTTAATTAATACTGTTGCAGTATGGCAATATTGAAGAGAAGCACAATTTTGAGAACAACTTAAATCTTTATTGAGGAGCTGCTAATAAGACATCTTTGCCAGTCAACGGCAGACAAGAGAATTGTACGAAAAACACTTTGTTGAAACAGAGTTGAACCATATAGAGAGACAAAGATTCTCCAGAGAAAAGGAAGCTTACTCAGCGAGTTTAACTGTTAGATCAGGGGAAAAAACTGAAACATTTGCCGGGAACAGCTGGGAAATGCGGTGAGTGTACAGAGAATTTGCATCTTCGGAAAATGGGTTGGAATACTTTTAATTCGAGGAACCTTTTTTGATTAAGATATGTTGTGACTAGAAAAATAGATTTTTAGTAATTAGTATGGGAGAGGAAAGGTTTTTAAAGAAGTATTAAAATAAAATAATTTTAATATATCAGATATATACAAAGACACTTCTATCTATATCTATCTCTCTCTCTCTCTCTCTCTCTCTCTCTCTCTATATATATATATATATATATATATATATATATATATATATATATGTGTGTGTGTGTGTGTGTGTGTATGTGTGTATGTAGAAAGAGAAGATGTGTTTTTGTCAACATCAGGAAAAAAGTGCAACAAATCAGTAGGCTTTCAATCGTCCTAAAATCTGACTGCAAACAAAATGGTTCCCCCATGTACTCTATAGACGCCGTATAAAATCCTCTCTCTGTTGTTTAATAGACAGCAGAGCACTCGAAGCTGACATTTGAATATACGAGATCCGCAAAATCAAATCCCTACTTGTCCCAGATTTTCGGAAAAAATATGTACAACTGAGACTCCTAAAGTGGTGTGCGTCAGTGCATTAGAACTCGAAAGAAACATAAAATGGGATTTTCAAGGGTCAAATACAGAAAGAAATCAATATAAGATGGACTACTTGATATAGTTTAAAGGCAAAATTCCCGAACTATATCTTGAATAGGTATTTTATGTTGGTTTGACTTAAATACCATTTACTTTTATTATTGGTCACTACTAAATTTAACAAAAGTAAAAAACATTACAATTTATATTTATACGTTTGATAGCATTTTTATGATCAGACGCATAATTTATTTTAAAATATCATAAATTTTTCATAAGATATTATAGTTAATCAATATCAAATATTTAAATTTACATCCTAAAGATAACTAATTTTAATTGAAGTTTGAAATAGCTTCTCATTTGCTATACATCATATAACTCCATATTTTCACTTAAAAGCGGATACTTTTAAAAAGTTTTATTATATTTTTTCCCCTAAATTTCGGTGAGGTTTAGTTTGCAGAGTTAATATTAACTTTTTCTAAAT
>CM063502.1:115980696-115983196 GCA_032207245.1 Pardosa pseudoannulata | reverse complement strand
TCACCCCTTTTCCTCATTCTTTATAGACTCAAACTCCTATCTATAAATATTTCAACGTTTAATTACATTACAAATGATTCCTTATGTTAAGTCTTTAATTTTAAACACATGAAACCTTTACGTTTAACCGATTAGCGACGAACGCCTCGTATGCGCGACACAGCGATTTCACTCTTATAAGTCCAGCGTCGCCTCCAAGCGATGATCTCCAGTTGATATTGACAGACCAGAGTTGCATATGCTTAATAGGAGATATGAAAGTTTTATTTGAATTCTTAAATGCAAGATTTAATTACTAAATCGCTTTAAAAGGCAACGGGTTTCACAACGGTTGACTCGTATAACATTTAATTGTCATCCAGGGGTTAAGCATTCAAAGCCATTATTATAGTGTTATTTTAACAATCATATAAGACATAAAATTAAAATTTACATTTAAAAATAGTTTTTGATAACAGTCATTAAACTATTTAATATGAAAACAGATTAAAAATTTGATTACAAGTTTTAACAAAAACAAAAACAAATAAAATATAAATAGTTAAAAAGAATTTTAATATACCTTGGTTTTACATAAAACGACTTAAAAAGTTGCTAAAAACATGTTAAAAACATGTATCTTATTTATATTACTCAGAAACACTGAAACTTGTGATTAAAAGCTAAATCGTAGGTTGCGCATCTTACATATACAATATCTAAACGCATTAAAACCATAAATTAGTAAAAACAAATACAATATTTAGTACTTAGGAATATGAAATATATTATAGATAAATTCTGCTTTTATATTTAGACATAAACATTTAAAGGCCAGCATAAAAAATAAACCGCTTTAATTTTTTGTTTGTGTTTTAAATAAAATTGGTTATATTTTTTTTTCTTTTAAAAAGGACGGGTTTTGTTCTAGAAATAGATCTTATGCCCCACAATTACTATTATTTTAATGAAAAGGGTAATTAATTTAATACAAAGTATCCGAATATGTAGTAATCTAGTGGTTAGATAAAATTTAATGATTGCTGCTTAATATTGAAAAGGTTATTCTTTTAGTTCTGGAGACCGTAGGCGGAAACTCCACAGTCTAAGAAAACATTATCGGAAAGGAACATCGTTTTTACCACTTACTCGAGAATTTTTGGTATTTTATTACGTGTCAGCTTTGTTTTAGAAAGAACAGTTTAACGGAATAAAGATAATCCATTACTTTCTGTGTCATTTATCATTGTATCGAGAAGAGTAATTTTATTTTGGTTAATTTCCATTGTTTTACTAATTTTTATTTTATTTTCGGTAACTTGATGTATCACTTCCAGAACATAATTTTCTTTTGTAGTTTAATAGTCTAAAAATTTTTATAAGAGAAAAATGCTAATTGCGTATATATATATATATATATATATATATATATATATATATATATATATATATATATATGTGTGTGTGTGTGTATGAAAAGAATTTTTTGTGTAAACCAATAAAGTTACCATTTCTTTTATTAAAAATTAAATCTCACAGTTACTATTATAACTATGTAGAAAAATAACAACTATTAAAGATCTAATTATGCATTGCTCAACTGAATTTTGATGATTGCAGAATAGTCACGGAGGTTTATCTTTTAGTGTTAAAGTATACTTTAAATTTAACTCTAAATTTTTTCCCTGAAATATCAAAGTAGTTTCCATTGTTTTACTAATTTTATTTTATATTCAGTAAGTTGATGTATCACTTTCAGAACATAATTTTTGTTTTGTATATCTAAGAATATATATATATATATATATATATATATATATATATATGTGTGTGTGTGTGTGTGTGTGTGTGGTTGTGTGTGTATAAAGTCTTATACACATAAAGTTCACCATTTCTTTTAATTAAAAATTAAATCTCACAGTGATACTATTATAATTATGTAAAAAAATAAAACTATTAAAGATCTAATTATACATTACTCTTCTGAATTTCATTGATGGCTGAGGAATAGTCGAGGATATTTATCATTTAGTATTGAAGTATACTTTAAATTTAACTCTAAATTTTTTCCCTGAAATATCAAAGTAGTTTCCATTGTTTTACTAATTTTATTTTATATTCAGTAAGTTGATGTATCACTTTCAGAACATAATTTTTGTTTTGTATTTTAATAGTCTAAGAAATTATATATATATATATATATATATATATATATATATATATATATATGTGTGTGTGTGTGTGTGTGTGTGTGGTTGTGTGTGTATAAAGTCTTATACACATAAAAAAGTCACCATTTCTTTTACTAAAAATTATATTATATCTCAGTGATACTATTATAATTATGTAAAAAGATAAAAAAGATTAAAGATCTAATTATACATTACTCTTCTGAATTTCATTGATGGCTGAGGAATAGTCGAGGATATTTATCATTTAGTATTGAAGTATACTTTAAATTTAACGCTCACTTTTTTCCCTTAAAAATCAAAGTATAGGAATGAAAACATATCTTTCAAAT
>CM063502.1:115968196-115975696 GCA_032207245.1 Pardosa pseudoannulata | reverse complement strand
TTTTTTTACTCTATACAATCGCTAGATTTTAGATATTCAGCCATAAATATTCATTTCAAATGACTTGGAAATTCAGAGGGTTAAGAGATTTTATGCTTCCAAGCAAGGTTGATACAAGAAAAGTAAATATTGTTTTATTTTAAAACAAATTCTCTACAGTGTTTTCAGGATTTAAAATTTCACAGTGCACTATATAAAAAATTCAAGAAATTTTTCTATTATCCATTTTTCTCCTTTTTTAGGGCTTACAGTGCAATAGTGAATTATATTTGTCTATATGACTAAATATAACATATTTACATTTATGTTTTTAGCATTTTATAGTTGTTATACAAAACTTTATTAACCCTTTAACGGACAGTGGTTTCGTAGCAAAACCACTTATTAAACATCTTTTTTTTTTTAAACTTTACGTTTTGGAGTACTTTACTTTATCTTTTTATAATTATTTACAGCTCCAGTCTCATATATCTGTGATATATGGAAGCCAATCATGTAGAATCAAGAGCTTTTGCAGTTAAAAAAACCTTTTAGAGATATGGATGAGTTTTCGATTATATATATATATATATATATATATATATATATATATATATATATATATATATATATATATATATATATATATATATATATATATATATACATATATATATATATATAAACATATATATATATATATATATATATATATATATATATATATATATATATATATATATATATATATATATATATATATATACATGTATATATATATATATACATATATATATATATATATATATATATATATATATATATATATATATATATAATATATATATATATATATATATATATATATATATATATACATATATATATATATATATATATATATATATATATATATATATATATATATATATATATATATATATATATATATATGTGTGTGTGTGTGTGTGTGTGTGTGTGTGTGTGTATTTAAATATACATATTATACATTTTATGTATTAAAAATACATCATATATTTTATATATTTTGCATATTTTATACATTTTATATATACATATTATATTTTTGATATTTTAAATATGTAATAGATGATAGTTCTACGTTTAACTTATTTATTTCTTTTTCTATTGAAATATATGTATTTAAACTTTCTGTACTTGAGAAGTCAGATTCAATTTATCTTACTTATGACCTCAAATAAAAGTATCTATACAAACAACACTTTTAAGATGTTAAGATGTTTATTTATTATACCTGTTTAAGGATTATTATTTATTGTTCTTCCAGTATAGTTAAACTTTTAAAAAGGCATAATGTACACGGGTAGGGGTTATTCAACTAAACCACTTCTCAAATCCCAATTTGGTATCCTCTAAGGCGAACCCTTCTAAGGAATGTAAAGAAAATTTATCTATTTTACATATACAAGGCTTATAGATAACATTTATAAACAAATTACATTAAATTCATATGAATTTATTTAGTTGACCTGTAAAGGGTTAATAACTCTTGTGAAAACAATTAATGGTTCATAAAACTTTAATTATAAAGTATATTTGCCTCTTAGTAAAATATTAATGTCAATATTAGTTTACTATGGATTTTTAAGTGCACTTTAATGATTTGTGTTCATTAATTTTTATCAGACTGAAGGTATACTAGTAGAGATTTAGCACCATTTTATATTTCATTGAATAAATTGTGCTAAACACCTTAGCATTACCATTATTCCATACAATTTAAAATTATGTGTTATGATTAATAATTGATAACTATTGTGATTAGCACTGATACGTATCAGATTTAATCATACTAAATATCAGTTGTTAACCGTAAGTTAGTTATTTAGATATACACATTTAATCAATTATTATAAAAAATTTTCATAAGTTGATATAAAAGCATATAATTTTATATTAAATTCTGAATCACTTATCTCCCATATAAAAGTCTAGTTTTACCTTATTAAAGTAGTTATTTAAAAGTTTAATTTAAAAAAAAAATTAAGAAATCTAGTATATACGTAGAAATGTTTGTATGTGTGTTTTAAACTCTAAGCACCAATACAATTATTTCACAGGACTATTATTATATGAAACTTTAAACGTATACATGTAAAATATCTATAGCAGAATGGACACACTCGTGATTTTAATTTTAAATTTTAATATTAAGATATTATTTTCCTTTTCTTTGCATGAAATAATCCATTATTTTCTAATTTATTTCGTACAACTTGATCTTTATATGAAATCTTAGCTTTAATGACGGCAATGTTACAGACGAGGCCGTAAGTCCAATAATCAGATCGATTAGAAATAAAGATAATTATATACGGAATAATTTGGGATACATTTAGATTTTAAACTAGTAAATTCTCCAAAATTCTCAAATTTTTAAAAAGTTGTTAGCTGAACAAGAGAAGTATATTTTTATTTATATTTTAGCATTTTCTAGTTGCTAGCTTACAAAGCTTAAATTAAAATCTACGTTTATATTTTATTTATTTATAACTGTTGTGAAAACAATTGGCGATTTATTCGCAAAAATTTAATTATAAATTATATTTGCATTTTAGAAGGATTCTAATGTCAATATTCGTTTACTATGGATTTTTAGGTGCATTTTAATGCTTATTGTTCATTAATTTGTATGAGACTAAAGGAATACTAGTAGAGATTTAACATCATTTTATATTTCATTGAATAAATTGTGCTAAACACCTTAGCATTACCATTATTCCGTACAATTTAAAATTATCAGTTAGGATCAATAATTGATAACTATCATGATTAATACTGATAAGTATAAGATTTAATCATACTAAATGTCAGTTGTTAACCATGATTTAGTTATTTAGATATACTCATTTAATCAATTATTATAGTTTTTTTTCTTCAGTAGATATGAAAGCATATAATTTTATATTAAATTATGAATCACTTATCTCCCATATAAAAGTCTAGTTTTAGTTTATTAAAGTAGTTATTTAAAAGTTTAACTAAAAAAATTTAAGAAATCTAGTATATACGTAGAAATGTTTGTATTTATGTTTTAAACTCTAAGCAACAATACAATTATTTTACAGGACTATTATTATATGAAATTCTAAACGTATACATGTCAAATACCTTTATCAGAACGGACACACTAGTGATTTTAATTTTTAATTTTAATATTAAAATATTATTTTCCTTTTCTTTGCATGAATTAATCCATTTTTTTCTAATTTATTTCATACAATAACTTGATCTTAATAGGAAGCCTTAAAGTTAATGACGGCAATGTTACAGACAAAGCAATAAGTCCAATAATCAGATCCATTAGAAAGAAAGATAATTATATGCTGAATATATTTGGATACATTTAGAGCTTAAAATAGTAAATTCTCCTTGCTAAAAAGTTGTTAACTGAAACAGAAAAGTATATTTTCATTTATGATTTTATGATTTTATATTTTTTATACAAAGCCAATATTAAAAACTACGTTTATATTTCCTTTATTAAGAACTGTTGTGAAAACAATTGACGATTTGCTCGTAAAACTTTAATTATAAATTATATCTCCATCTTAGACGAATTCTAATGTCAATATTTTTTACTATGGATTTTTAGGTGCACTTTAATGCTTAGTGTTCATTACTTTTTATCAGACTCAAGGAATACCAGTAGAGATTTATCATCATTTTATATTTCATTGAATAAATTGTGCTAAACACTTTAGCATTACCATTATTCCGCACAGTTTTAAAATATCAGTTATGATTAATAATTGATAACTATTTTGATTAACACTTATACGTATCAGATTTAATCATACTAAATGTCAGTTGTTAACCATAATTTAGATATTTAGATATACAAATTTAATGATTTATTATAAAAATTTTATTTTCCTTAAGTTGATAGGAAAGCATGTAATTTTATATTAAATTATAAATCACTTACCTCTCATATAAATGTCTAGTTTCACCTTATTAAATTAGTTATTTAAAAGTTTAATTAAAAAGAATTAAGAAATCTAGTATATACGTAGTTTGTATTTTGTTTTATAAACTATAAGCAGCAATACAATTATTTCACATTACTATTATTATATAAAACTCTAAATGGATGTATATAAAATATAATTAATAAAGAAAGTTACTATGCCAATGAAGATATATTGAAGTAATTTTAGATTTAAGAATAGTCTCTTGCTTGTGGAGCATTTCTGCTATAACACTTCAATCCTACACAACTGCATTGGTGAAAGGGGAAAAAAAACAAATGTTTTATCCTTCTATTACCCTGCCTGGTGATTGAAGGGCCTGATGTTTTTAAGCTCACTTTCTTCATTGGCTCCTTAGAGAATCAATAGTCAGCAGATTTCAGCGCAAAACAGTATTCACATAAAATCGACTTTTCTCCCCCTCTTGTTTCTAATGAGAAGCAATTCTAAAGTTTTTCTTTCACTTGTTTTATATATTTTTTGTTGTTTTTTCACATTTCCTTTGTTCCAGCTCCCTTTGTTTTTCTGCCTCTTAACCTTTCGACTTTCAATTTCCATAATAATCTTCTTCAGTAAAGCATATTTTGGGCTCAAAATATGGGATATAAATAATATAAGGTATGTGATGCAAATAACTTCTTCAAAGCATTTTTCGCGGAGGACTGTAACTATAAGTGATTTTAGAACTAGTTTCAACAAAAGACATTCTCGGAATGGAAAGCAGTCAAATTTCGAAAATGTGCTAAGAACGTGCTACTGATGACGTTTTGGGTAAACTGGAGTAATATATGCAGTTATGATGATCATTTCTGTACTTTAGTTTTGTAAGTGAAAATTATATTTATTTACTAAGATATTTCAGACTCTTAAGAGATGAAAACTGTTTTCTACTTACTTGTCACGTGATACCTAATTAAAGTCTTTTCAACATTTTCCTGTGACTAGTTATGAAGTATTTTAGTATTCTGGAACACTAGCATATAGGCCGTCATATGACGGAATCGGTAATTTTTCTAATGTTCGAGAATTGTAAAGTACCCTATGAAGCAGGTAAAAGGTTTGATTGTTGGCTGAGAATTATCTTATACAAGCTCAATAATTTCTTTATCTTCATACTCCTCTAAAGTTGCCCAATACTGTGGATGCAGTTTAAAACTCCGTATCAAGGAATACTCTCCAAAATTTGTTTACACTATGTATGACCATTTGAATCAAAATAATAGAAAATTAACCATAAGCATAAATAAGTAACAAGATACATTCTAGTTTGTTCGTCCTTTTATCTTCCTCAAAATTATCTTAAAAGTTTGGAATTATCTCGAAAAGTTTAGGATATGGTAAAATATAAATTTGACATTTAAAAAACTTTACTGACCTTATGTTAGTTTGTAACTTTAATTTATGTTGTCATATTACGTGATAGGATGGACATCACAGGTTTTAATATTGACAGTGATTATTTGGCGGTATATCTAAATGATGTCCAAAATTTAGCGAATTGATTGCAAACCGTGTGGTTATGTATAAACAAACAAACAAACAAACAAACAAACTTCTTAATTTTCGAAGATATTTAACATACGTCCGTGATATAGTCTCCTAGACCTTTATGAAAATAATTTATTGTTAACACCGGGGACAAAATTTTCATTGCAACAAAAAATAATCGATGATTAAAATTATCATATACATGTACCTAATCTATATTTTAAGCCAAATATAAAAGAAAATTATTTACGTAACATATAAGTTCAGTGATAAAACGTATAAAAATAATGCAGATGATATTTAAATAATTTAAAATAAGAAATGATTAAATGAGATGGTGAAAGGAATGATGTCATAATGCTAAAAACAATGTTATTTTTACCTACTTATTATGTGATAAATTGATAAATTTAGTCGCCTGCTATTAACCGAGGAAAATATGACTTGAAATAATGGCATAACTTCAAAAAGCGGGGAGGGGGGATTTCGTACGATAAACTTTACTCACTTCTAATTTTGCTAACCCTAACATAAATCCACCTTGATTTTTCTTGTACAACGTGTATAAGAAACTTCGAAATTATTCGTCTTAAGTTTTGCAAACAGCTATTGCATTCGATATCCGCTAAAAATGCATCTTGTAGCTACTGATGATTTAATTGTGAAATATTTTCGTTTACATATGCTGGTTACTGAAAAATAACTCTTTTTTCCTCTGATATATATTGAAAGAAATATTTATTACCATACATCGAATTATGGATATCAACAATTGCTATATTTTTAAGAAAATGTAGTATAAATATATTTTATAAAACAATTATAGATAAATAAGACTTAAAAAACTACACAACAAGTAAAAAATAGAAAAATTATATGAGATCGATTCAACTAGTTTGATTTTAAGTTTTATAATAAGGTATATTTTAAGGATTAATTACACCAAGATATACTGATGGAAGTCAACTCCAAATGCTACAAACATCCATGTCTGCAGAAAAATTCAAACCCACGAACTTTGGTATTATAAATCACGGACAGACCTGATTGCTGTTATTCGTCTTGATAAATATGAATTTTAGCATGAAAATTTCTAGAACATTATAAACGTTTTGATTATAATTTTCTAGAATCAAATCACGTATCTAGATGTGTTTTAAAACTAGCACACTAAGTTCGGTTTAACTAGTTAGCTAGTACACATTTTAATAATATTATTTTTAAAAGATTGTTTATCTTATAATACCTAAAGTAGCAAGACATGTCACTGGCACTTCAGATCTATTTCCTCAAGTATTAGATAATAACTATATATTTAAGACATGAATATATGTATGTTTTACCTTTAAGTAAATAAAAAATTTAGAGATTTAAATTTTTGCCTTCACCTGGTGGTCTAGTTTGGTAGCCTTTTGATTTAATCGAAAAACATAATTTAAGCAATTATTTTATTTAGTATATATTTCAAGTTATTAAGAAATTTTATATGACTGAATACCTTGAAGCAAACATTTTAAAGATAAATGATTCGTGTCTTTAGAAGAAAACTAGAATTATTCTAGCGCTATATATAATCATTTCTAAAACATTCTGTTAGAGTCTTAAGAAAAATGACAACATACTGCTTTGGTTTCTTTACCAAAATATCTAAATAAATCATTTTTTGAAAAATATCTAACTATTTTCATAAAAAAATATTTAAATGCACTAGGCCTTACAACAGCTAACAGAATATATTTTCTTCCTATCAACTGAACTTGTTTTTATACAAGATCTTTAAGTGAACATAAACATTCCCATACAATATCGGAGGCTACCCAGCCTAAATAAATTTGAAGTCTGAAGGAATATTTATTTGCTAGCCGTCCTTTCTGAAAAGGAACAGTAAAAGCCAATAAGTTCATCCGAGCTAAGTGCTTTTGAAAAACTAAATGTTGCAGACTTTTTTAGTTTAGTGGACTTTTCATGGTTCAATTTAAATAAGTTTGCATTTCTTCATGAAATATTTTAGCCTTAATAA